>JAGXJF010000943.1:0-359328 GCA_019208055.1 Stipa capillata | reverse complement strand
GTGTGTCTGTGCATGCTATGCCTTGATTGATCACTTTGTTCTAGCGTTTTCACTGCCGCGCCCAGGACCGCGGCCGACACCGGGCATCAGTTACCTGCCGCAAGGCTGCCTGCGACAGCAGAAACGGTAGTTTCCGCTGCCGCGGCAGCAACGAGCCTCGCAGGCACGGATGCCGTCTAGGCAGCAGGCGACAACAACGTCGCCATGACGCAACTGCTGCCGCGGGCAGTAGAAACCTCTGTTTCTGCTCGCCGTGTTGCAGCAGGCCTTGGTAGCACCGTAGCACTGCCGCACTGCTGCCGCTTGGCAGTGGAATCAGCCATTTCCGGATACCACGCAGCAGGTGGCAGCAACGCCGCCTTGCCGCATGGCTGCGCGGGGGCAGCCCGAAACGTTTGTTTTCGTGTCGTTTTGGCAGCATTGTGGCAGCACCGTGTACACCGCCTGCTACCGCGGCAAGCAGGAAGAAACGGTTGGTTTCCGCTGCCGCTGCAGCATTGTTTTCCTGCCACAGCAGTAGGAACAGACGGTTCCCGGGGTAGAAACCGTCTGTACCAATTCTTGTACAGACGGTTCTGGGCATGGAACGTCCGTACAAATGCTTTTGAGTACTGTTCAATGCATTTGGCAGACGTTGTGGATGGAAACGTATTTCTGTACAAGTACTTTGGAGGTACGTGTACCAAGAATAATCACAGGACGGTTCAGGTGTTGGTCCGTCTTGTAATACAGTTATTGTACAGACGGTCAATAACCGTTTGTTACAAAACTGATTTGTACTGACTGTTTCATCAGATGGTTCGAAAAACCGCCCGCTCCGGTGTTTCTGAACTTGTCTATACAAATCGATCTGTTAGTTGTGGCAGAGGAGGCACCAAAGGGATGGCCCGAGAACCGGGCCAGGCACGCTGCACGCGCGACCACGGGGAAGAGCAAGCCACAGAAGGCGGAGTCGGCGCTGGCGACGACGCTGACACAGAAGACGAGCAAGATGGAGACCACGGACGATGGAGCCTTGCTGTGGGCCTCCGCGACAGATTGACGACCGCCGCGTAGCTAGATGATCATGGCCGTGCCGCCGATGCAGACGGTGTTGGCGAGCAAGCTCGTACGCCCGGAAGAAGCAATCCATGGCGGCGGGCCAACTGCTAGCAACCTAGCTACCGCCTATATATCAATTGATGGGCACGCCGCAATTTGCCAATTTCTGAGGGATTTCTTTTTCGAAGCCTTGCCTTTGCGGCCCGGGCTCATGACTCAGGAGGCCTCGAAAGTCGTCGTTGAAGAAATTCCCCCCATTTTTGTAGAGAGGAAGCAACATCAGAAGGGCCAAGGAACCCAAGCGGTTGATGCTGTATACGGTTGATTTGGCATACATTATACGGCACGCGTGATGATGGTGCAAATGTTAATGGGGCGGCCTTTTCTACGGCAGACATATGCTTTTAGAATGGGCAGAGATTGCGATGCTTTATAGATAGGTGTAGAAATTAGTGTACAGTGAGGATGATTTGGTTGACTACGAATTAGAATGATCACTTGTGTAGGCCCCGGCCAGTTAACCGCCTGGAATGATTATGTGTAAGATTCTTCCATTCAACATGGACTCATGGAATGTGATGGCACGCCCACGCGGATGCAATTTTGAAATAAAAACCAAAAAATAGAAGGTATTTTGAAAGCTAGAGGCCATTTGCACCCGCAGTCACACAGTATCGACATTGAATGGGATGTCTAAAGGCTTTATTTAGGGTAAATTACAACATGAGCATGATGCAATTTGATCCATATTCAAAAACGGAAAAAAAAGGATCTATCTAATCCACTCAGCTATCGTCAAAATTCGTAAGTGTCCCTACTCGGTTTTACAATCCAGTTTCCCTTTTCTCTCAAAACGAACTTATCAAAGTAGACAGTTACCTCCTATGCCCATTTCCACCTGCTTTTTTGTTGAGGTAGGCACATGCAAGCTGGTTCAGATGAAATGGCAACCACCCTCAGACGTTACTATGACACCGGCTTCGCTCGGTCATTGTAGCTGACAACAAGACGTCCTCACCCGTCTCCTCCTAGCCAGAAAGTGCCTGGCTACTCGATCAAACAGACAGTCCATGTGCGTAATTTTAGTGTCGGAGAAACGAGTCTCGGATCTTTCAGTAACTTGGAGCACCCGGGTCGAAAGTCCGAGTGCTAAGAGACGAGTTAGGGAACGTTACGCTAGCGACCACTCAACTTCCAGTACCCCGCGGTGCATCAATATACGGGAATCGAGATGGACAGAGAACGGAATTGGTGAATAGAATCTGCTTGTATGTGGCGAATTCGCCTTATATAGGCAAAGTCGACAGTAGTGAAATATACATTGTGCTAGGGCAGGTTACAACTGTGTTTTTCTCCCCTCCCCCCCCCCCCCCCCCCCCCCCCCCCCCCCCCCCCCCCCCCCCCCCCCTCGGTCCCCCCCCTTTTCCCCCCCCCCCCTCCTCCTCTTTTTCCTTCTCTCCCTCTCCTCCCCCCCCCCCCCCCCCCCCCCCTCTCTCCCCTCCCCCCCCCCCCCGCCCCACCCCCCTTCTTTACTTCCCCCCCCCCCCCCCCCCCCCCCCCCCCCCCCCTCCCGTATATCGGGTGAATCTGTACACTCATCCTCACCACTACCGACTATATGCGCCGGCATATCCTTGATTTGCCGCGCATGTACGGATCGCCGCCGCGCCTGCCTCCTTGCCCGACGCGTTTGGCGGAGTGGTGACTCCGGTGTGACCCATGAACGTAGGTGCGCGTGCTCTCACCTCTGGCCCGGTGTGCAGATCACCTCAGCCTCGTCCTGGAGTCGCGGGCGGCCTCGGCCTCGACTCGGACGCGGTGATGCGCCTCGTCCTAGCCAAGCTCCCTCTAGCTCGACCGCGACCGGCAGTGCCTCAGCCTACTGACAGCCGCGCCGGGTGTGACAGTGTCTCGCCCTCGCCTCGGCGAGTTCCTAGGGACCTACGAGAAGTTTTGGAAAGGCCAAGTGTAGAGACGGACACAAGATAAAAACAGGGTACCTCAATCCTGGGCAACCGGGTCGGACTCCCCACAACGTAGCCCATTGCAGGCGCGATCGGCAGGAGAGACGATGTCGCTCACAGACGTGCCACATCATCTCCTTCGTGCGTGGAGGCGCGGGAGTCCAGGACGAGAGCGCTAGTTACCCTACGACGTTCAGTTACCGAACATTCTGCGTGCCGGTCATTCGCCTTCGAACTCGCGATCGCTAATCGCCGGGTCGTGCCGGCTACGTCGCCCGCCCGTTACGCAGCTCGAATCTCGGAGCGCCCCGGGCCTATAAAAACCCCCCTGACCCTTTTCAATGCACGCTTCTGCAATCTTCTTCGCGTACTCGCCGCTCCGCGCGCTCAAGCCGACTCAGCGTCGCCCCTAGGCTTCCGTCCTTGTCAACAATTCACCGCTCGTCCTGGGCTCGTGTGCACTTAAGCGTCTGCTGGGCTGACTCATCATTTGAGAAGAAGGGGAGAAAGAACATGTCGACAGCAAGGCCACCGTCGCGCCAAGCCACAAGGGAAGAAGGCGGCCGAGATGTCTACACCCGATGGTACGGAACGACTCAAGCGTCCGAGACCACGTTGGCTCGCCGCAGTGCACCACGGGGTGCTTTCCCCTTTCTACTCGGAGGAGCACGCTCGTCTCTTCGCAAGGAGGGGAGAGCCACTCGGGCCGCCCCGCCGGAGGGCACATCGTCGTCTTCGACGCACCAGTCTAGGGCCGGCCTAACCTTCTCCTGTCGCGCCACATCGTTCAATTCGTCCTAAACCACTTCGGCGTGGAAAATCTACGGACTTCAAGCCTACGCGCGATTACTTCGCGCCGCCTAGCTATCTTCGACGTGGGCGATGAGAGAACGATGAGGTTGGAGAGCACGGCAACCTGGCTTCGCCAGGTACACGAAGCAATGATGTCATGACATCCCCCATCCACAACAGATCGCCACTCTCTCTATCGGGCCACGACCGGTTCGATGGCAGACGCGGGTCTGACTCCACACATATCGGCGGATGCGCGCTCATAGAAATAGATGGAATGAACGGTGCAATGAGTGGTTCTACTACGGGTAGTGGTGACCTCGGCTTCACCAGGGACCAAGACCACGCCCGGACTCATACGACTCGTCAACTCGTCGTCATCCTCACCGGACTTTTCGTGCGCGAGGCTGCGACGCTTAGGCGAGATCGGAGCCACCAGCTCTCGTCGCGGGATCTGGGGTGCCCTCGAGGAGTTCATCTGTCCTGAGGATTCGCAACGCTCGTCACCGGCTGGAGTGACGAGGATGCCTCGCCCTCCCGAAGGTGAAGGCCCCTTGGGCCGTGCTCTCCTTCTACGGGTACAAGGCACCAAGGGGTATGGACTCAGGCCCGAGTGGAGAGGGAGGCTGAATCTCCTCCTTCGGTCGGTATCTGCCTGTACGAGGCCAAGATCATGCTGAAGATGATCGCGGGCGCTGCTAGAACCGCGGCCTGCGAGCTGTATTAAGTGGGAGGTGTCCTCCTCACCCTTGGACATCGCCCGTGTCGGGACGCGAAGATGGGTGATTCAGAGGAAGCGAGCTGGCCCCGTCACGTAGAAGGCGAAGCCGAAGAGTCGCTGCTCCTAGGAGTTGTGGACTGGAAGGACGACGCGGACAGCGCCATCATCGCGAATCATCCTGCCCCAGACGGGCGGTGAACTCTGAGGACTTGGGAGATGAAGAGTTCGACGCGCGCGCACGTCAGGGGAGCGACGAGCGACCGCCGCGAAGAAGCGCGGACGACGCAGGCAACGAAGCCTGCGACCAGGTCGCGGCACATCGGGACATATGGGGTAGCGCGTCTCTGTCGCTCAGGCGGTCTACTCAATGGCCGTGGCTCAGACAAGTCTCTCCTGGCGTCGTCCTCGTCCATAGTCTTCATACCGACTATGTGAACATCGACGACGCTCGTGGGCACATCGTTGGAGAGGATGTAGCGGGGGAGTCCGTCGGAAGACGCTATCAGGCCCGTGAGGCTATGCCGGCTCCGAGGCTTCTCGCGTCCGGGAGTGGGCGCAGTGCAGGAGCAACCCCCCTTCGCCGTCGCGCCGCCCGCGAGGGAGCTCTCGCCCCACTCGCGGGTGCGGGCGTCGGCGGCGATGACGCACCTAAGGACTTCCCCCACGCGGCCGAGGCCACGGCGGTCGCCCCCGCTGCTGTTCCTCAGGAGCGCTGGTGACGGTCCTTTCCTCCTCCTCGACCCCGAAGGACAAGGCCAAGTGTCAGGGTTCCCTCGATTCGACTCTCCAGCCTCGCCGCCCTCGAGTGACGCTCTCTCGGTCGCCTCGGGCCAGATCTCCTTGTTATGGCACCCTTGGAAATGCCCATGGAGTTTGTCGCGCAGCTGCTCCAGGAGTATATGGTGCGGGGCTTCGAGGCCTGAGATACCACGCCTGGCGATGCCCGTGAGAGCGAGCAGCAAGCTTTTCGCCATTATGGCCTTGCCTCCGTCCGACGCCATCACCGCTGCCTCGTACACTCTGGTATACAGTATCAGGTCCGTCGTGCCCGCATATTTCAGCAGATGGCCGGGCGAAACTTGGGCAGGAATGGCACCGCCATAGAACGGGGCTCAACGGCTTGCCACGCTGGTGAGGTCGATGACCTCTTGTGTTGCGGGTGACACCGCGGCTGCTGGCCGACATGCGCTTTGCCTGGACGCTGCTCTGGATGCTGGCTTCCCTGATGGCTCAGTCTGATGTCGCAGTTGCGAATCGTTTCCCGAGTGGCCGATTGGTTTTGTTGTATGCTCGCTGAGAGGCGCCGCGCAGGACTGCCTGCCCATGTAAGCCACGCCCGCGCCTGTGCCTCGTTCAGGTCTCGGAGGAGAGCCTCAGCGGCCGGGACGGGGGTGTGAGTCTCCGCCCGCGTGGTGGATCGACCCTCGGCCAGCTGGCGACGTAGTTCTTCCACGGTGTGGGCCTCTGGTGGGGGCGTCGCTAGGACTCGTGTCGGACTAGGTGTTCGCCTCAGTGCCTCCAACTCGCCACCTGGAGACGTGCCTGTAGCTCCGCCGGACCTTTTCACCGCCTCCTTAGCCTGCTGCCACAGGCCTTCCACCTCGTCCACCAAACTTCGTGTGCCCACAATGGCCTCCGCCGTTAGTGGCGCCTGCGCCCCGATGGGTGGGACTGCAGCTTGGGGACCCCCCATCCACCGCGACGCCAGAGGTAAGCTCGCCCGGGCGATCGGGTCCAACCGGCGCAACCCTCGTCGCCTCCACATTTATCTCGCCTTCCACTGAGGGGAAGGGAGCTGAACTCCCGCGTCTTCCGCTCGCCGCCGCCTTCCGCCTGGTTGCGGTCGCCCTTTCTTCGGTCGAGGTGGCATGGTGAAGCTCCGGGTCAGAAGTACGTCGCCCCTTCGATCCCCCGTCGGCGCCAACTGTCGGAGAAACGAGTCTCGAGACAGTAAACTTGGGCACCCCGGGTCGAATAGGTCCGAGGTGCTAAGAGGACGACTTATGGGGAACGACGCTTAGCAACCACTCAAACTCCCCCAGTACCCCGCCGGTGATCAATATCGGGAATCGAAATGGACAAGAGAACCGGAATTTTGGTGAATAGAATTCTCTTGTATGGGGTGGCGATTCGCCCTTATATAGGCAAAGCTGACCGTTAGTGAATAAACATTTGTGCCCTGGGGCAGGTTACAACCTTGTGTCACCGTACATCGGGTGAATCTGTACTCTCATCCTCGGCCACTACCTACTATATGCGCTGGCATATCCTTGATCCGTCTCACCGATACGGATCGCCGCCGTGCCTGCCTCCTTGCCGACGCATTTGGCGGAGGGTGACTCCGAGTTTGACCCCTGGACGAGGTGCTGCTCTTCACCTCGGCCCGGGTGCAGGTCACCTCAGCCTCGTCCTGGAGCCGGGCCGGCCTCGGCCTCGCCGGCGAGCCGGTGATGCGCCTCGTCCTAGCCGAGATCCCTCTGCCTCGACCTCGCCGGAGATGCCTCGGCCCCGCCGACAAGCCTCGCCGAGGCGCAGCCTCGCCCTCGCCTGGGGGTTCCTGGGGACCTGCGAGGAAGTTTTGGAAAGGCCAGGTGTAGAGAAGGAAAGATAAAAACAGGGGGTACTCGTCCTGGGCGACCGGGTCGCACTCCCCCAACATTTAGATTATATGAACTTCCATTTGGACAAAAAGATATGTCCATCGTGTGCAATACGTGCTATAGTAAATTTCATTTGTATGAAAGAATTTCTGTTTTGCGTCAATCTAATCTAGCAGAGTAAGTCGCGCAGGAAAGGCAGCCCCTTAAGGGTTGAGATTTTCGTCGGTTCAATGTGCTCTGTCTAGGGGTGAAAACGAATCGAAATTTTTTGGAATTTCATAGCAAAACCGAAATGGAGTGCGTCGGAAACGAAAATATTCGGAAACTTTCGGAACGAAAACGGAATCAGAATTTTTTTGTCAGAATCAGAATCGAAATTTCTGGATAACTTAATACAGAAATACCAAAATCATATAGGCCATCAGCCCATTAGACATCATATTCAGTCCATCTAGACTTTAGAGGGAATTTCAGCCTAAAGAGACAAAGAGAAAGAAAAAGCAGAGAGAGGGAATGGGCTGGTGGCCTATTCGGGTGGAGGTGAAGGCAGCCAGGTGGGTAGAAAGAAAATGGGCTTTAGCCCCGTTGGACTTTCAGGAAAAAGCAATTTTTAAATACAGAGAATCCAATAAATTCAAACAAGCTCCAAAAAAATACAAAATCAACTACAAAAAATCTAGAAAAATTCAAGGATACATATTTTAATGTGCAGAAGCCAAATAAAATCTTTTCAACCAAATAATAATTTTTTATTAGTTAATTTAAATCTAAATTAATTAGAAAAATTTCAATTAAGCTTATTAATCGAGCAAACATCCAGGAAATTTCTAGTACTCATTTGTAGATAAAAGTTTTAAAATTTACCAAAAATCGGTTTGTTATATTTATGGACTGCTATTTACCATAATGGAACTGTTATTTATCAAGCACCATATGATCAAGTTCTCGGTGGTATTTTACTATTGTTATATTGCTGAAACTTTATGATGAACAATCTATAATGACATTATAATTTATAAATATTAGGAATTGAATTATTCCTTCTATTGTATTGCTGCAAATGGTCAAGGAGATTTTCTGTTTTGTCGTCCGATAAATATTCGCTTCCGTTTCGTGTCCGCCACCATATTCGTATCTGACACTATTCGTATCCGTATCCGAATTCGGGGTTTCAAATTCGTTTTTGTTTCCGTTAAAAGATTCAAAAACAAATACGGTAGAGCCCATTCCAACCGATTCCGATCCGTTTCACCCCGAGCTTGCCATTCATCCATGCCCCTCCGTTCGGCCTGGTATGTGGACGGTTTTCCTTGAGATCTTTCTTTATACTCTGGGTTGCTTTGCCTTGTGTGGTTGTAACAGACTAATGGGTTATGCTGGTCCCACGGTACAGTCAGTGTCCTCTGTGTTCGGTGTAGGGTCGTGGAGGAGAGGGATGCGGTGGCTCATTACGGAGTGGTTCATAATCTGTATAGGGCATAACTGGAATTTCACGTGCTTATTTCTTCGGCCGCCGTGCCGTGGTACGCTCGTGGTGCCTGGGGATTCACCACCGGGTACGGTTGTACAATCATGACGAGTTTCAGGGCAGTGCTTGCTGCCTACGTAACCCGATCTTATCCACGTCATTCTTTCCCACTCCTTTTGTTCGTTCCCCACCCGTTCTGCTTCCGCCGTGTGCCTCCTTCTCCTTCAGATCTGGTGGATTTTCCATGGCCGCCACCTCCCGTGAACACGATTAAGGTGAGCTTCTAGCCATCGGACTGTTTGTTATGTGCGCGTGCTAGGTGCTTGTTCAATCTGAATCGATCTTTTCTTCACATCGATCTGCAGTTTCGCCACGTTCCATCCGTGGATCGGTGTTCCTGTCTTGATCGCTTGTTCGTTCGAGGTTTGTCCCACACCTGCTTCATACGGGTTGTTCCTTGCTTCTTTTATTAGGTTTCATCGTTTCAGATCCGATTCATATAATTTCTGTTGTCGTGTCCTCCTGCAGATAGTTTTTCCCTGCTGCTGTGTTGGCCGGGTAATTACACGTGCTGCCGTTCTTCTCTTGCGACCCCAGCTTTGTCATCTCCGTTTGACGCGTTGTTTAGACGTGATTCATGCATGCTTCACTTTGTTTCTCGTGTTGGCAACTTATTGTGTTCTCCCCGAGCGTGCTGGGTATGAAGGAAATCGCGTGCTTGTGGCCTGTTCGAGTTGGGCTGTCTATCGCGAGGCCTTAATGGAGTCAGCAGGTAATTTGTTGGTCTTGTCTTTCTTTGTTAGTAATGCGGTTGTGTTTCCATCTAATATTCATTCATGCGTTTTACTTTGTTTTGGTGGGTGTTGGTATTTTCCCGCGTATCATTACCTATTAGTTACCACAGGATTGTTTGTCGTCCATTTTTCCTATCTGCATCTATTGTCCCCCAGAAAGAACCAGCATTAGACAAAATCAAATCAATCCATGGATAAACTGGCTCTGTGCTTGGGTGCAATCTACGCTATGAATTTACCTGAACATGTTATTCTAGACCTTTCGTTGTACACTAACCTCTTTCGCACATTTGTTTATTACGAAGCTTATCACCTAGCTGCGTTACCATAAGCAAGAGATCCATACTGGAACAGACTCTTACTGATATGGGTGGTAATGTTGTCCTAGCTTCCGTTTGTATCAGTGTGGCCCCACACAAGAAAATCCATCTTTACAGACAAGGTTTTTTACGGAGATTATGCTGAAACAAGTGATAGAGCTATCGAATCAGCAAGCTCATTTGCTCTCTGATACCTCAAAAAAGGCAGATATCATTTTCATAGATGATGCAAATCCCATTGATGTTAAAGAATGGCAACGAAAACTACAGCAAGAAACATTCTGGGCTCTAAAAGCATTTGTGAGCGTGCAGAGGATTTGCAAACACAGTTAATAGACCTGGTTGAAAACAAGAATACAGTCGTCATGACATATGTAAGGATACAACTCCCTGCCACAAACATGATCGACACAGTGCCTGTTACTCAGGTAAATCGCAGTGCCTGATATATGCCATTTTGTACATATATCCTGTTTTCTACGCGTAGATTGTGGCCACGGACAAACAAATACGTTGTTTAGCTACTTCCGCGCACCCCAACGGACGACCAAACGCCAGAACACGCACCATGCGGTAAGAAACACCTCCTATAAAGTACATAATAGTAGAGTGCCCGTGCGTAGTATCAGAACCATAAATTATGAAGACCAAAAATAGCAAAAGATTATCTTAAGATGCCTATAATATATTACAAAAATAAATTTATATAAGAAGTAAAAAGCCATACAAATTAGTATTAGCATCATTCAAAGTGAGTGCGAAGAAAAATAGTACCTAAAAATAACCCCAACCATATATATACATAAAAACCTTTAGATCTATCGCAAATAGTAAACAACATGACCAAGCATATATACCAATCCATCAACGTAGGATGTTAACAAATATAATAGACAAGTCACAGAACCTACCTATTCATGCAAGATGATTATTTAAAAACCAATTATTTCTATATGTATCAGCACTTCTGCACAGATCACCATTTACAGTCAATTACTTAACTGAGTACAAATAATAGCATGCACAGACCCGACATACAAACTTTATACATAGAGAGGACTTTAGAAACGTCCACTTGCTACATCCTTTACACCTTAACAAACGTGACATATAAAAAGAATACACTTGCAAGATCTGGAATAAAAGCAAATATAGTCTTTGTCTTCACTTTGTTTCACTCTAGTATCAACATTTTACATACTAACATGACAATATAACAAAAAATAAGCCACAGGGCCTCAAGGGGCTCCCGAGAACAATAAGCAGTAGGATATGGCATTGCATCCAGCCACGTAATAATCTTAAACATAATCTTTAGTGAATAAGGAGAAACGAAGCACACTGCAAAAAAGTATATACATTAACAAAGGTAAACTAGAAATGCATTGTATTTATAGGCACAAGAAATATGAATAACATTGACTGAATTGCTTATGTCATTAGTGTCCAAACATCGTAGCTAGTGCATCATTCCTATTATCAATTAGATTCCTAATGAAGTTGTGTAGATACACATCATGCTACACTTCTGGTTGTAGTTCTGTTTAGAATGAGCATTAATAATTTTATAAATACAAATGTGTATATTATTTACATGGACATTTACCTTCTAGCTCTTGTACAGCAACGCCTTCGGGTCTAAATATGAACTTAGTACTTCCTATAGTCATCAAACAACCTTTTATAATAATACATAGTATAGTAATATGATCAGATTAAATGTCATGCAGCGGGTTCTGAAGAAACAAGTTTGACAATAAGGTTGATAAAATACTGAAAGTAGCTCTATGCATACCATAGTGTACACTCTTCTCAAGCATTGTCACAGCCAAACACACGGTGTTCCTAACCAGCAAGTCTCCATTGCGTCAAATACCGTGCAATCAGTCCCATCCCAAACACGCATCATAACAAAGTTGAGACTAATAGAAGACATAGAGTTAGATAAAAACACATCAAATAATCTATACTTGTATGAAAAGAGTAACATATAGTCTTGCTTGTACCCTTCATCCATGAGGTATATTTCCCTCATAGGTATGCGGCCTGGTTCATACAAACAGTAACATTATAGTCTTGCTTGTACCCTTCATCCATGAGGCATATTTCCCCTCATAGGTATGCGGCGTGGGAAACTATTGATGTGTTGAATTGGACCGACATGCACAGCCAAACCAATCATATCTTCCCAAAAAGAGAACATATATCATGATATTGAAATAATAAATTCATATTTATAGTTCAACACATAATATGTCAACATTTAAAATTTGAGATCTTACCAACAATTGATTTATTTGGCTTCACATAGACCTCTTCAAAATTTAAAATTTGAGATCAAGGCACACGTATTTGTGCAACCTAAGCCATACAATCAACGCAGAACTCAACGACCTCTTCAGTTGCATAATATTTAATAATGCTCACATCCGACCAAGATCGGTTCTATACATAGGACTTGAGGATTCCCATGTACCGCTCGAATGGGACATGTTGTGTAGAACCATGGCCTGTACATCTTTATCTCTTTCATGATATGAACAATAAGATGGACCATGATATCAAAAAATGATGAAAAAAATACATCTCAGATGACATAGTCATTACCACCTCTTCTGCAGAGCATCTAGTGCATTGGGATTGATGACCTCCTGAGAAATTATGTTGAAGAAATAACACAACCTCATGATTGTATCTCAGACCTGATCAGCAAAATATTTCTAATTGCAACTGGGAACATCTATGTTATCAGCATGTGAAAATAATGGGACTTCATGCCTATTAATTTCAAATTTTGCATTGAACGAGCTTCTTTATATTGGCAGAGTAACTGGATGGAACCCTCACACCATGCAAAAACTGGCACAATTCAGTCTCTTAGAGCATCTGCAGCAGCTTCCCGAGCGCGTTCCCAATAGCCAAAAAATAGCTGATTTTGAGCAAAACCGCACGCCCAGCAGCTTCCCGAGCGCGTTCCCGTTCCGAACTCATTCCCCATCCTCCCGTTCGCTTCCCCATTTCTACCACACTCGTCGCGTTCCCCAAACCACAACTGCCGCTGCCGGATACCTCCTCCCCGCCAGTCCGCGTCGTTCGTGTCACCCGCCAGTTCGGCCCGCGCACGATCCCCCGCCGCTCCGCTCCGCCGTCGTGCACCCCCCTCGTCCCCGTGCTGAGCATTGAGCAGCCCGTGGAGAGGACGGCCAGCCCCCATTCTCTGCCTCCGTTCCGGATCCGAGCTTCTCCGAAGTCGTGCTGGAGCGAATCGAGTTGGGCGGCGACGCGAGCGACCGGATCCATGTCGTAGTGGTCCGCACCGACGGCGCGGACGTCCTTCTCCGAGCAGATCCAGGCGGTATTTCTCCCCGCACGGGCGATGCCGTGGTGAAGCAGGTGGGCGCACGAAATCTTCACCGGCCGTTGTTGCTTCTCCGCCTCCATTTGATGCGCCCATGCTTGCAGGTTCTCCGTGAGCCAAGCTCCATTGGACGCGCTGGGATCTTCGAGCGCCGGATCCAGTGCCGGTTCTTACCTTTTGCTCGTTCGGCTTTGCCCCGGCGCCCACGGGAACCCCCCTCTGCCCTCTGTGGTCTGATTCCCCGCGACGTGAGTATCCCCCATGTGGACTGATCCCCCTACCTCAAAATTTTTAGCAATGTGTTCATGAGAAAAATGCTATGAAATATGTGTGATGTGTGCTTCTGTTTGTACATACTGAAGAAACATGTATGCAGTTGATTGCCGGTCACTTGCTCATTGGATTAGCTCGGAAATCTTAGGGGGAGAATAGATGTTGTCAATGGCTTTAGTATGTACTGGTCCTGCGGTTTTTCATGGCGTGCACATGTACTTTCAAGGTTTAGTGCTCATGCTTTAGGCAGTGATTGGTGCACTGATGCTAGCTGATTCGGAGATATATATGCACTGGTTGATGGTAATATGCACTGGGTCATGTCATTGTTTGTTCGTACTGTAATTGTTCATTTGCTTTAATATGTGATCTACTTGCTATTGTCTTTACAATTGTGAAGTACCGTTATCCTAATTTAGACATTTCTAGGAATTTTGCTCCGTACAGCATGGAGAAGGATCCCATTAGGGGAATTGGTGGATGGTCATGGACAATTAAACGAATAGAGGACATAGCCTCTAACATTAAGAAAATAGTTGATGATAACTTCACTCCTGCACCTTCTTCAAGGGAAACAGATATGAATGTTGTGCTGCCTCCAACTAGAAAATGTTGCGCTTCACCTTAATGAGGTTTCCATTCATTCGAGAGAGTTGCTAGATGAACATGAGGTGCAACAAGCCCGTCAAGTGCTTGAAGAGAACGAGAAATGTGTCGAACTTGAGGATCTACGCCCCATGGATTACGAGTCTGATCATAGTGGTAGACGCCTCGACTGGGAGTATCTCGAGGACGAGAGTATCTACTCTGACTATCTGATGACGGGACTCTGTTATCTGACTAGTGCTTTCGCTAGTATGTATGTGTAGTGCTTACTGTGTACTAAAGACTTAAATGTAGTATCTACTCTTTGTGCTAAAGACTTCTATTTCGTATTTAAAGAACTATGTGTTGTACGGATAATCATGTATTGTACTTATGCTATCTGCTTTTGAATGATGTGTTTAATCCATGATGTTCTATTGTTTTGGATGTTGTGTTAATCCATGATGTTCTATTGTTTGGATGATGTGTTTAATCCATGATGTTCTATAGTTTTCCCATTCGTTGACTGTCGTAAAGTTGTCTTCACAGAAGAAGCAATATGGACTCATATTACATAAATTTGTTGAGTGGCGATACTGATGTCGCTTGTTGGGATGAGAACCCAGAATCTAACCCCCTAGGAGAGCAGCAATCTCCTGTTGAGCCTGTCATTCCAACCAACAAACCTACGAGTAAGAGATCTAAGAACTTTACTGAGAGAGAGGACATCCAGCTGGTTTCAGCTTGGTTGAATATCAGTATGGATGCAGCCCATGGCAATGAACAATCCCGTGCTACGTACTGGAAGAGGATTCATGCCTACTTCATGAAAGTAAAGACTTTGAGTCCGACCGTTCTCAAAGCTCCCTTTTGCATCGGTGGTCGGCAATTCAAGAGCATGTAAACAAGTTCTGTGGTTGTCATGATCGTATTGAGAGAAGACGCCAGAGTGGGATGACAGAAAAAGACGGGGTTAGTCATGATCTCTGTTATTCTTTTCAACTTATATTCCGCAATTCCAAAAACATTATTCACATTTGCAGATCCTTCAAGCTTGTGCACTATACAAGGAAGAAGAGCGGAAATCATTTCAGTTCTTGCACTGCTGGAATGTGTTGCAGCACCACCCAAAATGGACTGACAAGTTGTCACAAAAGAAGCAGAAGATTTCCTCCGAACTCAACTCCGGGTTCATCTAGTCCGGCCAACAGCTTTGCAGGTGGTCTAGACACTCAGGGAGAAGCTCCAAGTCAAGAAGATGTCTCCATGAAGAGGCCAGAAGGTAAGAAGGTGGCGAAAGAGCGACTGAGGCGATGTAAAGGTTCTACATGCTCTGACGGATCAGAATCAGTGTACATGGAGGCATTAGATAATATTTGGGGCCCGGAAGTCAGAGGCAGATGGAGTGAGAGATAAGAAGAGAGAAGAGAGGTATGAACGAGCATACGCACTGGAGCAGGAGAGGCTCGAACTAAAGAGGCAGGACTTGGAGCTGAGGAGAATGGTTGAAGAAGAAAAGATAATGAATATTGACACTACAGGGATGGCCGGTCCCCTTAAGCAGTATTACACATCTTTGCAGAACGATATCATTGCTAGGCGCTGCAGCGGGTCTGGATGACTTTACCTTTTGTTGTGTGACATTTGCAGAAGAACTGTTATGTTACTTGAACTTTCGTTAAGAACTGTTATGTCAGTATTTCTTATGGTTACGAACTATTATGCTACTTGAACTTTCGTTACGAACTGTTATGTAGTATTTCTTATGATTACGAACTATTATGCTACTTGAACTTTCGTTAAGAACTGTTATGTAGTATTTCTTATGGTTACGAACTATTATGCTACTTGAACTTTCGTTACGAACTGTTATGTAGTATTTCTTATGGTTACGAACTATTATGCTACTTGAACTTTCGTTACGAACTGTTATGCTATGGGCAAATGTGATAACAATTTCATTATTCGAATGAGCGCGTACATGACAAACTACTACCGATTACATAAGCAAATGAGATTACATAAGCTAGTAGAGACTACATAAGCTAATGAGATTACATAACTAGTAGAGACTACATAAGCAAATGAGATTACATAAACTAGTTGCCTCCGAAACGCTGCCACATATGCTCCACTAAGTCTGCTTGCAACTGAGAGTGAGCCTGCCTGTTTCTAATAGACTGATAACTTTGGATGAACTCTAAGAGTTCCGGTGTATGCTCATGAGATACGGTCACATTTTCTCCGGCTCCTTCATAATTGTGGTCTTGCGTGCCTTCGTCCCCTTCATCTTCTATTATCATGTTGTGCATTATCACGCAGGCAGTCATGATGTCTCGGAGCGTCTCTTGGTTCCAGAAGCGAGCTGGTCCTCTGACAATGGCGAAACGCGCTTGAAGAACTCCAAATGCTCGTTCCACATCCTTTCTGGCCGCTTCTTGAGCTTGTGCGAAGAACTTTTTCTTATTACCTTGGGGGCATGATATTGTCTTCACAAAAGTTGCCCATGAAGGATAAATCCCATCTGCAAGATAATATCCCATTGTATAGTTGTGACCATTGATATTGTAATTAACCTCAGGAGCTTGCCCTCGTTGAAGAACATTGATATCATTGTGTGACCCCGGTAGACCAAAAAATGCATGCCAAATCCAGAGATTTTGTGAAGCCACAGCTTCAAGAATTATAGTGGGCTCGTGCACGTGTCCACTATACATGCCCTGCCATGCTGCAGGACAATTCTTCCACTTCTAGTGCATGCAGTCTATGCTACCAAGCATACCTGGAAAACCTCTTTCCTCTCCACTCTGAAGTAACTTAGCAGTATCAATCTCATTTGGAGATCGCAAATACTCGTCTCCAAAAACTGCAATAATAGCTTTTACAAACCTTTTGACACTTTCAATAGCAGTGCTTTCCCCAATACGAACATAATCGTCTGTAGCATCAGTTGCAACTCCGTACGCAAGCATTCTGAATGCAGCGGTTATCTTCTGCAAAGAAGATAATCCTAGAGTACCAGCGCTATTTCTTCTCTGCACAAAATAATCATCGTACTGCTCTACTGCATGCAAAATACGAAGAAATAGAGGACGACTCATTCGGAACCTGCGTGAGTAAGAACAATTGTTGGTACGTACAAGCTTAACACAACAATGGACATTAAGCAAAACATGATTCCATGGCATACCTGCGCCGGAAGAATCTAGGGCCATAGATAGGAGCATCAGAAAAGTAGTCATTGTAAAGTCTTAAATGGTCTGCTTGTCTATTGCGATGAACCACTTGACGACCAACCACGGACCCTACAGGACGTCGAACTTGCGAACGATTCTGGTGTTCATGAGCTACTTGCATGGTCTCGAAGATAAGTTGGTCCTCTTCATCGGACGACGACGAATCTAACAGAGTTCCCATGAAAAAGGTTCGGCGACTCATGGTGGAAAACGACTGGGTGGGAAGTGCAAATGGCTTTGATGCTGCTTCAGAAGGAAAGAACAGGAATTGGCTGTGTTGGATGGGAATGAAGGATGAGCAACTGGGTGTGCTGCATATATAGAGCTCAAAATATAGCCGTTAGGAATATAGCTGTTGGGAATATAGCCGTTGGGAATTAGCCGTTCGAAAAAATAGCCGTTGGGAATTAGCCGTTTGAAAAAATAGCCGTTGGAAAAAAAACACCGTTCGAAATAATATTCGTTACGAAAAAATGGCGGTTCAAAATTAAGGTGGTAGTTATAGGAAATCAATAAAATATAGGATTGTGGGATATAGGAAATGAGATTTAGGGAAGCTGTTGGAGTAAAAAGAGATATAGGGAATGGATCTTTTAGGGAAGCTCCCCATATGGAGATATAGGGAACGGGATTTGGGGAAGCTGCTGCGGATGCTCTTAGCCTTGGACAGAGTGTAACATGGAGGGGGAGGAATGTCTGGCCTTTATCAGTATTTTTTTGTGCTAACTCAGGTTTAATGCCCAATTCAACTAAATCAAGCCCATGCCTTCACATCATCTTTGTTTTGTTTGGAATGTTTAGCAAGAGACCAATCTCACTAATACATACTTTCTTCTCAATGTACATGTCATCAATGCAGTGGTGAACTTCCAAGTGTTTCCAATAAAGTAAGTCCCAAAGTATGGATCTCTTCTTCCCTATGGTTTTCCCACTAGACTTCTTCTATTTACATCCCTTGCAAGCACATAATTATCCTTAACCATATCATAGACCTCTGTCCCACATAAATTTCTTGGAGCTGACCATTCTTGTTTCCAATAAAGTAAGTCCCAAAGTATGGATCTCTTCTTCCCTATGGTTTTCCCATTAGACTTCTTCTATTTACATCCCTTGCAAGCACATAATTATCCTTAACCATATCATAGACCTCTGTCCCACATAAATTTCTTGGAGCTGACCGTTCTCACAGGTCCCGTTGAATTGATCCTTGTGGTACGAGTGATTCCTTCGAAGGAACCTATGTTGAAGCATGTGCACTGTTTTGTGCGAGTTGTTTAGCTAAACACTTGTTATATCATCTAAACGTTAAAAACAAGCTTAGGGTCCTTTTATGTCTGACCTGACATGTTACCAAAGGTAGGATAATCATTGACAGTCAAAAACAACAAGCTGCGTAAGGTGAAATTCTCATATTTCTTTGCATCCCAGAACTGTACCCCATCTTCCCACATAACCTTCAGATCTTCCACCAATCGTGTAAGGTACACATCAATGCCATTTATAGGTTGCTTTAGACCTTGGATAAGTATGGCCATTATAATGTACTTCCGCTTCATGCATAGCCAAGCTAGAAGGTTGTACATACACAGATTAATGGACCAAGTGCTGTGTTGGGCCGCTAATGTTACCAAATAGATTCATTTCATCTGTACTTAGTCCAAACTTTATATTCCTCGGTTCCGCACCGAACAAACAAAATCTCCAATCAATGTTTCTCCAATGTAAACAATCAGCAGGGTGTCTTAGCATTCTACCCTTCTTATGCTCCACGGCAAGACAGCGCATCAGTTGATGCGGGCATCACCATGGACAACACGTCATCAAGCTATTCAACTCCAAGTGACACATGTAGGGAGCCATATGTTGCTAAGACATGGCATGAAGAGGTGAATCTTCTCCTTTACACGTGTCCATCTAATCGTACTTTGAATGGTATGCTGCCTAATGTTTTGACTCTAAATATGCCAAGATACGAGGGACCAACCAAGAGGGAGCGCAACGGAACCAAGAGGATGAAGAACCTGGGCTGGCTGGAAAGCATGTCCGGACATTCCGGACAAGGGATCCCGGACACTCCGGACGTACCAATCCCGGAAGCACCGAGCTCCAACTACACACCCGGACATTCCGGGCATCAAACCCGGACTCTCCAGACGTCCTTCATCCGGAATGTGCTCCTCTCGGGATGGTACCCGGACATTCCGGGTCCAATCCCGGACAATCCGGATGGGTGGCCGAGAGCAGCGCCTTCCAACTCTGCACTTGGACATTCCGGGCCATAGCCCCGGAACCTCCGGCCAACCCAGAGCATCAGCTCCAACCCTCCAGACGTCCACTGATCAAGACGTCTGAACATTCCGGGAAAGTTACCCCGGAATGTCCGGGCTCCACGTCCGGACATTCCGGGCAAGGTGCCCCAGAATGTCTGGGCACACTGTCTGCGCACAGTAACGGGCCGAGGCCCATGTAACGAGTTGGTTTCTCCCTCAAGGGTTACGGGGTTAGGACTATAAATACATGTACCCAAACTCTAATTAGGGTTAGACCTGTTGTTAAGACTTAAGTAGAGCTTTGCTCCTAATCTAGGGTTTCATCCCTCTAGATTTGGAGTTCCACCCTAGGCCTTTCTTTCCTTTGGATTGAACGGATCGGCATGTGCCTCTGAGTGGTAAACGTGGCATTCAATTGAGAGGTTTGTTGAATTGGTTCCTAGTCTCCAAAGGCTTTCCCATTGGGGTTTGTTGTTGGGGTGGGTTTCCAATTTGGCTTGCCTAGTTATCCTTGTCCAAATCGTGAAGATCGGGAGCCCTCCGTATCAACTTGGTATCAGAGCTCTGGGTTGACACGATTTGGATTTGTATCCCCTGTTCTCTCTACCCCTAATTGCTAGCTTTGTTTTAGTTTTTCTTGTCTATTTCAAAAACCCCACAAAAAGAGCCCGATTTGAAATCTTGATGCAATTCGGAGTTTTGGGTGAGCTTTGGTTGGTTTTGATCCATTAGATCTTTGCTATACTTGTTGATCTAACCTTCCTTTGCGTTGCCTTGGCCTATTTCTCATTTTTTCTCCTCCGATTTGTGGTTTTTCGAGCCGCCCCTGTTCAGATCTGGAACCTCCCAGCACACCCGGAGTATCTGGACCACGCACCCGGAGTCTTCGGCCTATCACATCAGAAGATTTCGAGCTCTCGGGACGTACCCCGGAGTATCCGGACATTTTACCCCGGAATCTCCGGCCTACCCCGGAGTATCCGGCCCATCTTATCTGGAATCTCCGGGCAGCCAAAATCAGACTGCGCAGCAAGCACTGTTTCGGCCGTAACTTTCGCATCCGGACTCCGTTTTCGGTGAACTAGGACTCGTTTTGAAGCTATCAACGAGCTCTAGGTGATCCAAGTGGAATCCCATCATTTCTTTGATACCATCTTCGGAAGCAAGGCCAAAACACCACAAGGGAAGGTAACATCTATAAGAAAAACTTTTCCTCATTGCATTTCTTTGTGAACCATTCTACCCTTATGCGTATACCTTGAACCTATGAAGACTAACTCATCGATGATTGTTTGGGCTTTGTGCACTTGATACTACCTAGAGTACCCCAAGCAAAATTGTAAGTGCTAGTTGTTCTTGTAGGTCTTGGCACAAAGAAAGAAAAGGAAGAAAAAGAAAAGTAAAAAAAAAGAGAGAGATCAAAAGAAAAAGAAAAGAAAAAGACAAAAAAAAAGAGAAGAAAGAAAGTGCCTTATCTTTTGTAAGAAAGCGCAAAACTCGAAAGGCTCCAAGCAGACAAGTGGTACAAGTGTGCAAATCCATAGCCCTATAAACTTTGCAATCGAGCTAGCGTCTGTCTTTGTATTTGTGCAACACGAGCTTATAGTCTTCGCTAGGAACATCTTGTACTAGCTCGCTTTCTTGGTTGCACAAATCCCATTATCATTGTGTGTGAGTTGTTTGAGCTTCTCTTATATCCTTTGAGATCAACTCTTATTGCATTGTTTCTATTGTGGATTATTACTAATCTTTGCAATATCTCATTATTCCATTTGCTTAGTGTGTGTGTTGTGCTAACCTCTTCCGAGCTCCACATAAGCCATTGAGTGTGGTAGTTTTTGGGACTTGGAACCTTGTCAACTACCTCTTGAGGGTCACCTTTACCCTCCACGGCCTCCGATCCTTCAATCTAAGGAAGGCAAGGACTTCGGTGGTAAGTGAGGTGAGCAAAAAGCGTAGGGTTCCAACTGCCACATACACCACATACATATCGTTTGTGCTTGCATCTTAACCATGTTTAGGTTTGACCACGAAGTGGATACCAAGAAGGAGAGACAAGAACAAGGGGGAGCACGACACACTACAGCATCATTTCGAGCCTCATGTTCTTCAACGAATGAGGCGAGTAATCCACGTTCATCTCCATCAAGGGACTTCACCGACAAGAACCTCGACGTCCGAAGCCCCAAAGGCGTGAGGAGAAGCCATCATCGACGGACGGAGGAGGATGAAGGAAGCCATACAAGCACCTACCGCCAAGAAACTCCTCGACGACAAGGTTGCCAAGGTGGCGGAGTGGACAAGATAGACAAGCCAAAGATCACCATGCCCAAGTCCCTCAAGACCAAGTTCCCCGGCGCCCAAGAGCCCGAAGACTACATAGAAATTTCATTCTGTGGGACTCAAGACCCGGAGGAGTACCTTGAATGGGAATGGCGAATGGAGAAATTCCTCAAGCTTCAACGAGTACCCACAAGTCAAGAAGTCAAGCGAGCAACAATGGACTTCAATGACTACGCTTCAAGATGGTGGTATCTACTTCCCATGAAGGAGCTCATCACCGATTGGACAAGTTTGAAGACGTTCATGAGAGATGAGTTCGTGCCACCCAAGTCCTCAAGAGAGCTACTTCGCCAAGTGGAGTGCATCAAGCAAAGGAACCAACCGGTCCAAGTCTACTTCAATGAAATGAAGCGTGCAATGCGACGAGCCGGTGGTTTTAGTACAAGAACGGAGATGAAGTACTTTGAGGATGGATTAAACTTCGACATCATCTCCGCACTCCCTCTCAGGAACTTCCAGAGCTTGCTAGATCTCTTGGATGGTGCTCTCGAGGCGGAGAAACGAGTCAAGGTGATCAAGGCCCAAGAAGAGGAATGGCGAGAGGAGAAGCTTATCAAGAAGACCAAGGCTCCACCTTTGGAGGCGAGTATGGAGTTGGTCGAGCATGGGAATTTCCCTTCGACCATGGTAGCGAATGGTGCTATCCAAAATGGCGCTTGCATCTTTGGCGGCGAGGCGAGCGAAAAGATGGTCGAGAATGGAATTTTTCCTTCGACCGAGGAGGCACATGGAGATGAATGCACGAAGAATAACCCCACCATACCAACTTGCAATAGAGACGAGATGCAGTCAATCCTATGTGAGGATGAGAGCCACATAGCCATCCTGAGTGAGAGTGATAAAAACCAAGAGTTGTGTGACTCCACCAAACGTGAGATTGAGTGCATCAACATTAAGGGTGAGAGAGAAACACCACAAGAGTTGAGAGAGGTAGTCGATAGGTCAAGCGAGGCCATTTCTAAAGCTAACAACTTACCCTCTACATTTAGTGTTGTTTCTCACTTGGCGCAGGATTTGGAGACCCAAGCGGCATCCATTCTCAACAAGCCGGTCCCACCATTGGAGGCGAAAGAGTTCATTCTGGTGAAAGAAAAAGAACTTGCCACCCCGTGGTTATGTCAAGAAGATGGAGGCTTCAAGGAGACAATGCCATCATCAACACCGACCTCAACTGAGGAGGACATCAAAGGTAACATTCAAGGTGTTGATATGATTGTCTCACAATCAAATGTGAAAAATGTTGATTGCTTGCATGATGTAGATGAGCTTAATGTTTCTTCTCATGTCTTTTTGACTCACCCGTGTGATGATTTGAGTGCAAAACATGCTAATCATGTGGAGTTAATTAGACATGACGAAGTTCTTTCCAAAATCACACTTGCTAATTCCATATGCTATGTCATGTTTGATAAGCCTTTGACTTTGTCGTGTGCT
The DNA here is from genome assembly GCA_019208055.1 of Stipa capillata. Taxonomy (NCBI): domain Eukaryota; kingdom Viridiplantae; phylum Streptophyta; class Magnoliopsida; order Poales; family Poaceae; genus Stipa; species Stipa capillata. Next base: position 336,129 of record JAGXJF010000943.1, on the reverse strand, counting down.
ATGACTAAGATTTCTGAAATCACATCTTTGAAATATTCTAATAGTACCTATGCCTATCCTTATAAATTTAATTTGATTGGTGAATACGGCATAAATGACAAGTTCCTAGTATGTGGCATGAATATCACTTGTAATGAAATTGCCATGTTAAAATTGTATATTTTAGGCAATCCATCTTGTATGCCATGTTATACACAATCTAACACGCAAAATGATCATAATACCCCTCGTGTTGCAAGAAATTTGATGACTACTTACTCTCTCCATAAAATTTCTTGTAACCATGTTAGTGTTCTAGATGTGCCATGTAAAGAACCTCATCAAATTGCCCCTTTTCTTGCAACAAATATGTTGAACACTTGTTCTTTCCATAGATTTATTTGCAACAATGATCTAATGCTTGAAAATATGGAGTATGATGAGAATAATACAAAGAGCATACATGACACTCGAGAAACCATGATGCATAACACTAGGGATGCATTGAGTAAAAAAAATACACGCTACATATTTGCCATGCATCTCTAGCTCTTTTAATGTTGAACAAAACAAGGGACATGTCATAATGGATGACGTGTACATACACCATGCATACACATTATATTTGCTATACATTTTGTATGCTAATGGTGTTGTGCGAAGGAAGGAATATGTCATGACGTATGACGTGTTCATCTACCATGCATACACGTTGTTTGTTTGGTATAGTGTTGGTGCAGGAAACAAGGTCTACACATCAACCGCTGAACAGCATGAGCTGACCAAAAGAAGCCTAAGCGTCCAAGAAATGTTCGTGCCAAGCACTGCTACGCGTCATGAGCTAAGAAGGAAAGCACGACGAAACCTCAGCAAGGTGAATTCTATCCCTTGTGATAAAACTCTCGTAAGCTTTAAGGATGGTCTACTCTTTGAGTGTTGTTTCTTCTTCATTGTCAGCTTGATGTACATCATGGAAGGAGAAGGAACACCGTGGAGTACCAACTTCAAGGGAGATGAAGTTGCGAGGCATCAAAGGGAAGAAGCTTGGAGATCATCCCCCTTTAGCATTGCAGGAGTAGAGTCGAGGATGACTCCTTTTCAAGAAGGGGGAAATGATGTGGGCATCACCATGGACAACACGTCATCAAGCTATTCAACTCCAAGTGACACGTGTAGGGAGCCATATGTTGCCAAGACATGGCATGAAGAGGTGAATCTTCTCCTTTACACGTGTCCATCTAATCGTACTCTGAATGGTATGCTGCCTAATGTTTTGACTCTAAATATGCCAAGGTACGAGGGACCAACCAGGAGGGAGCGCAATGGAACCAAGAGGACGAAGAACCTGGGCTGGCTGGAAAGCATGTCCGGACATTCCGGACAAGGGATCCCGGACGCTCCAGACATACCAATCCCGGAAGCACCGAGCTCCAACTACACACCCGGACATTCCGGGCATCAAACCCGGACTCTCCGGACGTCCTTCATCCGGAATGTGCTCCTCTCGGGATGGTACCCGGAAATTCCAGGTCCAATCCCGGACAATCCGGGTGGGTGGCCGAGAGCAGCGCCTTCCAACTCTGCACCCGAACATTCTGGGCCACAGCCCTGGAACCTCTGGCCAACCCGGAGCATCAGCTCCAACCCTCCGGACGTCCACTGATCAAGACGTCCGGACATTCCGGGAAAGTTACCCCGGAATATCCGGGCTCCACGTCCGGACATTCCGGGCAAGGTGCCCCAGAATGTCCGGGCACACTGTCTACGCACAGTAACGGGCTGAGGCCCATGTAACGAGTTGGTTTCTCCCTCAAGGGTTACGGGGTTAGGACTATAAATACCCGTACCCAAACTCTAATTAGGGTTAGACCTGTTGTTAAGACTTAAGTAGAGCTTTGCTCCTAATCTAGGGTTTCATCCCTCTAGATTTGGAGTTCCACCCTAGGCCTTTCTTCCTTTGGATTGAACGGATCGGCGTGTGCCTCCGAGTGGTAAACGTGGCATTCAATTGAGAGGTTTGTTGAATTGGTTCCTAGTCTCCAAAGGCATTCCCATTGGGGTTTGTTGTTAGGGTGGGTTTGCAATTAAGCTTGCCTAGTTATCCTTGTCCAAATCGTGAAGATCGGGAGCCCTCCGTATCATCAGTTTTGCCTCCTTTAGGTTCTCAAAACACCGTTTTAGGTAGGGAAATATTGCAGATACCACACAACCTTGGCATGAGTACCTTCGCCATCTCGTCATCTGACTGATTCTTACTCTTGTATTGGGAAAATTTTACACAACAGACATGCATGCAAATTTTCATACTCTTTACGGTAGAGGATATAGTTTTTCGGACATGTATGTGTTCTTTCTAATTCCATTCGCAAGGGACAAATAACCTTCTTAGTTTTTATGTGGTTTATGGAAATTGGTTTCGCTCAAGAAGCATGTCTGCTAAGAGACCTAACAACACCGTGAAACTCTTGTCTGACCAACCATTACTTGCCTTCAATTGCGGTAGTTGTAGCATAGATAACAACCTTGTGTATTTCATCTTGTAGCCCGGGAACAAAAGTTTCTTTGAGTCCTCCATCAAGCCCAAGAAGTTATTTTACTCCCACTCATCATGAAGGTTCCCTTCCATGTCCCATAGCATCTAGTCTAGATTGTCATCACCTTGGTCATCATTGTCTTGCATCTGATTGAAAGTAGTACAGTTGCCATCATCTAGCACATCGTTGACTTTGTCGACGATCTCGTTATTACCATCTTCATGCACAATATGCTCTTCACCGTGACTAGCCAAACATGTATACCCCTTTTTGAAACCCCTCTTAATCAAGTGTGCCTGGATCTGAGTTGAGTTCTTGAACATCTTCTCATTATCGTAGTCAATGCATAGACAATACATCCACTCTTCCTCCCTTATTAATCATATCCTCTCAGCAGCTCGCATACACTTTAGTCCCACGATTCTTAACATACATCCACCTTCGGTCAATCTACTCATTATGCACAAAACAAAATATTATAGTATTCACCATCCATATACAATTAAGTATACATGTACATAGCACAAATATATTAATTAACATTACAAAAATTTATATATATGCTAATTAATTTAGAGAAATTAAATCAATAATGTTCAATTGCTAATTTGGACATGTACACATATCAATAAATGACCTATCTCACCAAAAATATATAAATTGCCAATGATGTGAAATTTCTAATTAGATATTAAATTAAATCAATAAGGTTCAATTGCTAATTATATATTAACGGGATTAATTAGTTAGAGCAAATTAATAACTTATATGATTAAAAAAAGTCCTAAATATTCAAATAATTCAACAAACTACAGTCAATTACAAACCTTAAATTACCAAGACAAAATAGACATATGAATAAATGATATTCTCCAACAAAATCACCTCAAAATCCCAACTCCACAAACCAGCTGCCAGAATTGAATGATCTAATCCCTACAGCCCTGGTTGGCTGCATGCCTTACATAGCTGAACAACAAATTTCAAACGGTTTAAAGGGAGAACCATTTGGGGTAATGGCAATACCTTAGTCAGTTCCCTCATTGAATTGTCTGTCCCAATGTGTAAAGTAGACTTTGTAAGCATCTAATCATGAAATCGTCCCAACTCCCTTGCCATCATGCATCTCATTAACCCTAGATTATATCATCCTCCAACTTCTCAAATTTAACAAAATCTATAACTAATATCACCCAACTTTTCCAACAAAGATAATCCCCAAAACCCTAGCTAACACCCTAGCTAACACCCTGGCAGGTCCTGACCTCCTTTCGGTTGCAATCTAGGAGGAACTACAAAAAGAGCAAGAACTATTTTGAAACATTTGATAACCATCCAAAGTGCAAAGATGGCATAAGTGTAGATATATGATTTTATGGTGTTTATTTCCATAAAATGCTATGAAATTTCATATCTAGGTTTCCAAAGCTTATATGCACCTCAAGTAGAAATTTAATAATTTTTGAAAACCTATAACACCTAGCTACAGCTCAAACCCAATTTGGGGCAAATTTGAACATTTGGATGAAACTCAGTCAAACCTATTTTTGTTTAACCGGAAAATTTCGCAGTAGCTGAAGTATATAATTTACAGCCTCCCTAAATCTTGCCAAATTTTTATACCAAGATTTGAGCCCTTAATTAATTGGAAAACCCCACATATGTAAAAGAAAAGGGTAAAGGAAAATAAGAAAAAGAATAAAATAAAAAGAAATAAAACCACCCTCCTAGGCCAAGCGGGCCGCCTTGGCCCAGTAAACTCTCTCGGCCCAACACCCCGCGGGAGCCCACCCAGGCCAACTCGCTGCCACCTCCCCTTTCGCCTTTCTCATGTGGAAGCACCCCAAGCATAGCCGCCTTCTCCCCTCCTCCCAAACCTGGTAAGCGGGACACACTCGCCAAGGTCTTGCCTCCATGTCGCCGCCGCCGACCGGGACACCGTGTCCCGGACCACACCGGATGCCCCACCATCGCCCCTTAAATGCCCCGACCAGGCTTCGTTTCCCTTTTTGCATATAAGCTTTAGGGGCCATGTACAGTTGTCCCCACCAGCTAACCTCTAGGGCAAGGTTACTCTCGGTGTAAGTAATTCAAGAATTTCCATTACTAAGAAAAGACAAAAATGTTTATAAATGACTGAAACATGTAAAATTTGTAGTAAATTCATCTTAGCTCCAAAAAGTCCAAACTTCATATCAAAAAGACCATGACCAAATCTTCTATCCACCAAAAATATTTTTAACCATGTTCTGTTGATAGAAAAATTTTAAATATTCAAATTTCTTCAAACCTGGTATAATTCATAATAAATTTATCCTTTGTCCAAAATTATGAAATTTTGTGAGAATGACAAGCAAGGAATAAACTAATAACGAAAAATATTTCCATGCATGTTGCTATCCCAGAAAATTTTGAAATTGCTAATCATGGTCAAAACATGTTTAAAATTGTCATTTTCACTTAGAGGTTCATATATTTACTTCTGTAAATCCAAGTTCCATGAAACCAATTTCAAAATTTCTCCAAAATTAAAATGTCATCATTGGAATTGCATTTCATGCATCTCCCATCTCATTTCATCATAAGTTCGTATTAATTTTTTCCTTTCTCTTCTTTCGTCAGTGTTTTTGCATTTGCGACAGAACTAGGTGACAAGGGAGTGGAGCTGCAATATTCCGAATCTCTGCAGGAACCAGATGAATACTCCACCCTAGGTAAGCTAAGCTTGTGACATTGCCACGCCGTTCTTTCAATTTTGTACATTGTTTTATGTCCCGTATGCCATGTTCATGAGTTGTTATGTTATTCCTTGATTGTTTTGGTATTTATGATCATGCTGAAATTTTAATGTGATGCTTAATCAAGGTGAACCATTAATAAGTGAAATGAGAGACATGGGACATGGTTGTTGGACGAATTGTAACATTTTTGGGGTAGCTCGAGCCCTACATCGAGTATAATTGGAGGTCATAGCGGCCGTGAGTATTGATCGTGAGAAGACCACAAGTGTTGTGCGGTTGACAACCGCTCAATGGGGACTAGCTATCCCCATGTGAGGGACCATGGGAGCACCTGTTGGGCTATCGAGCGACCAATATCTCTTTGATTGAATAAGATGATGAAGTTGATCTGAACTTGGTTCGTATGGTCATTTCATGGTTCTTATGAGTAATGTCTATTTGACTGAAATAAGGTGATAAAATTGATTTGAACTTGGTTTGTATGGTCATTTCATGGTTCTTATGACTACTGTGAATGGATTATGATCTCATTAATAAAATTGATTCTTGTGCGCATTGTTGACTTGTCATCGTGATGCATTTGTCTCTATTCAGATGTTTAGGGCAAGAGTTAAATGTTATGTTGGTGCCATGCTATTTTTCATGTCCAAACACTACTAAGATTTGCTAGTACGTTTGTACTCATTGGTAGTTATTATTGCATGCTTAGGAATAGATGAACGCTCCTCGGTGAATACTTTTAGGATGACGCTTGAATGGTTACTGAGTCAGCTTTTGAACTTGTGGTCATGTTGTGTGAGTATTTTGGATCTTATGGATACTAGCTTGTATCTCAGGATAAAACTTGCATGTTTCCGCTGTTTATGTTGTTCGTACTTATGACCTTCGAGTTAGTTGTTTGTAATCTAAGTAATTACCCAAACTTAAGGGATGTGAACTATCTATCTACTTAAATCTCTCTTTAGAGTTCGTGTAATCATACTTCAAGTTGTTTACCGCGTCCCTCCATACACAGTGCGTGTATGTTTGAAGTGTATAGAGTGATGGTAAAGAGTTAGCATAAGTTAAGTGACTAGTTAGCTGAGGCATGCTGGCTGGGCAGGGTGTGGACGTCTGTGTCAGGCCTTCGGGTGGCCCACTAGTCATGTTTCGACCGATTAGGTTAGGATATGGACACGATGTTGGGCTCCTCTTAATGATTGTGAGGTTCATCGCAATTGATGTGTGCTAACTCCCTACAGGGTGTTTGGAATTCTATTTGACTTATTAAATGATGCTTGTTTCTGGCCGGTTGGATCAACAGTGAGACATACAACCAGGTGGTCAGGTGGAGTTCGTATATGGTGCTGGTTCAGTGTCGGACCACTTAACGGGGATGCACATGAGGTAAGAATGTGCCCTCATTACTTGGTTTCCCGGTCTATGGCGATGCAACATTTCTTAAGTCAAGTACGGTTTCGGGCCCGATAGTCTGTACAATATCTCAGACAGTTTCAAAAATCAACCGTCTGAGATATTCCCATTATAACATATGGTTATATATTTCAACTGTCTGAACTAATTCTTTAGACAGGTTGTGTTATAAGCCGTCTGTAATATCCTGTCATCTTAAACGATTGATTTTATTTAGCCACTTCTTTTTCATAAACCAACTGAGATTATATTTATTACAGACCATTTTCAATAACCGACTGAGGTGTGGGGTAATGCACGGTAAAACATCTCACTTCCTGTAGTTCATTAGTAATTCATCGATAACTTCATAGCAAGTGAAATAACTTGTTAGGGTTTATTTGTAGATACAGATGAGTGCTCAATCCTTGCAAAATGATGAGCTGTAGACATCTAAGACCCAAGACATGCTCACCACAGTCTTGGGAAATGTTGAGCACCTGGGTCGCACACGAGATATAGGAGGTGATGTTCCCTAGAGTGAGGGATTTCTTGAGGACGAGGAGACGTACATGAGGAGGAGGAGAGCCAAGAGGAGTTAGACTCAGAGTCAAACTCGAACTCAAAGACACCAAGCTGCCATGGCTGAGTAGGTGAGAGTGGAGGTAGTGAGGCAGGTCGCACAAATTAGTGAAGAGTTTAGGTCACAGCTCCCCTCTGTACTGCTGCTACGAGCCCCGGGAACCATCGGACTAGCTGTGCATCTGGTAGCAGTCACGGAAGAAACAAGCCAAACATTTGCTTGTGACCTCATGTTGGAAAGATATAAACTGGTTCTACAATGCTCAATAAGTAAAACTTGTAGGATGTCTAAGTTAATTACTTTATCATTTTGTAGGACATGGCTTGATGGAAGCTTTTGGCGAGGGTACCTGGTGATATTGCCCTCGATCCTGCTTTTGGGATAGCGTATCCAATTGTCCCGGGATGTTCGATGAATGGTCAACCCATAGCACCAACTCTATAAGGGTACATGTGGACGGTTGAGGGTTTCAAGGCCCTCCTAGTGCCCTTGCACTCAGATGACGAAATCATAATCCTACAAGAGACGATTAGCTCATGCATCCAGTGGCCAAAGAGGGACATCATACTAGTCGACCACCCTACATCACAGTTGGCATCACAGGCACAACCGGTGAATATACTGGAGAATAACCCAAGCTCGATGGAGCTACTAGTGGAACCGCAGTAGGCTAACACCTTGTCCGCTCCCAAGCTAAGGACGACTGAGCCACTAGTGCCACCATCGAAGGCTAACACCTTGTCCACTCTCGAGCCAAAGAAGGCTAACCTAGTAATGCATGATAAGTCATCTCCTGTGAAGTAGAGTTATGCTAGCAAGAAAAATAAGAGATGCGAGAGTGGCAAGAGCAGTGGCAAGAGTGCGAAGTCACCTCTCTCAGGTTTCCGACCAATATTGATGATCTCCTTGTCATGTCATTGGCTCGTCAATTCAGGAATGGCGAACCATTCTTCCTGGCAGATGAAATAGAAAACATGTCAACAGCTTGTTAGAGATCGCATGGGTAGTACAACAGACTAGCAATCTTTAGCCGGGACAAAAAGAAAAGCCTACTTATATCTCTGTTAAGTTCAAGGAGAAACACTTATCCCACCAGTACCTCGAGGGCTACTGCTATATACTCTTCCAAGACTTGTTCGAGCTCTTTAGCCTCGACACCCTCGAAACAAACCATTTGAGATGCTGAAACTGTAAGTCTGCTTAATCAATCACGATCTACATTAATAACACCTATATATATGAGAATAAATAATATCCTCCTTCATTTTGTATAGATACATGCACAGTAAAGCCAGGCTGAAGAAGGAAATAGTCAGTTTCCTTGACCCAACTAGGGTCACACAATGAGCCATCACTGACAAATGAGCCATATGTTCTCGAATACGTCACAAAGGCGTGGGTTGCTCAAAAGGATAAGGAATACATACTCTTTGCCTGCAACTCAGGGTAAGTGTTGCACTGTTTACCATACTTGGTTATTTCTTAACTTTAAAAAGAAAAAATGTTTAATGACTGTGATGACATATCGATGTAGCTTTAATTAGGTTTTGGTAGTCATTACACCAAAATGGAACAAGGTGTTACACCTTGATTCCTCGGAAAGTGATTGCGACTTCAAGCCTATCCCAGACGTACTTGACAAGGCATTCATTGAGTACATTGCACGTGGAGGGAAAGCCAAGGGATCTAAGTTGCAACACAAATTCAACTATCCAATATCTCTACTACTATGTTAATATAGCACATTACGGCATCACTAATGCCTCTCAATCTAACAAATAAAATTATTTTAGTGCAAACGGCAGATAAGAGGAACAAAAACATGTGGATTCTATGTTTGCCATCACATGGAGATGAAGACGAGTTTCATCTCCTAAAGACATATTTTAAGGTTTGTCATTCCATAATTTGTTCATACTTGTCAATTTGTATATGGATGATTATAATTGATCTTTGTTAGCGACAAGGATGGTCGATCTCCAATAAGAATAATCTAGAAGAAGCCAAAATAAAGCGCATTCATGTGATTTTTTATTTATTCATCACTACCCAAATCGTACACCCTGATGGTGAGTACCACAGTGGAGGTGTAGGACAATAGTTAATTCAGTTTCGACTTATTTAAACCTTACTTCAATTCGTATCCATTTGTTAAAACTTGTCGATCTTATGAATATATATTGTACACACATTTGTTTCCAAGTAGTGTGTATATAATTTGAGTTCATTTGTGATGTGGCTATGTTGTATGAATCAATGTGTATGAATTTGTATATATATGATGGCTAGCAGTTCTAGAGGCTAGCCTAAAAATACAAAAAATCATGTCCCTGGAAAATAACATCACGGATAGGTGACCATCATTAGCTATCTACGATGTTCTGTTATCACAGACGGGTGTAAATGTTGACCTATATGATGTGTTGTCCACAGACGGGTGGAACCCCTGACCAGTCTATCATATGGTAGTCATCATAGATGGGTGGACATAGTGAACTGTGTTGACATGAATCATCATAAAGATGGTTTCCACCGATCTCTGATGGATCTATCTACAGCAGTGAGCTCTTTGGCAGCCTAGTATCAGTGAAGCCTTTAAGTGAAACTTATGTGCACAAATCTGCCAATTCAAGGCCTAGACCATTGTGTTGTGGATGAGTGTAGCTTGAAGATTTAGGTGGATGTTAAACCCTAACAAGTGTCCATCGAAAAGCTGGTTTATTAACAGTACGCTGGGATACAGGAAAACTTAGTGGTGCCTCTGAGATTTGGTGGGGGATTATTAGATATTTGGGCCTAGCCCATAACAATAATTTCAATAAATCCCAAAGGCCCACAGTATGTGAGAGTGTGTGAGGGCACATGTCGGCATACGTAGGCATGTGTGTGAGAGTGTGTGGGGGCACTTGCCAATACACGCCGGCACATGCTAGCTTGTGGAGGAAGAATCCCACATCCTGCCACAAGCCTGTTTAAAGGCACCTCCACCCCTCCTCACAACACACCAGAGAGACTTCTCCTCTGTCACTCTCTCCTCCCTTCGCGTGTACCGAAATGCCTCTAGAGCTAATCCGTCTTGAAGCCCCAGCGTGCACAGGAGTTCAGGAGAGCAGGTCTTCGGAACAGTTCATACTTCGGATCCTGCCTAGGAGAGGATGAATAAGGTTTATAGGAAGCATCTCAGTGCAGCGTCTACTTCCTCTACATTGACTATGGAGTTCATCTGTAGCTGCATGGTGGCTTCCCTAGGCTCGTCATCACTGGCTTCTCCACCATCATCTCCCAACGAAAGGTATACCATCAACATGTCAATACCGTTATTATATTTGTTCTATGACATGCCCGTACATATATGTTGTCTAGATATGAGTTATACCACTTTAATGCTTATATTCATGTCTAGTATGTACGTGGTATATGCTTTGATTATTTCTGTGATTAATATTGTCATGAATTTTTTAGAGTTAAAATAAATCTAAAAGTGATAATCCAATAAAGTTCATATGCCAAAACGATCGTTGGAAGGGTCACCAGAGAGGTATCAATTGGCAAGCACGTTGGAGGACCAAGAAGATATCGGCCACCACTACATGTCAGAGTACTGGACCGAACAAGCTCTAGCTCTTGTCAATACCTTCTGCGACAGTCGCTCCACCTTATTCAACTATATTTATCAAACGTTATAATACGTAGCAGTGTTCATCAACTTAATATAAATAGGTTTTACTTCAACAAAATAGAACTCGACAACGGTGATGGTGAAGGTGCACTCCTTGCCAAAGCTGTCAGTGGCTACTAGGACGAAGAGTAGGAGCAGCGGCGCGCATGTGATGATGATGTTGTAATAGGTGATGTGGCCTCCATCACATGGGCTCGTTGCAGGTTTGAGCATGAGTAGATGCAAGTGTAAGACGGGACGGTGCTATATGAGTATATGTGTACGCTTTTGTTATTACAATTTTGCTATTGCTCAGTTCACGGAGATTTTCAGAGTCTCAGTAGAGGAGCTTAGCTGTGGAATTACCCTAACCTTTGCTTCAAGATTCGTGTGTGACATGTCCGCTGGTATAAATTTTATTTTTATTTTTCTTCAACCTAGCTGCACATTGCTAAACCTAAAGTTGTACAAAATTCTTTTATGTAATTTTATTTTTTAAAATATGCAACTGGGTAATTACATATTTTTATAAAGCCTAAAGTTACACCAATATTTTATTGGATCTAAAATTTCCCTTTTTCTTCTTGTTTTTATTTTTGTTTGCTTTGTATGACCATTGGATTACATCCAAGAGTTAATCTCGTCAACCGATATTTACTCGGTAGATTGAGCAATTGAAATTGAGCGACAGTTGAATTTACTCCTCCTGCCATATGTTCATCCTTTTTCTTCTTCCCCGCGAGATTAACGTAGAGACCACCAAAGCCCGGAGCACAGTGGAGGCCTGTGGTGGCAGAGCCTACCCCTGACCTCGCTAGAGACCTCATTGCCGACGAGAGTGAAGGTTAGATTTAGATTTCAAGGGTAGGGTTCACGAGTTTGGGAGGAACCCTAAGACTGAAAGATTTTAGGCAACTTGTCCATGGACGTGCCGTACATTATAGGCTATGTGTGTTGGTTCTCACGGCGAGCAGACGAACTTGCCATGGGGTAATACTACACTTGGAGCTTTTGCTCTTGACACTCCAGAGTCCAGGTATGTCCAAATTGCACAATTAGAGTTGAAAGAGAAATTAATATAGCTGGAGATAATTCTTGTAGAAAGAATTCCTTTTATAGAACAATTAGACAGAAGGAATGTACAAAAAAATAAGACACGAATGAATGCATGCCACCCTACGACCGACGTGACATGCAGTACAAAAGCGTCATTTCTACCTCCAAGATACATACGTCGTCTTATACCTACACCGGCGGCAAAGCATCATCAGCCGGCTGTTCCGTCTCTTCCGCAGCCACTTTCGGGGTAATCGTCCGCGGCGGCGAGAGGTCGCACCGGCATATAGGACACGTCCGGTGCGAGTGCAGCCACATGTCGATGCACTCAACATGGAACAAATGCTTGCACGTTGGCAGCTGCCGCAACATCTCGCCGGCCTGTACGTCCTCCAGGCACACAGAGCACAGCTGATCACCGCTCCCGGACTCCAGGTCGTCGCCACCCTTGGTGCCAGGGGACGCGCACGCGAACGTGGGCAGCGCGTCAATCGCGGTCTTCGAGAGCCCGTACCGGCACGCCGCCCGGGGTGCGCCCGCCGCCGCCCCAATGGCCTCCCGCTCCGCGCCCGCGCCGCCTCTCCCCCCGACGCGCCAGCCCTCGGGCGCGAGGCACTCGCCGACTCCGAAGGCGGCCAACGCCAAGCCGGCGAACACGAACGCCTTCCAGACGCTCACGGTGGCGACGAGCACGCAGAACACGAGCATCGACGCGAAGGACACCACAAGGCCGTAGAAGGCGCGACACCCGCCATTCTCGCCGCCTCGGAGCCACGTCGAGAGCCTCGCGAACATGTTGAACATGATCACTCACTAGCGTTGAGGTGGTAGCTAGCTGTGCACTTTCGCCTCTTGTTGATACGTTTTTACGTTTAACTGCAGCTGCACAGGCTTGGCGTGTGGCCTGGTGGTGTTCTGCGTGGCAAGAAATAGGCACAGCGTTTGAACTCGTGACTTAGAGCGCGGCGGTCGCCCCAGGATGCCTGGCGCGCAGAAGATAAATTCAGTGGTTTTTTGACGAGAAGTGAATATTTCAGGTCCCTTTTCTGGTCAAGTTTCATGCGCCGGCCATTAGCTATTTGTTGGCATGGTAAATGAAACGGCACGGTGGAAAGCGACAGAAGCTTTACCCAGATGTCCACATGGAACAGGACTACACGTAGTTGCGAAGTAAAATAATGTGGCAATCGACAACGAGAGAGGTCAACGATAGCCAATACCCAATCTGGTCAACTGATGAATACTCCATTTATTTATTTTAATTAGGCATATTTTGACTTGGCACGGTATGTAAATTCAGACTTTTACCCTTGAAACTTCTTATGATATATTGTTACTGTAATTCAAAACAGAGCTCGGGTGCCCCTACAGCCGGGTCAAAAAAGAGAAAATAAAACTGTGTTTCCAAAAATTTCTGGGCAAATTCATACATGTTCATGTGGAAAAACTATGCCAACATGCAAAAATTTGAGCAAATAATATGCATTTTTGCAATGTGAAAAATAAACAATTTGGTGCACGCATAGATACTATTGCCCCTCAACCTTCTCTTTTTTGTGTGGGCCACAAATAATTTATTTTACCATGTTCTGCAATATCATAGGGTATCACCACATGTACATTTATGATTCTTTTTGGAATTTTTGAAATTTTTAAACCCACATTTTGAATTTTTTTGCAACAAAGGGAGTATATATAGGAGCTCACGATAACTGAATTCTAACCTTCCGGCTTCATATCACAATGCTATTCGCACAATTCGAAATCGTTCATAAGATACCTGTTTGATCAACAGTATTGGACTAGTAATCACACAAAAGACATGCTAGTCGCAATATGATCTTCTGTGTCACTCCTATGGGTGACACCAGGGCAACCAAATCTTAGTCACCACTACTCTGATCTCCTCCCCTCCCTCTCCTCGCTGCTACCGACGCCCGATCTAGGCAGTGGCATCTTTCCGCACGTCTATCCAGAGGGTGCTCCGCAGGTAGAATCCTCCAGATCTGGTTGGTGCGGTTGGCCGTCGGTGCGTTAGGGTGTCCTGGCGGCTATGGGTCATGCGCTACACGGGAGACTAGCTGGTGCTAGGCTGGCGTGCAGATGCCATGCCCAGTGGGTGGCGGGAGGTGGGTGAATGCAACTCCCGCAACCGGGTCGGGCGGTTGTGGCCGCACGAGGCATATGTTGGTGGCATGGCCTGATCGACAAGTGGTGGTGGAACGTGGTGGCTTGACCAATAAACATAGGGATTGTTAGGGAGGGGTCCCCGCGCTACCCGGTTTCGACGCTTTTTCATACTTAGGGGAGATCAGCGCACCTCAAGACTCGTCAACGCCAAGTCCATGCCAACGCCGACTCCGCGACAACGCCAACTCCGTAACGACGCCAAGCTCGTAACAACGCCGAGTCCGTGACAACGACAAGTTCATGACGGCGGAAAGTTCACGACGGCGGAAAGTTCACGACAGCTGGAAGCTCGACGTGACAGGAAGATCTTTACCAGGGGGGCGCATGACGAGCAGGGCCCGTGGAATGTTCTCGAAATATTCCCGGAGGAAAAGACCAATTCGTCCTTGAGGGCACTAGCATATCTAGGGGCAAGATTGTAAACAGTCCGAGGGTATTTTTGTAATCTCCTCTGCCCCTCCATTTTTCCTATAAATAGAGGGGCACCCCTTCCATTCAAGGGGATCCCAAATTCTAAAATAAAAATTCACTTGCTCCTCCTCTCCTCAAGTTCGTGGCTCGCAGTGGGTTCGAGCGTCTTCGCGTCGTGCAACCCGCGTGTGCTACTGCGTTGTCTCCGTGACGCAGTTTCCCGTGCAACCCTCGTAGGTCCATGAAGCCGTGCGAGGGTGCTACAAGTTCACTGTCTAGACCCGTCGCTATGATAGTTGGTGCTGTCTGTGGGAACCTAGCAAGAAGTCGTGTGACGAAGACCGCAGCCGCCACTGGGAGAGCGAAGACATCACCGCAACCTGCAGGACGATCGAGCCATGCCGCCAAAGAAGCGAGGAGGAACGAAGCGGAAGGCCGTGACCACCGTCACGACAGGCATGAGAGTGACGACCAGGAGAACGACACGTGCCGATGTGCACACAGCGGACGCCGCGCCCAACCCCTCCACCGACACGCAGATTGTCGGCTTAGAAGCCTCCGCCCAAGTCACCAACAACGAAGTGGAAATTGAGGCACCGAGTCAACAAGCCACGGAAGCAAACCAGAAGGCGGAGGAGCTGCAAGCCGGGCTGGAAGCACTCAGAACCGACGCCCTACACATGGAGGCGCTCTTACGCGGGGGCCGCCGACCTATACGCACGACAAGCAGCGGTGGTAGCGGCGGCAAGACTGGCCCCCGACCCCGCGACGGCACTGGCTGACGCCCTTCGCCACCAGCAAGCACTAGGACGCGCAGCGGCAATGGGGCAAGTCCAAGCAAACCTCAAGTCGCTGAGGAGCAGCGACGCCATTTGCGAGAGGTGGTCACACGGGCGAGACCTACCACCCACGCCGGGAACCTCTGAAGCGGAAGCACTACGGACGGAAATTCGGCAAAAACACGAAGCGGCTCTCACCACCCTACGCGAGACGGATGCCTTGCTGGACGCAGAGGAAGATGCCTACGAGTACGCCGCCACGCCAACTACGTGCGCTGCGAGGCACGAAGTCATCAACATCGCCGACGACCGAAGCCCCCTTAGCCCTGGGCTCGAAGCAAAGCCGTGGCCACACAAGTTCCATCTCGCGGACCTCCCGAGCTACGCAGGTGACACCGATCCGGCTAAGTTCACTCGTGTGTATGAGGCCGCCGTGTCTACCGCAGTAGGAAATGAGGCCATCATGGCGAAGAGCCTCCCTCTCAAGCTCTCCGGGATAGCATGGTCATGGTACCTCACGCTTTCCACCGGCTCAGTATATTCCTGGGAGCAGCTCCGCCAGCTACTACACTCGCGCTTCCAGGGAAACAAGACCAAGGCTGTGACAGCGGCAGACCTCTACATGCTGGTCCAAGGACCGCGAGAGACCATTCAAGCATTTCACAAGCGCTTCGCCAACGTGCAGTGTTAGATACGTAGCATCACCAATGAAAGCGTGTGCTCCACCGCGCGAAGGTCTATCTGGAACCCAGCCTTGTGTGCCAAGCTAGACCGAAGCCTGCCAGCCACCATCCAAAAGTTGTACGACACCATGGAGAGGTACGCGCTTCAAGAAGAAGGGGAACTCCAACTGCGGAACAAGGCACTAGCGGCCGCTAGGCATCCCAAGGCAGCTCATGATGATCCTCAACCACGCCACCACGGCGTGCACCAGGTGGACGGGTACAATGAGCGACCCCCGCCTACCCCAAGCATGATGACAACCGTGACCAAGCTCGGGGCCGAGAACGCCATGAGGACCGTGACCTCACGCGTCGGGGCCTCCACGGAGGCGAGTGAAACCATGATCGTGGTGGAGGACATAACAACCGAGGCCACCAGAGCCATCAATATGCAACGGGAATCAACAACCAGGCAAGGAGATTTTGCGAGCTGCACCAGTCATACAACCACTCCACCGCCGAGTGTGACGTGATCCGGAGGACGCGCGAGCAACTTCGCCCAAGACCGACGAGTGACGCTCGGCCCCCGGCACGAGCTACTACGCCAAGAGAGCCTCACCTCCAGCTGCCACTGCCACCACCTCTTCCCCCTGGCTTGGCTCCTGTACAAGCAATCAACTCGCACCGCGTCATCCATGCTATCATAGGGGGCAACGTGCATACCTTCCCGTCCAAGCGCCAAAACGTGCGTATCCCCACCAGATAAGCCACATCGCCTCTTTTCCGCCCATCGAGCTCCCCGCTTGGGCATCCACACCGTGACCTTCGGGCTTGAAGATGCCATAGGGATCACCCTCCCACATCATGACACGCTCGTCATAACTACAACAATTTCGGATGCAGAAGTACATCGCGTCTTTGTCAATGGGGGGAGCTCCGCAGACATCATGTTCTCATCAACCTTCAAAGAAATAGGCATACCGTCATCATTCCTCCGAGCCCCTGGCATCCTCTTGCTGGGTTTTGGAGGCGAGCTGATCGCAGCCATGGGACGCATCAAGCTCCCCGTCACATTCTGCTCAAGTGGTTGCTCCCATACCGAAAACATTACCTTTGATGTTGTTGACCTACCATACTGGTACATCATCATCATGGGGCGAGTGTCCCTCAACAAGTTTGGCGCCATACCCCACCACACATACCTGTGCATGAAGATTCCAGCATCACAAGGTGTCATCACGGTGCACAGGGATCAAAACCTGTCTCGAAGGATCGACGAACGAGCACCAGTCGTCAACTGCTACATCCACAATGTGCAACTAGAAGGGGGCTTGACAGGGCCAGGGGCTCACCCCCTCCGGGTGCAGGACGATGGACCCCAAAGCCAAAGCCGGATGGGGAGACGCGCGTCGTACCCCTGCATGACGATGCACCGGATAAAACTGCGCTCCTCGGGGCGGATCTTACCCGGAAGTATCGGAGGAGGTCCTCAAGGTCCTTCGGGACAATGCTGACATCTTCGCCTAGGAATACGAGGATCTCCCAAGCTTCCTACGGGAGATCATCAAGCACAAGTTGTACGTCCGCTCGGACGCCTGCCCTGTGAAGCAAAGGATGAGGAAGATGTGCGCTGAACGCCAGCAGGCGGCTCGCGAGCAGGTCAATGAGCTCCTTAAGGCCAGAGTCATCCGAGAAGTCTTGCACCCCGAGTGGCTCACCAACCCTGTACTTGTTAAGAAATCCAACGGCAAGTGGCGCATGTGCGTCGACTACACCAGCCTCAACAAGGCGTGTCCGAAGGACGAATTCCCGCTGTCGCGCATCGACCAACTCATCGACACCACGTCCGGCAGTGAGCTCATGAGCTTTCTAGACGCATTCTCAGGGTACCACCAAGTCTGGATGGCCAAGGATGACGAGGAAAGGACAAGCTTCGTCACACCATCTGGGACCTTCTACCACTACTACAGATATGCACATTAGAGACGGGTGAAAACCGTCATCCGAGACGGTTTTCACATCCGTCTATGATTAGTGGTCAGTAATGACCTAGTTTTATCCGAGACGGTAGAGGTCACCCGTCTGCAATGTGCATATTAAAAAATTAAAAAAAAGGCCCCCAAACGGCTGCTCCGCCGTCGGTCGTCGTCCTGCGTCGGAGCGCCACCGGATCCGCGCACCACGGGCCGCGCCGCCGCTGGATCCGCGCACCACGGACCGCTCGACCGCTAGATCCAGCCGCGTCGTCGCCGGATCCGCGCACCACGGGCCGCGCTGCCGCTGGATCAGCGCACCACGGGCCGCTCCACCGCTAGATCCAGTCGCTCCGGGAGCGGGGCTGCCGCGCCGTCGCCGGATCCGCACACCACGGGCCGCGCCGCCGCTGGATCCGCGCACCACGGGCCGCTCCACCGCTAGATCCAGTCGCTCCGGGAGCGGGGCTGCCGTGCCGTCGCCGGATCCGCCTACCCCGGGCTCAAGCCTGCGCGCCGCCACCTGATCCGCCTACCCCGGGTCGAGCCTGCGCGCCGCCGCCGGATCCGCCTGCGCCGGGGTCGAGGCTGCCGCACCGCCGCCGGATCCGCCTGCCCCGAGCTCGATCTGCCGCGTCGCCACCGGATCGCCTGCTGACGACGTCGTGTACCTCCTCCGTGCCGAGGACGCCTCCGAAGCCTTCCAGTAGACGAGGTGGCCTGCTCCGGCGAAGAGGAGTCCGTCGCCGGGTACATCGCCGTCGAGGACCCTGACCGGCGAGGAGGAGTCCGTCGACCCGTCGGCCCGCGTCGCGTTGAGGACCAGAGAGGCAAGGGGGAGGGGGGGGGTGAGAGGAGAAGGCCGGCTCGGCTGCGGGATGGGGGAAGGAGAGTTAGAAAATTTTGGGGATTTAGAAAATTTTGGGCAGCTAGGGTTGGGTTGAGTTTATATACAAAGATTTTTGGGCCAGATGAGCCGTCTTGCTTCATAGACGGGTTGGGTAAAAGAGCCCGTCTGTGATATCAGACCCGTTATCACAGACGGTTCAGAAATTAAAACCCGTCTGCGATGACTTCCTTATCACAGACGGTTGGCCGAAAAAACCTGTCTGCGATGTAAATTTTGACAAAACCTGTCTGTAATGTATATGATTAGAGACGGATTTTGATGAACCGTCTGAGATGAAGTGTCCAGGATGAGGCTTTCTATAGTAGTGTACTATGTATGCATGGCGTTCGGATTGAAGAACGCTGGAGCATCCTTTGCCTGCCTGGTGCAGAAGGCGCTTCTCTCCCAGGTGGGGCGCAACGTTGAGGCCTACGTGGATGACGTATTTGTCAAGAGCACCATCGCACGCTCTCACGCGCAAGACTTGGAAGAAATATTCAGCAATCTCCGCGTGGCGGGGATGAAGCTCAATCCTGAGAAGTGTGTGTTCGGGGTGCAGGCAGGTAAACTGCTAGGCTTCGTAGTGTCCAAAAGGGGAATCGAGGCCAACCCGACCAAGATCAAAGCCGTATTGGACATGCCTCCGCCCCAAAACATAAAAGAAGTGCAAAAGCTCACTGGTTGCCTTGCCGCGCTCGGAAGGTTTGTGTCCCATTCCACCGAGAAGGAACTCTCATTCTTCAAGGCCCTTAGAGGCTCGTCTAGCTTCGAGTGGGATTCTAATAGCCAGCGAGCGTTCGATGAACTCAAGGCATACCTAACTTCACCTCCCCTGCTACAAAGCCCAACTCCGGGAGAGAACCTGCTCCTGTACTTGACCGTGACACCAGGGCCGTGAGTGCAGTGCTGGTTAAGGAAAAAGACCGCGTACAGCACCAGGTTTATTACATGTCTGAGTCACTTCAAGGCACGAGAGTGCGCTACACCGAGCTAGAGAAGCTCGCTTACGCACTCCTTATGGCGTTAAGGAAGCTTCGGCATTTCTTCCAGGCCCACTCCGTCCAAGTACCATCCTCGTACCCATCGGTGAGATGCTTCATAACAAGGAAGCCTCAGGGCGCATCGAGAAGTGGGCGATGGAGCTCGCACAATTCACCATCGAGTTCCTCCCTCGCACGGCGATCAAGTCACAGACCCTCGTGGACTTCATAGCAGAATGGGTCACTTCTGAGCGCCCAGCGTCCCCAAGGCATGCCGAGCCGGTGTGGACCATCTGTGTGGATGGCTCATGGTGCACCGAGGGCACATGCGTAGGGGCAGTCCTTGAGTCGCAGGACGGAACACGCACTTCATTCGCCGCCTGACTAGAGTTCAAGGCTACCAACAACATCACCGAGTACGAGGATCTACTGCTCGGCTTGCGCAAGGCGCGCGCCGTGGGGGGCCCGGTGAGTGTTGGTCAAAAGCAACTCCCAGCTCATCGCAGGACACGTCGACAAGAGCTATGAAGCGAAAGAGCCAGAAATGATCAAGTACTTAGCCATGGCGCGGGCGATGGAGAAGCACTTCTCGGGTTTCACTGTTCATCCCATTCCCCGGGGCGAGAACGTGGAGGCGGACATGCTAGCCCGAGCAACAAGTACTTCCGTAGGCATGCCGCCTGGTGCCTTCTACGAGGTACTCACGGCCCCTGTGACGAAAGGACTACCAGAGGTGAATGTCATAACCCCATAGGACTGGAGGACGCCCATCATGCGGTACCTCGTCGACGAGATCGAGCCTGAAGATCACGTCGAGGCTCGCCGGCTCAAGGCACGCGCAAGGGGCTTCGTCATCCACCAAGGCTCTCTGTACAAGAGCGGCGTATGTGCACCGTACCTCAAGTGTATCTCAAAGGAGGAAGGAGCTGAGTTGGTGCGCGACACACGAGGGACTGTGCAGATCCCACCTCGCTCCACGCGTCCTAGTCTCCAAGGCCTTCCGTCAAGGCTTTTATTGGCCAACAGCGCTACAAGATGCACAAGACTTGGTGAAGCTATGCCCGGCATGCCAATGGATGAGACGAGGCACGAGCCTTCAGGTGCACGATCTGCAGCCCATCCCACCCTCGTGGCTGCTAGCACGCTGGGGAGTCGACCTGGTCGGCCCGTTTAGAACCGCAAGCCATGGCGCCAAGTTTGTGGTCATAGCGGTTAACTATTTCTCCAAGTGGGTAGAGGCGGAACAGCTCATCAAGATCACCTCCGCCTCCGTGTAGAAGTTTATATGGAAAAATCTGATATGTCGCTTCGGCATCCCGCGCGAGATCACCGTTGACAATAGCACTCAATTCGACGTCGAGCCATTCCGCAAGTTCTGCATCTCGCTTGGCATCAACCTTTGCTTCGCCTCTATAGCCAACCCTCGAGTGAATGGTGCGGTGGAGAGCGCTAACAGCATCCTCCTACATGGCTTGCGCACATGCCTATTCAACCTCCCCAAAGGAGGCTGGGCAGACGAGCTCCCCAACATGCTGTGGTCGACTCGCACGGTGGCGAGCAGAGCCATCGTCTTTACCCCATTCAAGCTACTCGTCGGCGACGAGGCCGTCACCCCCATAGAAATCAAGCTGGGCTCCTCTCGCACTGAGACACCACCCGAGGACGAGACCCGCCAAGCCTCCCTCGATGGCCTTGACGCGCTAAGACAGGATGCCGCACTCAACATCGAAACCTATCAAGCGTCCATGGCAAGGGCATACAACAAAGCCATTCGCCCGTGTCCCATCCAGGTGGGCGACCTCGTTCTGAAAAAGAAGGCAAACCCCGAAGCCAACGGGAAACTGAGCTCCAAGTGGGAAGGGCCATACGAGATCGTCAGCCAGTCGCGTCCAACTTCATTCCAGTTGAAGACCCTCGACGGTGAAGAGCTGAAGCACAGTTGGAACACCATCAACTGAAGAAATACTACGTGTGAAGCCGTCAAGGGCTCGAGAAGACCTCACCCATTTTGTAGGCCAACCGTGGCCAGGACTGCTGTGTCGGTCCTAATGTTTACTTACGCCTTTTAAATTCCTCCAAAGTGCCGCTGCGTCGGCCGTCGCTAGATTTCCCAAGGAGCGCTGCCTTGTCATGACCTCTTCATGTTCTTGTGACAAATGCCAAAGTCTACTTACCGACATCGCGTGCTCGCTCAAAAAAGCCGGAACATCCTCGTGTGCGCTAGGAAGCCCCATCTCCCACGCACGAGTCGAGCCAAAAAGCATCCTCATGTTGGCCGGGAAGAGCCATCTCCCCCGCATAAGTCGAGCACCTAAACCTCGTACGAGCTGGGAAGCCTCGTCTCCCCCGCACGAGTCAAGCAAAAAGCCTCCTCACGTTGGCCGGGAAGAGCTATCTCCCCCACGTGAGTCGAGCACCTAAACCTTGTGGTGAGCTGGGAAGCCCCATCTCCCCCGCACAAGTCGAGCAAAAAAGCCTCCTCACGTTGGTCTGGAGGAACCATCCGTGTGAGTCGAGCACCTAAACCTCCTCGTGTGTGCTGGGAAGCCCCATCTCTCCTGCACGAGTTGAGCAAAAAGCCTCCTCGCGTTGGCCGGGAGGAACCGTCTCCCCCACGTGAGTCAAGCACTCGAACCTCATCGTAAGCGCCGGGATGCAACCCATGCCCCGCATGAGTCGAGTGTAAAGCCTCCTCACAATAGCTAGGAGAAATATCCCCCACGAGAATCGAGCATTGTCGCTCCTCGGCGCGAGCCACCTCGCAAGAGGATAAAATATACATATGTACATAGGCCCAACACGCACGTCATTGTGTGCAGAGCGCCTAGTGCTCCCCTGTATTTATTAGGAGAAGGGCCCGGAATCAACACCTAACTATTGATACAGGAAGAAAACACGAGGTCATAAGGTGGCTACTTGCGCCTATGTCATGCCGAGGGATGCACAGTTTTTTTTGATTGCAAGGCAAGGTACCAAGTACCATGCACAACATCGCAACGGGCTACACCCACCAAAGCACTCACATGCTAGCCAACTTGAGCATCTCCACCAACAACTAGTGGCAATGCCGCCTGAAGCCTGAGATGAACGACATTAAATCAGCGGCACCCCTCAATGTGCGCATATCAGCAAAGGGCTTATGTTGCCGAGTCGCCTCACTCCCCACCAGGTGCAAACCCTGCAAGTACCATAGCTAAGAAACCTTGAGCTCACAAGTCAAAGCGAAGAAGAGAACGATTTCTCAAAAGCTTTTATAAAACCATCACTAGGGCTACATACAAGTCAGGTACAAAGGCACGACCACAATAGCATGGCCAAAAAGAAGAGCTCCCTCGCACCAAGTGAAACCAGAAGGTCGACGCAAAAGTAAGCAGACAAAAGAAACCTGACGCACCCAAACAAAAAGCTACGACAAAAGCTAAAGAGACCTCACACCTCAGAAGGAGGGCCGGAACCGACCCCCGTGCTCTAGGAGCCGACGCCACAGCCCCCGCCTCGGCAGCGCAATGAGCATCTGCCACAGCGCTAAGGTACGCCTTTCCGTGCGCTGCCCACACGGTAAGGAAGGCACCCGTGTCCGCCTTGACCTCCCTCAGGAAGCCCCGAAGGTCGCGGTATCGGGGAGCCTTGCCCTGAAGCGGCACAAGCATGCCCGGCGAACCAACCCCGACGTGCCGAACGCACGAGAGCACGAGATTGGCGGTAGCTAGCATGCAGTCCTTGTTGCGCTGGCCCTCGCCACGACGTACAGCATCGCAAGCTGACGTCGCCCACTACAGTAGACCAGTCGTCTCCCCCTCTCCCTCGCCCGAGAAGGGGTCGACCCTAGCCTTGGAGGCGTCACACAGGTCATGCAATGCCCTGCACAGGATCGACGCCTGAGCAAAAACCTCACGTCGGTGGGACCGCTTCGCCTCCAACGAAGTCTGAAGGGAGTCTGCACGCCTCACAGTCGCGACCAAGCACGTGTTGAGCTCTGTGTTCTCCCGACGTAACCCGTTGAGAAGCACCTCCGCCTCGGCCTTCACCTTCTTGGCATCACGCAGTGCAATCATGACCCGCCCCTGAGTGGCCCACACACGCGACACTTGCTCCACCGCAAGCAAGCCCTGCGCCACAAGGAACAACACGAGTCAGATAAACAAACCTGCACAAGCATGCAACTGAAGAACCAAAACCTATCTTTACCTTCAAAAGGGAAGATCGAGCCGCGTCACACGTCTGACCCACGGTCAATCCCTGGAACGCGGTCTCCAGGTCGTCAACAGCAACCCGCTCGGCAACCTCCTGGTAGAACCCCGCCTCCACTGCGGTGTCGGTGAAGTACGAGGGAGTGAGGCACCCTGCCAAGCGAAGAGTGCCTACCACCCCTGGAGAGTGCTGTCTCCAGTGACTGTCAGGAGCGCCATGGGAGAGTGCACTGAGTGTGAAACAGAGTCGGGGGCTTCGAATGCCCCCGCCGGTGCCAACTCCCCGTTGCTCCCCGGCGCCTCAGCTAGAGCAGCCATGATGCTAACAACCTAGGGTGAGAGGACAATCAGGTCATCATTAGAGTCAGGGTGAAGCCCCCCGAGGAGGGTATCGTGACACGCATGTCACGGCCCCTCAGCCCTGCCTCAAGCTCGCTAGCAAGGGCGTCCACTTCTACGTTGGTCGTGGTCTGCGTCTCCGCCGTCTCACCCGCGTCGCCCTCGTCGTCATCCAGTGTGGACTCGCCATCCCACCTAGTATCAATAGGGGGGATGGCACCGAAGAGGCCCTTTCCAATCCCAGGTCCCAAGCGGGGGAGGACCAAGATAACAGCATCCTCGAATGCGACATCGCCTCGCACAATGAAGCCAGAGGCTGTGCCAGCTCGAACTCGTAGAGTCGGCGAAGTAGTGGACAAGCCAGACTTGTCCACACGGGAGCCAGACGCTCGCTTCGAGGAAGGGGCCTCCCCCGCCTCGCCGTCCCGGGGATGCTTGGAGCTCCCCACACGCATTTCCTCACAAGTCAAAGGCTTAGGACGCGCAGGTACCTCCAGCTTGTAGTACGCGCACCCCTTGTTCTCCCGGCACTTATGGAGCGCATTGAGCAGCGTCCACTCCCTCATGATGAGTCACCCCACGAGCTCCGATGCTGCGTCCTCGGCATGATGAAGCCCGACACCTATCACGAGGCGAACGAGTGTGAGAAGCCAACAAGACAAAAAAGAGAGAAGACAGGAGAGCGGGAGAGTTGAGTATTGGAATTGAGGCAAGGAAGATATACCCTCTCGAAGGGGACAATGCTGAAAAGCACACCCGCTCGCCCCTACCTTTGAAGGGCAAGGAACAAGCTCCAAGTCCAACACCGTGGAGAGCGGGTCAATCCCCAGTAGACAGAACTCTTCGACAAGGTCACGCATCCCAAACCGACACGACATACGCCCAAGCGCCTTGATCCGGGTCATCTCTGTGCTAAACAGGTCAACGGGCACCGCACCACTCACCTGAAAGGAGTCTGATGCAGGGGTGAACCTCTTCTCATCATCATGGAAGAAGAACCACGCCTTCTCCCAATCGCCCCATTGGCCCTTGGACACCTAGGCTAGGTAGTTGACAGAAAGACCCTTCTGTGGCACACGCTTCCTGAAGCTCACGGCTCTAGAGCGAGAGAGAAAATCACCACTCTTCATCTCGGGAAGGGTGGTAGAGACCACAGGCTCATAGAACCAAGCAAAGAGTCGTGGGGTGGCCTTCATCTGCATGGTCCTCAACGCCCACTCGAAGACCGCTAGCTTCACAAACACCAACGGGTGAAGATCAGAAACCACGATGTGGTAGTACTCCAGGAGCTCGTGGAAGAACTCACACACCGGCAAGCAGAGCCCAGCATCGAACTACGCGGCAAAGACAACAACGCCGTTGCCGTCACAGCTGGCTCGCCTCACATCCACTGGAGGGACCACACCCGGGCACTCCTTCTCCTGAGTAGAGGCGGGACGCTTACCGGCCCGTACCAGGGCATCGACCAGCTCCTGATCAGCGGTGGAGCGCCCAAGCCACGAGATGTACTTCATCCCCTCGACGGATAAGTCCTTGGCCATCGCACCCTGTGCACATGAGTGAAAATGAGAAGATAGCCCTACTACGCCGGCAGCGACTAACGAAGACACGGCGCGAAGTGCGTTGAGAAGAAGAAAGCAAAAGAGCACACATGACGAGATCATCGTCCAACGAGTACCTCGCTACACCGCTGTGGGAGCTCGATGTCTGTCACTGCGACAGAGTGTCTGGAGCTACGCGGCACACTAGGCCCGGGGGTCCGGTGTCGAGCCCTCGAGAGTGCCCGCCCAACCGCCTTACGATCCTGCCGCCGCCTCGTATCACGGTGGGGCTGGACGCGCCTAGTCACTCCGCAACCTCAGAGAGGAAGGTCGTCCCTGTCGCGTCTGCTCCTCTACTGCTCCCTTGGCGGAGACCTCGAAGACCATCCATGTCGAAGACCTCGCTTCGCTCCCCATGGCCTGAGCACTGGATCTCGCCAACGCACCCTCCACGTCACCCGGGTGGCCACGGGGGTCTTGAGCGAACAGGACCACGGTTGATGCGACGCAGTCGTTGCGACGGGTCCCCGTCGCTACCTCCTCGCTGGGTCAGTTCCAACGGCCGCAAGTTGAATGGAGGCAAAAGCTGTTTTAACTTGCTAAGTCCCTGCAAAAGGAAAGAGGAGCCGATCGAACAAGAGAAGTCATCTTGTGGAATGCTTCATGCCAGCGGCAAAGGCATATACAAATGCGACATCATCGATCACGCTAAGCGAAGAGAACATGGCAATGCATGAATGTATCGACGAGGGACGAGCATAGCGACAAGGGCATGGCGCACGTGAACACGGCATTGACGAGCCTACGTCGCTCGACTCAACTTATACAAGCACAGCGAAGAGCGGGAAAAGTGAGGAACGCCTACACATGCGACGGGCGTCTCTCATATCAGCTACCCGGGAGACAGTAACAATTCATTTATGAGAAGCACAACCGATGCGCAACAACACGAGAGAAACAATCGCATCTGCCAGCACCTACACCGAGTCCCTCTCATGCATAATAAAAAAATGTAGTAGCAGTCCATCTCATACAGGCAATCTCAAACGTCACCCAGACTACCACAAGCAGGCAACGAAGATAAAAATATATGCATGCTGGATTCGTCACCCTTGAAGTGTAAAGACCTCGGCGTGGAGCTCTCGAGCAACAACGTGGCACGGTGCCCTAGAGGCAATGACGTGGTGAGGCGAGGTCCTTGGCGACGGCGACGGCACCCGCTCCTCGTCCTACGGCAGCGGCACAGCGTGAGTTCCCGAAGCGGCAACGCAGGCCCCCAAAGCGGCAGCGGCGTGAGCTCCCGCACAGATGCGGGAAGGGCTCCTGGAGCGGCACAGCGTGGGCTCCGGAGTGGCGGCGGCGCTAGACGGCCATGGAGACAGGCGGCCACGTCGGTGGTACGGTCTCCGAGCAGCGTGCTTCCTAGAGCAACGGTGACGGTGCTAGGCAGCGAGGGCCGTGACGATGGCTCGACGTGGGAGAGCAACGGCGCAGCGGCGCGTCTCTCGGGGTGGCGGTGGCGGCGCCGGTGGCTCCTGCGCCCGCTCCTATCCACGACGGCTCCCGCGGCAGACTCTGCTGCACCGGAGGTGACTACGGCGCTGAGCCACAGCGGCAGCGCTAGGTAGCGGTGGCCTCGCTGCTGCGGAGGGGGAACGGGAGGCACCGCCATACCGGAGGCGGCGAATGGCCAAGCGGCGGCGCAGCCCGAAGCGGCAGGCGGCGAGGTGATAGGCAACCGAGAGGCGACGTGGCCCGAAGCAGTAGGTGGCTGAGCAGCAGTAGGCGCCGAGCGGCGGCACGGCCCGATGCGGCGGGCGGGCGAGCGGCAGTGGGCGGGCGAGCGGAGGCAGCAGGCGGCGGCGGAAAGAAGAGAGACGGGGTGGGGGTAACGGCGTGGGGGTTTTATGCTGCCCCCATCCCGGGTGCCCTAATCGCCCGCGCGGGTATGGCCCATCAGGCCCATGAGGTGGGTGGCCAGCTTGGAAAGAAAAAAAGGGAAAGGAAAGAAAAGGAAGGAAAAGAAAAAGAAAAAGAAAAAGAAGAAAAGGAAATGGAAAAATAAAGAAATAACGGAGAAGAGAAGTTGAAGTAAGCGGAAGATTTGGACCTCAAAGATTTTCACTAAGTCCCCAGTTTTACTACGGGTTGGACCCTGGAGATTTTCGCTAAGTCCCTGGTCTTAGCTCGAGATCCCTAGCGTTCATATTCCGTGACCCTGGGAACATCGCAACAACCCAGAGCTCGTCACTCTGGTCAGCGCGCCGACCCCGCCAGAATCAGTGCGCCGACCCGGACGGGCACTGAATAACCGCCCGCACCGGCGAGGGACTACTGTTGGAGAAAGGGTCCCCGCGCTATCCGATTTCGATGCTTTTTCATACTTAGGGGAGATCAGTGCACCTCAAGACTCGTCAACGCCAAGTCCGTGCCAACGCCGACTCCGCGACAACGCCAACTCCGTAACAACGCCAAGCTCGTAACAACGCCAACTCCGTAACGACGCCAAGCTCGTAACAACGCCGAGTCCGTGACAACGACAAGTTCATGACGGCGGGAAGTTCACGACGACCGGAAGCTCGAGGCGATAGGAAGATCGTTACCAGGGGGCGCATGACGAACAGGGCCCGCGGAATGTTCTCGGAATATTCCCGGAGGAAAAGACTGGTTCATTTTCGAGGGCACTAGCATATATAGAGGCAAGATTGTAAACAGCCCGAGGACATTTTGTAATCTCTTCTGCCCCTCCATTTTGCCTATAAATAGAGGGGCACCCCTTCCATTCAAGGGGATCCCAAATTCTGAAATAAAAGTTCACTTGCTCCTCCTCTCCTCAAGTTCGTGGCTCGCAGTGGATTCGAGCGTCTTCGCGTCGTGCAACCCGTGTGTGCGACTGCGGTGTCTCTGCGAACAATTTCCCATGCAACCCTCGTAGATCCGCGAAGCCATACGGGGGTGCCACAAGTTCACTGTCTAGCCCCGTTGCTATGACAGGGATCATGGAGGACTTCAACCTCCCTATGTATGTGTGTTCTACTTGGTGTGGCGTGACTTCCCCTCCAGTGACCTAGATTCCGTGTCTCTTTGGGTTTCGAGAACGGACGACGACCAGTGACGGAATTGGGTATTGGCTAGGGCTGTGGTGGTCAATGAAACTGGTGAGTGAACATCGGTGCTTCGGGGTAAAAATTCTCAACCTATTCTTAGCAGGATGGATCCGACAATGACTATGTATAAGTGTTGCTCTCTTATTTTGATGCAGTAGTACCTTTTTCTTAAGAGAAAACTCTCGGATCCAATAATAGTGGTGCATAAGCGTTATCATGTTGGAGAGCTATGCCGATCCTCAACAGCAGCCGAAGAAAAAGGTAAATGACACTCTTATATACACTCGTATATGCAAACACTGGCGATCTACACCGGTGGCAACGACTCGGTCGACGACTCCGGCGCCTCTTCTGGCGCCGCGCCCTTCGCTGTCACCATTGGCCGCGGCGAGATCACGGACCGGCACATCGGGCACGTCCGGTGCGAGTGCAGCCACATGTCGATGCACCCCACGTGGAAGATGTGCCTGCACGCCGGCACCTGCCGCACCATCTCGCCGCTCTGCACGTCCTCCAGGCACACCGAGCATATCACGCAGCTCGCGTCTGCGTGCTTGCCGCCGTCGCTCTCGAGCGGGCACACGTACGCGAATGCCGCTGGTGCGTTCGGCGGCGCGCATGCGCACCCTGGCGCCCGCGTCCCGCTAGTCGTGAGAGCTAGCACCGCGCTCGCTGGCCTGCCCCTCCGACGAACCCATGTCCTGGGAGCGAAGCAGCCGACGACGCTGAGGAGCAGCGCTGCCAAGGAGGCGAAGGCGCATGCCTTCCCAACGCTGACGGAGGCGGCGAGCACGCAGAACAGGAAGATGGAAATGCAGACGACGGCGATGCCGTAGAAAACGCGGTATCCGTCGACGTTGTCGTCGCGATCTCCATCACCGGAGCTCCCCGAGAGCCTCGGGTACAGGTTGAGCATGATGAGCAGAGTCAGACGATATAGAGTACGTGTAATTAGTTAATAAGTATTCAGTAAGCCTCGAGCTCGTGGTTGCTGCTAGTTAACTTGATCAGTGGCGGTGTTGCCATGAACGAATGTTTTCGTGGCAATAAATAGTGTTCGCCTGTGGGGCTTGTCACATGGTTTATTTTTTTGACGTCTCACTGCAGTTTGGTTAATATTTTAAGGGAAAAAATAATGGACTAACTAATGCTTTTGTTAATCACTGCCTCACGCAACGGGATTGAAAATGACGTACGGCGCCGTTGTTGCCTTGACGTGTGCACTCCGTGGAGTACGTCCACAGACTCCAGCTACAGAATTGGCACGGCTCATCTTGTTTGTCTGCACCACGTACGTGCGTACGTAGTGTGAGGGCCGAGGCCTATTTTCACGACGAACGGGGGCACCGTCTCCAGGGTCCAGCAATGATTGGCAAGGCAAACACGTTCGTTCTCGGCTGGGCGACCGATCAGAGAATACGACGCAGGGGCGGGTGGGCCGATGGACAAGGGGGAGAAGACCACGTAATGGATGGTTGGCTGGCTCGTCCGCCTGGGCTTCCTGCGCGAGTAGCAGACTGGACTGTTCGCTGATCTAGGCCGCATGAGAATTTGCCGGGCTTTCATGTATTCGGCCTCCATGTGCTAGTCTGCAAGACTTCAAACATAAACCGCTTTAATATGATCTGTTATGGATAGATGTGATGTTCAATTTCCCTCTATATGCACTAGTGAACTATCAATAGTGAGAGTGCAGTGTATACAGAATCGTATGTGTCCACTACCGGATTCCCTCACTTTGCCGTGTGCCACAAGCACACGGCGAAGGAGAAAATACACTCGGCAAACATTTTGCCGAGTGTAACACTCGGCAAACATGGCTCGGCTTACTACTTGCCGGTAAAGGCATGTTTGCCGAGTGTTTTCCGTCGGGCACTCGGCAATATGTTTGCCGACGGTCAGTGCGAATACTCGGCACAAAAAAGCGAGTAAACGGTCGGGACACCCGTTAGACCCCTCTTTGCCGAGTGTCGATAGAGGACACTCGGCAAAACTTGACAAAATGATTGAACAGTCTTCGGCCACGTGGCGACCCTTTGCCGAGTGTTTTCGCGGTCACACTCGGCAAAACTTGACAAAACTGGAATACCATATTGAACAGGCTACCGCCACGTGTCTCTGGTTTGCCGAGTGCCTGTGTGGTGACACTCGGCAAAACCATTGTGTGCCGAGTGCCGTGGTCGAGACACTCGGCAAATGCTGTGCATTCTGGCAACCCAAATGCCAGATTGCACAGGCTTGCGCCACGTGGCATCTTTGCCGAGTGTTGCACTCGGCATATCGATCTTTGCCGAGTGTAACACTCGGCAAAGCACACAGCAACTATTTTTTTTGCTTGTATTTCTAAAAATCCCTGCAATTCAAAACAGTTTATATATCACAGCAACTCACATTCAGCAGATCACACATCACAAATATAGTTCATATATCACATATCATGACAAACATCACAAACATCACAAATGCAAAGTTCAGAACGGTATGAACATCACATATCAGTGCAAAGTTTACTCCATAGTTCAGACATCACAAACATCACCGCATAGTTCAATGGGGCAAATTCCTTGACGACGGAGTACCACGAGGGTTGCTTGGGCTTGCTCGCGAAGATCCAACTCTAGGATCATTCGATCCCGCCGACGGATGCTGCAGAAAGGAACAAATAGTTACACAACACTCTATGGCTATAGAAAGGGCAACAATGGTGATTAGAAGGTTATAAACGAACTCACAGGAGTGTGGGGAGTGTGTGGAGCATGTTGAGGAGGAGGGATTGGCATCGGTGGCGGAGTTTGGCCAATTGCAGCATAAACACTCTTCATAAGTTCGTACCACTGGGCTCGTTCTGCCGCCATCCTCTCCTCGAGCGCTATCCTCTCGGCCTCTTGCCTTCTCTCCAATTCCTGTCGGAGTCTCCTTTCTTCATCCAGCTGGGCCTACAGTATGTCATCGCAATCTCATCGTCGTTCCAATGCAAAGCATGTAAAGACCGTGGAGGATGAATGAAATAGAACTAACCTGGAGCTCGGTCATCGCAAGCCGTGTAGGCTCTAGGCGAGGGCGTATAGCCGGACTTGAGCTCGTGCTCCGAGCTCTGAGCTGAGAGAGAGAGGGAGTGGAGGCTGTATCGAGTGTGCCGTCGCCAATCCAAAAGCGGCCATGTTTCTTGCCTCCTCCCGCCCTCATCACCACTTCCCCGTCAAGGTCATGCTCGCTCGGATCAAAGTCCTGCCCGTGGATCTCCTTTGCCATCGATGTGTATCCATCCAGGCGAGCCTTGACGTTCTCATTGGTGTACGCTGAGGCCGGGTCATTCGGATCATAAGCAACCCCGTGCAACGCCTTTGACTATGGGCTAGAGCATACGCCTTGAACTGGGAGCAAGGCTGACCATCATTCTTAGCCGACTGCAACACAAAAGCAAGAAGATTCATAAAGGGGGCGCCCCGCACAGAAATTAAGAAGAACTGGGAAGAAACATATGCTATTGCATACCCATCTAGCCGCGTAACCAGTCAGGGTGAGGTTGCCTTGATGGTGTGGTGCGCCTTGCATCAACAATCGCCTTTCCCGGGCAGCTTCGTGACTCGCCGCCCACTCGGGAGCGCACCACCTCTCCACAATCTGCTCCCAGCACGGAAGGTGTTGGGCGCACCACCTCGGAGGCACCTAAATAATGAAGTACATCATATATAAGAAGAAGAAACTAAGTGTTAGTAATCTAAGGAATAATCTTGATATATGTACTTACCTACAGGTATTGCTCACGGGTCAGATATTTGGTCCTAGCATCTTTTTTGTCACCTTCTCTCCAAGGTGCTCCGCGTGATATTTGATGACGGCATGGACGCGCGCCTCATAGTGCATATAAACCAAATTAGCATTATAAAGGTTTCCTGTGGCATTTTGAGACAATAAATAATGGTTCCGTATAGACCATATACATAACTAAAGTTCTAGAAAGAATATCACCAAGTTTCATATAGAATCAGGTACAAAACAATAATGTCCTAACAATATTTGTTTCCATTTTGGCCCTACACAAATAATGTTGGGTTCGGGTATGAAACCAAACGCAATATTTAAATGGAATCACGCATATTTCTTGGAACAAGAAAATCCCTTAAATTGCACAGAGGAAACAATTAGAGAAGCAGTTCATGTGATCATAATATTCAAAATAATCTATTATATTTTTGGCACATCAGTTAGTGTATATGACCAGTAAATCTAGGCAAAACCACGAGATCACAACAATGTGAATCAAACAGGATCAATCATCAAACAAACTATAGATAGTTTTTATAAATTCGTACCTTTCGCCCGTTCGCCAGCGGCCCGCATGGACGAGGCTCTCCTCCGGTGAGCTCGCGGTGGCCGGCGTTGAGGGGCAGAGGGGGAGGCGGCCGGTGGTGGCAGGGTGCGGGAGAGCGGCGGCGAGGGGCGGCCAGCTGTGGCAGTGGGGCGGCGAGGGCCGGCTGGGCTGCGGTAGTGGGGCAGCGAGGGGCGGCGACAGCCTCTGGGGGAGGCGGCGGCGATGGCGGCGGTGGTCGAGGTGGCGGCGGTGCGCTGCGAGGCGGCGGCCGGGGCCTACGGGGGAGGCGGGTGGCGGCTGGCGGGCTGGGGGCAGCGGCGGCAGGAGGCGGCTCGGGGCGGCGGCGGCGACGGGAGGCGAGGGCACGGGCGGCGGCGCCTGGCGGGCTGGGGGCGGTGGCGGCGGGAGGGTGGCTCGGGGCGGCCGGAGGCGGCGGGAGGCAGCCTCGAGGCGGCGGCGGCGACGGGAGGTGAGGGCACAGGCAGCGGCGAAAATCGGGGTGGGGAAAAAGTTAGAACTGGCGGCGGGCGGAGATTGGTGCCCTAATAAATGTTCTTTGCCGAGTGCCCGATTTTGCCGAGTGTCCGAACACGGACACTCGGCAAACAAACCGCCACGTGTCTCCGTGTTTGCCGAGTGTCTAGTTTCTGACACTCGACAAACACCCAATCCTTTGCCGAGTGTTACACTCGGCAAACTATGTTCATATGACTTGCAAAAAAATAATACTTGTATACCCAATACTTTTGCGAAACATTCTCAAATTTTTACCACAGCCTCTAAGGGTCATATCATGACACCATGCCAATTTTCATTTTTTTCTGGCTTCGTTTGAATTGTTAGAATTAAATAACCACTAAGCTCCACGTTGGTGCCCGAGCACAGGCCCCCTGGTGTTTGGCACTCTTTTTTTGTGGTATAAGGGCTAAACATAGACTAAAGACTACTAATAAGATTTTTCAACCCACTTCTGGCCATAATTTCATGTACCTGCAGTTCAAATTTGAATTATATCCATTAAATGCCTAAAAATGCACTTAATGGCTTAAATATAGCAAACGGACCCAAAAAAATGTCAAATTTTAAAATGATACATGTAATGGTGTATGTTAAGTATGAAAAAAGTTTCAAGACCAACGGATGAAGTAGGGGTCGCTTTGCATGCAAACCTGATTCGTTCCTTCTCAAAAACCTAGTTTCTTACTCAGAGATTGTCCGGTTTCTAAGTAGTCTACGTGACAACTTTTGTGAAACCTTCTCAAATTTTTACCACAGCCTCTAGGTGCCATATCATGACACCATGCTAGGTTTCGTGTTTTTCTAACTTCATTTGCATTTTTTAGAATTAAAAAACCAACAAGCGCCATGTTGGTGGCCGAGTCTTGGCACCCTGGTGCTTGGCACTCCTCTTCTTTTGTTGTATAAGGCCTGAACATATACTAAAGACCACAATTAGGACTTTTAAACCCATTTCTTGTGATTATTTCATGCGCCTGCAGTTCAAATTTGAATTATATCCATTAAATGCCTAGAAATGCACTTAATGGCCAGAATATAGCAAACGGACCCGGAAAAGTGCCAAATTTTGACATGTTACATGTAATGGTGTATGTGGAGCACATAAAAAGTTTCAAGGGCAACAGACGAAGCGACCTGACACTTCGCATGCAAACCTGTTGGGTACACTTCACATATAGCAAAAACAAAGTAAAGAGAAGAAAGAGGAGAAAGAAAAGAAAAGAAATAAAGAAAATAAAAGAGAAGAAAGAAAGAAAATAAAAGAGAAGAAAGCAAGGCAAAGAAAAGAAAGAAAAGAAAAGAAAATAATAAAAAGAAAAAACCTTTTGCCGAGTGCTGCTTGTCTGACACTCGGCACATAGTTGTGTTTGCCGAGTGTCCGTTAGGTGGCACTCGGCAAACTTCGCACCGCCATCACAGCACCGTCAATCGCGGCGGTAAGGGACACGTGGCCATGTATTTGCCGAGTGTAAGGTGTTTGCCGAGTGTCCTGCGCGACATATGCCGAGTGTTGTGTGTTTGCTGAGTGTTTTCTTCGCGGTGCTCGGCAAAGCATGGGCTTGGCCAAGTGTCATACTTGTGCCGAGTGTTTTCTTCGGTGCACTCGGCAAAGGACTTATTTGCCGAGTGCCCGTGGAAAGACACTCGGCAAAGACATTGGCACACGACAAAGTGAGGGAATCCGGTAGTGGTCATAAGACGGGCCCTAACACCAAGCCTGTAACTAAAGACAATTAAAGTGAAATTAATATTAAGCTTGCCATCTCCCAGTTTTTAACTAATGGAGGGACTGCAAACAGAAATTAAAGAAAGATGGAGAGAAAGACAACTTTGGACTTTTATTCATACTATTCGAAAATAAGACACAGAACCACCACAAAGCAACAATATGCTTGTAGTGTTTTATTTTGCTCTACTAGTTTCTATGCCAATTTATCACGCTGAAGTCTCACCAGACGAAGAAAACTGATCTTCTAGGTCCGGGAATCTTTGATGCCTATTTAGCCCATATCTAGGAGTGAAGGCACCGAGCTCTTCTCCTCTATTATATTTAAGGCTTCTAGCTTCCTCCCTTGAGATGTGATATGCATTGGCTATCACATCCACAGGTATAGACCGAAGGATGGAATTCTTTCCTGCAATATGGCTCACCATGGAGTTTGAGTTTGTCTTGAATGCAATGTATTGGCATCCTTCATGCTCTGCTTTCTTCAAAACAGCGTAGTTTTGTGGTATGATTAATAGTTGCCCAGGACGGAGGATGTCGTTGAAGACTGTCTTTCCATGGTTACTAACAACCTGAACTCGAGCATGTCCTTGAATCATATACACCACACTATGAGCATTGATGTTCCAGAATGGTGAGAGCAGAGCATTCTGCAATGAGGAGTACATAACAAATTATGAATTAAAGATTTTTGCACAAGGAAAATTTAAAAAACTTCCTAACAATATAACCATTATAAATACCTGGTATAGGTTTACTCTTGTAGCACTCATCTGAACAAGGTTAAGAATGGGGAAATTCTGGCTATTGAGACGTGTGATCCTTCCAGCACGTGGGTTGTAGGTATCAGCGTGATTGGGATTCTCGATGTTTATTCTTGTCCTGATTGCACAAAAGTTCTCATCCAAACCATTGCTTTGGCCATATGTCTGTTGTTCTTCATGATACTGGACTTGTTGGTATTGTTCTTGTGCGTGTTCTTGTTGTACTATCATTGTGGGTTTCAACAATTTAAGGCCAGTCTTTACCCGAATGATCTCTCCCCTTTGGTCATTTTGACTTTGTAGCCTCCTGGCCGCCTCTGTGTTGATGCCTAAAGCCTCACTTAGTAGCTGAATACTGAATCCACTAAATATGTTTTCCTCAGAGTGTTGCTCGATTGAATGCTCGAACACTTGGCGCTCTCTTTTATTGTTTCCAGCTAATAAGAACTCCTGGATATTGATATTAAAGAAGAAGACAACATATTAGCATATACAAGGTAAAAACGTATGTGAAAATGCATGATACTTATTAACTAGAATATTGGCTAAATAAGTACTTACCTTTTGCCTTGGTTGAAGTTGATTAGCATTGTTGTTTACATCAAAAACATATATGGCAACAACCGGTGTATCTCCATCATTGTAGAACCAATGTGCAACACCAGCTGGGAGTGCAACAATATCTCCTTGCCTAAATTGATGGATCTTTTGGTGCTCTTCTCTAAACTTTTGGCTTTGGCTTTCACCTTCAGTTCCAAAGTGTTGAAACTGCTTCTGGTAGGTCGCTGGGCAACCGGGAAAAGTCAATCCAAGAGAGCCTCTCCCTGCAAGCTAGGATGACCATGTTAGATTTTTAAAATACAAATATGACTTTTTCTGGTTTGAATATTAGATGATCTTAATCACTAGCTACACGAGTACAATTATACTACATCGATCGTTTATACGAACCTTGGATTATGTAGACTAGGCCAGGGGTATTAGTGTATCGAGGTACTAGAAGGCCCTGAGGCTCAATAACGCGTCGAATGACAAATACACCGGTACACTGGAATTGCTCATTTCTCTCATCAAAGTACTCTGTAACCCCAGCTTCTGACCTCACTTTCTTAAGTGGCTCAAATGCTTGTAGCCTATCAAATCTACACTCCCTAAAACCTCCTCGTCGAGGGTTCTGCCATGGGTTTATGCCCGGAGTAAGTAGTTGGGCCATAGAACCATGGCATAGAAGGACACAAAAGAAGATGAAAAAATGAGAGAAAGTTGTAGTTGCCATCGCTATTTTGAGGCTAATGAAAACTTAATTGATTGATGTGATTTCTTGGGTATGTAAGGTGGCTTTTATAGCCAATTAAAGTGACTTGGGATGTAAACACATTAACTGTTGACATATAGACAATGGGTAGCCTCTGATGCATGATTTGTGGTCCATACAAGTATATAGATTTAAGCTTGCTGCACAAGATTGAGCTAAGCATACCTAAAGATTCATGTCCAATGTTGTGCTTTTTAGAGAAATAAAATTGATTCTTGTTGGCAAATGCTTGTCCATACAATTGAGAGACTGGCTTTACTTGTTATTGATGTCATAAAGTTTATATACTAGATATGTTAGGTGCTCTTTTACAATAACAAACTTGTATGTTTGTTGTCATAGACTGTCTTAACACATCACGTAGAGAAATGTAGTGCATGGAATGTATGAATTTTTTTGTTTTTCAATGTGGTCCACATCAATTTACCCCTTCAGTTGTGTTTAATTGACAACTAATCTATCATATCTTTCTAGCTATTTTCAGAAAAAAAAATCTTTGGATTATTTTGAAAAGCTAAACATAATTAAATTTATGATTTGATATCAGACCCTATCTATCATAATAAGTTCTTATATATTTAGTAATTGAAGGAGGTGACACAATCACATGATAATCTAAGATAATCTAATGTTATATCATATGGAAATCCTTAGTTTTCCAAACAAATTTCGGCCCTCGCACTGTTTTTCTAGTCCAAGAACAATAACATGCCTTACACACGTATGTACAATCAGCTCACGTGCAAGGATCACTCCATCCATTTCGTCCTTGTTTGTTCTGCCCCTCCTCCTTCCGATGCTTCCTTGTCAACATAATCGTCATCATCCCTCTCCTCCGTGACTCTGTCCCTCACTACACGCCACCTTCGCTCACCTTCCTTCAGCAACGCCTCTATAAACCTCACCATCTCTCTCATCCTGGTCATTGTCGGACGATTAGGGTTGGATACTTTACATGGTGGAAGAATCGGAACATATGTGACACTTTTTACGTATTAGTTAAGGACCTTGCAGGCTAGTGTTTGGCCTAAGTGATACTAGACACCTAGTACAACATAATATGTCTTCCATATTATCTAGGTCACATGTGCCTACTAGGCCTGGCAATAGCTGCTAATTGGTTATGCCTAACGATGTCTAACATAATTCATCTAGTTTGATGAGGTCAAGCAATCTCGGCTTCCTCAGGAAGTCGTGCTAACAATTTTTTCTTCTTGGCTAGCAAGACAATATTGTTTAGACGCTTTGTGTAACTATGCGTGAAAATTTCATTACACTGCAACATGTGCTACGAACATTAGCGGTTCTCTTCACAAGCTAGAACTATGGAAACCCAGAGTCATGCATGACTTGTATGATGCTTTCTGGAGAAATAAAAATATTGGTTGTTGAAGAATGTTTATCCATACACTTCAGATGTCTTTGCCTTGTGGCTTTATCATGTCATGATGCCATAAATTTTCTTTACAATAACAAACCTGTAGTATTATTGTCACTTCTGTCTACCACACTCTTGTCTCTTACACGACACGAAGTGATGGAGTCAATATAGTTGTAGTTTTGTTACATCTCTAGTGTTACTTAATACCCCTCTCTTGTTTTGTTTACTTGAAAACTAATCCATGCACCTTTCCAACTACTTTTTGGAACAATTTGTTCAGATTATTTTGCAAAGCCAACCATAACTTTATAATTTGTTTTCTCTTTCTGTTACAATATGGCCTTATCTAGTATTTCGAGGAGGTAACACAAAATGTACGATAATCTGACATAATCTAATGTACTTTTCATGGTTAATGTACCGAATCATACATGACATGCCCACGTGTCCCGGTATAAATAGCCAAATTTATGTAATGATGTTTAGCATGTTTAATCTAAATCGGGTTAAATCAAACTACATCTGGTTTTCCCAAGAAATGATGTAGGCTAACATTAGGCTAAAATGGGGGTTGAATTTTCTATGCCAGTTACTATATATGTAGATGTTGAAAATTCATTATGGTTATGCATGTTTAACATACATATTACGGCACTGGAAATTGTTCTATCTATCTCTCTAAATATGGATGGTTTAGTACAATCTTGTTCATCGACAACATCTTCAAACCCTGACAGACAGATGTACTATGGATTTGAGTTTCCTCAATTTCTCCTCCCAGTAAGCCGTTGCTTCGTCCCGCTGCACGTTGCTGCTTGCACCACCGTCTCCGCTCTCCACTGATCCATCTTCAGCCCTCTCCTCACGCTCCATGCACCTTCCTCATCCTCTCTCCCTTCTCCGACCTTTTCTCCCCTTGACTTTACCCCCCGCCTAGATTTCTCCATGTTGCTTCATCTTCAGACACCACATAGAGTGGCTTCGGAGACAGCAGAGCACACAGATGATATTGAAGAGGAAACCATGGGCAAAGAGGACAATAGTGGCAGTTAATTGGTACCGGAGGTGAAGTGGTGGAGATGCCCTTTCGCCTTTAGCTGGCATCCCCTGTCCCCTTTGATTTGGTGTGCTGGATCCCGTCACCTCCACCTTGCTACATAGCTCCATACCTCCTCTGTACTCTCGCCTCCTATTGCCTACACAAACACCAGTGGGACGCTAATTTTTGTTCATTCTATCCTAACCACGGGTGAAACCACAATCCAAACCTCTAATATTTTCTTGGATTTCTGCAAATTCTGGATGGATTTGCTTGTGCTTGGGTAATCTTTTGCAGATTGATTTATCCCATGAGGGTTGCAATACGGGAATTTTATTATGAATTAATGTGTTTTGAGGTAAGTTTACACAATCATTTGAATACCATGTGCTTGATATAATGCCAAAGAGCATTAACATCATCTTACATTTCCGTTGCCGATGCAGGTGGCATCAAGAGAGCGGACATTAGCCTTAGGAAATTTGGGCTTGCTGCCATGTCTCCCACACATTGGCGAAGCCACGTTTGGGCTGTGGGGTCAGCTGACCCCACAGCTTTTTGGTAAAATATAAAACCCTAGCTATGTGTACATATTTTGCACCCACAGATTATAGCTATTAACCCCACTGTCATTCACTCAAGCAGTCAAAATTTTGAGACTTGTAGCAATTTCAGCTCTCTCCAAAGTCCAAACCCCCGAATCGGCGAATCCCCAGCGGTGGCGGCAGCCCAGCGGCGACGGCGGCCACGGCCTCACCCCGGCGCGCGCCCGGCTCGTCTCTCCTCGGCGAGGGTCAGCACCGCCCACCGGTCCTGTTCCCTCCACCAGTCCACCTCCACGGCGGCCCAGCGGCGACGGCAGCCGCGGCCTCACCCCAGCGGCCGGCGCGCGCCCGCCGCCCGGCTCGTCTCTCCTCGGCGAGGGTCGCCACCGCCCTCCGTTCCTGTCCCGGTGTCCCCTCCACCTCCGCGGCGGCCTAGCGGTAACGGCGGCCGCGGCCTCACGCCGGCGCGCGCCCGCCTCATCCCCATCGGAGAGATTGAGAAAATGAGAAGAATGAGTGAGAGACTGAGATAGAGAGCGAGAGAGTGAATTGTTTTTGCACATAATCTTACTAGTAGCACTTGTTTTTGCAGAATTGAATCTGTAAAATGGATAGATATGCCAAGTTATGGGCATCCAAAACAAGTACCTCAAGTTCTTCACAAACATCGGCTAGCAACAAAGCGGAACAAATTCATCCTACTGTTCTTGTACAAGGGGTTGTGGAAGTAGTTGATGTATGCAACCTGCCAGTAGATCCCGCACAAAGAAGACCAATTTCGCAATTTAAGACCGCCAAAGTCCGTGCTGGCTGGAGTATAATATAGATGAAGATGTAGCCTATTGTCTTTGTTGCTATTTGTTCCAAAATGAAACACTAGGGCATGGTGGTGGTGATGCATTTTCAACCAAGGGGTGGAGACTTTGGAATAAACCTAATAGGTTGGATGTTCATGTTGGCGGTCCTTCTAGTGCCCATAATCAAAATATGAAGAGATGTGATGATCTAATGAACCAAAATCAGTCCATAGCAGCAGCAGTCCTTAAGCAAACAAATAAATCTAAGAGGGACTACCGAGCTCGTTTGATTGCATCAATTGATATTGCAAGATTGCTTCTTATTTTGGCATTGCCGTTTCGAGGTCATGATGAAAGTGAGTCTTCTAAGAGGAAAGGGAATTTCCTTACCTTTTATGAATGGTATGCTGCACGTTGTACAGAAGTGGGTGCTATTGCTCTAGGAAATGCTCCAAAGAATTTAAAATTGGTTTCTTCTACTATTCAAAAAGAAATTGTGCGTGCTTGTGCTGAAGAAACACTTAAAGCTATCATAGAAGATGTTGGAGATGAGTATTTTGCTATACTAGTTGATGAATCTCGTGATGTATCTCACAAGGAACAAATGGCTCTTGTTATAAGATATGTTGACAGGAGGGGTTTTATAATAGAGCGGCTTATTGGACTTACTCATGTTAGTCAAACAACTTCTCTTGCACTTAAACAAGCTATTTATCTTTTGCTTGAAAAGTATGGACTTAGTCCTTCTCATATCCGTGGACAAGGTTATGATGGAGCAAGTAACATGCAAGGTCATTTAAATGGTTTGAAAACTTTAGTAATGGAGGATTCTAAGTCTGCTCATAGCATTCACTGTTTTGCACATCAACTACAATTGACACTAGTTGCAGTTGCAAAAAACCATGAAGATGTTGTATGGCTTTTTGAGTGGATGAATTATATCCTATCCACAATAGGGGGTTCTTTCAAGAATAGAGATATGCTTCGTGAGAAACAAGCAAAGAAAGTTGAAGAGGCATTGCAAATGGGTGAACTTGAAACCGGGAGAGGATTGAATCAAGAACTTGAGCTTAAAAGACCCGGTGATACTCGATGGGGTTCTCATTTCAATTCTCTCTTGAATATGATTGTCATGTTTTCCTCGGTTATTGAAGTTATCGATGATATTGCACAAAATGGAGGCAAAGCTATTGATAGGCTTAAAGCAAAAGGAGTCTTGGATGCTATACAAACATTTGATTTTGTATTTATGATGCACATCATGAAGGTTATACTTGGGATTACAAATGATTTGAACACCTCTTTACAAAGGAAGGACCAAGACATTGTGAATGCTGTATCATATCTTGGTACAACTAAGAAAAAACTACAAGACATGAGAAATCAAGGTTGGGAAGATATGTTTGCCAAAGTTATTGAGTTTTGCATCAAACATGATATTGAACTTCCAGATATGGATGCCATGCATGTTCCTCGAGGATCAAAATCAAAGCGAAGAGTTCAGATTGATGGCATATCAAATGAGGATTACTACCAAAGTGTCATGTATGCCGTCATTGATCTATTGCTTGTGGAGCTTAATGAACGTTTCAGTGAAAGCGGCACTACATTGCTTCTTGGAATGGGTTGTTTGGATCCTTCAGGT
The DNA here is from genome assembly GCA_019208055.1 of Stipa capillata. Lineage (NCBI taxonomy): Eukaryota > Viridiplantae > Streptophyta > Magnoliopsida > Poales > Poaceae > Stipa > Stipa capillata. The sequence continues at coordinate 293,079 of JAGXJF010000943.1, read as the reverse complement.
TCTTTTTCTAACTTTGACAAGGACAAAGTATTAGCCATGGCTCGTTTATATCCTGATGATTTTACTAGTGAAAGCAAGCCCGAAGAACTTAGTTGTCAACTTGATAACTTTGTTGAAAATATCCGTGATGACTCCAGATTCTCAGATCTGAAAGGTATTGGTGATCTTTGCCAAAAATTAGTTGAAAAAAAGAAGCATATAACCTTTCCTCTAGTGTTTCTTTTGCTGAAGCTAATATTAGTTTTACCGGTTGCCACGGCAACTGTTGAGAGAGCATTTTCTGCAATGAAATATATCAAGTCTGATTTGCAGAATAGGATAGGCGATGATTTTTTTGACCATTGTCTGATTACTTATGTTGAAACTGATGTATTTCAGCTTATTAGTACTGATGCCATCATGCATACCTATCAAGGTTTTCATGACCGTAGGGAGCTTTTGCCGTAGGTTTTTTTGTTTTGAACAATGCTTATTACCATGGTTATTGTAATGACAATTTATTTTAATGCTTATTGAATGAGTTGTTTTAAAGCTTTTGATCTTGACCCCACAGAGTTTTCTTCCTGGCGCCGCCACTGCTCCCACATGTACATAGTCGATACCATATGAAGAGTCTGGATGCTTCATGTATAATGTTTGGTGAACTCGTATCCAATCAATTGGCACTTCGTTCAAATCAGTGAGTTTGTAGAATTTCTCAATATGAAAAAATATGAACGTTTCCATGGTTCCGGTGTATTTTGCATGCATCCAACTAAACTGGGTGCCCCCTCTTTTGGACTTTTATCTGCTAAACAAACTTTATTCGTATTTAGTACTTGGAGTTGCTCCCTTAGTTTTGCGCATCTCCTCTATGGATGTCGTTTATGGTCTGAGAATTTAAAAACTAGGGGTCTCCCACTATTGGGCAAGGTGGAGAGTGTAAAGTTGAACCCAATAGCAGTCCTACTCTTTTAGGCGTATTCGCTAATGAGTAGGTAACTTCTGTATGATCCGTGAATCAATATGTTATATATTTTATTCGCGTGATTTTACAAGTCTAGTATCTCTTGAGATTAGTGCTTAGATCTATATTACGAAGATTATATCATGGCATAATAGCTCATAGCATTCCAGTAGGGTCATTGTTCACTGGAAGAGTTCTTCATTTTGACTATAATAAGCGAGAGTTTTTCTTGGGTACAGCTCCCCTCCCCTATAAAAGGTTTTATAGATCTTAAAATCACTTAAAATGGTAATTTCATACTTAACTGATTATGAAACGCTCATCATGATTAGACGAGTAATTTAGCCCTAACCCACACTGAAGCCTGTAGTCTGAACTCCAGTGTACAGAACCTAACGAATATCTCCATCTAATTTAGACCCCCTTAGGAACAGCTTTTTCTTCAGCTTCACAGTCCTAGGCAGCTTAAGCTATTCCTAAGACAATTTTCGAACATAGCTTATTTTCTAAGTTGGTGAAGATCCTTGTTGTTTGAAATAAGCCTCAACATACCAGCTTCCCGAGCTTCTCCACATCTTCATTCAGAAATTACTCTCAAAGTTGGTAAAAACTACGTCAAAATGCCACTCATATATATATGAGCCTCTACATCAATTTTTCCCCAAATCCACCCACCCCGTCCTGCCGTCTCCCTCACCACGTGCCCCTCTCTCACCCCCACGGCAGCACAGACGTCGGCCCTTCCTCCCGCCACCGGCCCTCCCTTCCGCCACCGGCCTTGCCCTCCCGCCGCCGGTCCTCCCTCCCGTCGCCTGAAGCCGGAGCCTCTGCCCTCCGGTCGTCGCCTGCACCTCCCCTCCCGCCACCCCCTCCGTGCTGCCAGATCCAATCCGCTGCCGGCCCACCGCCGCCGGCCCCTGTCCTCCCGCCGCCGGCTCCTGCCTCCCTCACGTCGCCGGCTACTCCAACACCACGCAAGCACCTCGCCAGCACCTCCCCTCCCCTTTTGCCGTTGCCCAGGAGTCCCCTGCCGTCCAATCTCGCGAGCACCAGCACCGATCGCCCTCCCACCCTCGGCCCTCCGTCCCATCGCCTGCAACCGGAGTACCGGTGCCAGGTCCCCTCCCGCCGCGCACCCATCCCTGCGGTAGATCTGTCGTTACTGCCGCCACCCGAAGGCAAGATGTCCTACTTTGCTTCTCCTTTTTGTGCATGAATGCGCGGAGATGAATCTATGCGGGAGTAGAAGATGAATGCCATGTGTATAGAAATTTCTTGAATGAAGATGAATGCATGTGTATATATGAATCAGTGAGCAAACTTTTTGAATGATAATATATGAGCTATATTAGAAGTTGAATGCATGTATATGTGAGTGTATATGTGAATCGGTGAGCAATGTCTTTTGACTGAGAATTTGTGAGTAATATTGGAAGATGAATCCGTGTATATATGAATCAGTGAGAAGTCTTTTTGAATGAGAATTTGTGGGCAATATTAGAAGATAAAAATATGTATGTTTGAATCAGTGAGCAATATTACAAGATGAATGCGTTTATATAAAAAAATTAATGAAAAAGAATGTGTGTATATAGGAATTAGTGATTAATCTTTTTGACTGAGAATTTGTGAGTAATATTACAAGATTAATGCGTGTGTACATGAATCAATGAGCAATTTTAGAAGATGAATGCGTGTATATATGAATCAGTGAGGAATCATTTTGAATGAAACTTTGTGATTGCATATACGTTTGTATTTATGGAGTGAATTACTAGCATAGTTTCTTTTTTTGACGGGTGATATGTTCATAGATGGATAAGGAGAAGCTCGGCAAAGCAACTTGGGATGCTGTTGCTCATAGGATATTTCTTGACATATGTGTTGAGGAAGTGAATGACAATAACAGGCCCACTCAATGTTTGAACAACAAAGGATACTCTAACTTGATTGCCAAGTTTAAAGAGCGCACAAAGAGACACTACACGCACAAGCAATTCAAGAATAGATGGGAGACATTATTAAAAAAAGAGTACAATATATGGAAATCATTGAATCAACATGCCTCCGGCCTAGGAAGGGATCCTATTACCAGTACCATAGCGGCTAGCGATGATTGGTGAGAAAAAGAGATAGCGGTATGTATCTCTTTATGTCAATTACCTGTGTTAGGCTATTTTCGAATGTTCTTTGTAACTAACAACTTGTTGTCATTCTCTCTTTATGCAGAAATGTCCGGATGCCACGAAGTTTCGACATTCTCCACTTGATAATGAGGAAAAAATGAGTATAATTTTTGATGCTCATAGTGTTTCAAATGAGCATGCAATGATACCAGGTGAAACCTCTTATGTAGGAGCATCCCATGTTGACCTTGGAGAAGACGAGTCTGGTTCTGGGTGTGAAGGTACATCTGTATGTGGCAAGGTTACAAAGAAGAGAACCACAGGGTATTCACCTAGTCCTACTACCTCGAAGAGAAGAAATGAAAAAGATTCTAAAATAAACAAACTTTTAGACTTTGTGATCGAAAAGGAGTCAAGCAAAAACTCTGTGACATCTACATCTGTTGATCATGTGAGGACTGAGATTGGAGAGATGTTGGCCCAGGTTGTTGAGGCTGGTGCCGAGGAAGGGAGCGATGAACATTTCTATGCATCACAGCTGTTAATGAAGAAAGAATGGCGTGATGTCTTCATCACTTTGAAGACACCAAATGGAAGACTTGGATGGATCAAGAGGAAAAGAAGCATTAGGCTTCATTAATTATCTTGTTGTTTACTTTATCAGTTCTTAATTGACATATGTTGCTGAGTGTTGGACTATTAGAACTTGTAGTATTATGAACTTGTGTTGCTTATTTGTTGACCTATTAGAACTTGTGATCCTATATGTTCATGTTGATTTATGTTATCATCTGCATCTTCTGAGCTTGCGATGTTCATTTATGTTCTTATATGTTTGTTGTGATTCATGTAATGGCAGATGTTTTTATCATCAAGTACTAGTGGATCAAGTGAGGAGGAGATACTTGGATCTGAGAATCCAGAAGAAGAGTCAAATTTACATCTTATTGCAGCTACTGCTATTTTATATCAAGATAATGAACGGGCATCAAGAAGGACAAGGAAAATTCCTTTCATGACAGGAATCCAGTGGGTTGAGGTAAAGATGCGTGATCCCAAAAAAATTTATGATATGTTCAGAATGAGGAGAACAGTTTTTCACATGTTGCATGACACACTAGTGAACAATTATGGGCTTAAGTCAACTCATTCCATGTGTTCTAAAGAATCATTAGCTCTCTTTTACAGACTTGTGGATCACCTCAATCAAATATGAATGGTGCTGACCGTTTTCAACATTCAACATGGACTATCAGTACAAGGTTTGCTGAGATTTTGGAATGTATAAACAAATTGGCAGGTGATATTATTAAACCTATTGACCTACTTTCAGCAAAGTTCACCAAAGACACAGAAAACTTAGGTTTTGGCCTCATTTTAATGATGCCATTGGGGCAATAGATGGCACACACATTGCAGTCACAGTGCCCGCACACCTCAAAGTTATACACATGAATAGGCATTATTACACGAGTCAAAATATCATGGCAATATGTGACTTCGATATGAGGTTCACTTTTGTGGTTGCTGGATGGCCTGGGTCTGTTCATGACACACGTGTATTCCTTAATGCTTTGGTGCAATAGCAACATTATCCACACCCGCCGCAAGGTAACTCATTTATGACTTATGTCTTATTTTATCTATTAGTCATGCAATATATAATGTTCATTCAATAATAAATGTAGGTAAATACTATCTTGTTGAGTCGGGATATCCAAATCGAATCGGTTACCTAGCCCCATTCAAGGGACATCGGTACCATGTACCGGAGTTTCAAATATCTCAACCGGTTGGCATGAAGGAGATGTTCAACCACGGTCATTCATCTCTTCGAAATGTTATTGAACGATCATTCGGTTGTCTCAAGATGAAATGGCGTATACTTCGTGGCATACCTAGCTACCCTGTTGACAAACAAAAGAAGATAGTTTCTACATACATAGCTTTGCATAACTATATTCGTGATAGTGCTCTATGTGATGAACATTTTGAGATGTTTCAAGGAGAAGAGTATGTTCAAGATGAAGTGGCAGGTGGTGGAGTGGACGTTGCTGCATCTAGTTATGATGATGGTACTATGGGCATAGTTCGAGATGGTATTGTGGCGAATTTGTTTGCAGCGAGATGAATTGATATATGCAATTAATCTAGTTATTGTTATTTTGTTGCAAAGAACTTGTACAAGGTTTGTCTTTTTTTATTTAGTGCTGCAACTTGTTGTATTATTATTGTTTTGAACTTTCAAATTAATTTCTAGCTATTTGTGCAAATAAACTCTTCAAAACAACGATTTAAACTATTAAACAGCAAACAAACTCTTGCAAGGTTAATACAGACTTTACACCCTTCAGCATACACAATAAACTCAGTTCCATAAGTTGTTCCTAACAGACAGAGTTTATTTTCCAAGCTTATTTTCACAGTGACTTATGAAGAGCTTATCTAGACAACTGGCTTCTGCACAAGCTGAAGCTATCCCTAAGGGGGTCTTAGCCTTGTCTCCTCTTCATCCATCCTCTCACCACTAATCAAATTATAGATGCATTATTTGATTAGCTTAGCATCATTCTCGAACTGACCCACCATGCCTTCCTCGAACTTTTTAATCAAAATAATGCTTTCTCGATCTCCTCTTTCTATACTTGGCTCTTCCGCTCACCCATCTGGCAGCCACCGGTGGCATAGTAGACGCCCTAGTCATCCTCAAGGCTGCTATTGTTTGTTAACATGTAGACAATGGACTGTCCATGGTGCATATTATGTGGTACAAAGAAGTCCTGGCCGAGAGAAGTTAGTCCCACAAGACTTAGCTATACATTCATCACTTGAATCGGGAATGCCCTTTTGCTTTTGGGGAATACAAAAGGAGGTTATTAAAATGATGTCTCGGTACAATTTAGAGGGTTAAGATAATGAGAGAGTTTGTTAACATGTAGACAATGGACTGCCATGGTGCATGCCATGTTGTCCAAAGAATTCCCTCAAGGCACGTTAGTCTCACAAGTTTTAGCTATGAATTCATTACTTGCATTGGGAACAACTTTTGCTTTTGGAGAAATACAAAAGGAGGTTGTTAAAATGATGTATACCCATACACTTTAGAGGTTGTACTCCAAAGTATTATTTGTTCTTTCTCTCGTAAAGTTTCCATTCTCGCATGTCAGCTATCCTTTGCAATAACAAACTTGTAAGTTTGTGACATTTCTGCACAACACACATTCCTTTTCGCGCCCAGTGAGTTGTGTATGTGGTTAGTGGTAGTTGTAACTCTTTTATTTAAACTTATTTACTTCATGACTATTAAATTACACCTTTTTGAACTCTTCTAAAAGAACTCCTTTTCAGCTGTATGCATAACCAACCATAACTCTGTGACTCATGTGTATCTATCTAAAAGGTTTTGTCTTATTTAGAAGCCCAATGAATGATCAAATGATCTAAATAATCAAAGTTGCTTTAATTAATGAAGTATGGCCAGCGTTACCGCTATTTTATATCAACAATTATAAAATTTTGTCGTTACCGTTTTCTTTTTTTGGGGGGATGGGGGGCTTGGGGAGAGGGGGCCGGGTTGACTATTGTTGATACCCCGTTTTGTTAATAGTATGTGTAGGCAAAAAGGTCCAAGACAGTAGTGGGCCAACTTTACATCAACAATCATAATCAGTTGGGCCAGTTACAGATATATGTTTTCCAATTCATCATTTAACACTAGGCTAAAACATCGCCAAAAAAAGGTTTTTAACGATCGTGAAGTTGTTAGAGCTGGACGAATCTACCAAATAGGCAACCTGCGCCACCTATGAAAAGCGACAAGGCAGAACCATCGACCATACCTTTGTCATTCTGGTTTTGCCCCGGTAGATGTTGTCGTGGTGATTCCACGGCAATATACATCTGTGATTTACGGGGACGCGCGTGGAAGATCCGGCCAAGGTTCACACGAGGGGAATTACCCAGGTTCGGGCCCTCCGTAGAAGAGGTAACACCCTACTCCTGCTAGATGGTTGATCTCGCCTTGAATGAGGAATTTTGCAGTGCAATGATCGTGAGGATCGGAGGTGGAAGAAAGGGAAATGCCTAATGTATACAAGCAATCAACTGTCTAACCCTGCAACTACAACTGCCGAGTCGGTTACCCAGCGCAGGTCGTGCGGAGTAACTCCTGATATCGCGGCGCTTTGACTGCACACGTCGCTCCTGGTAGTGGTGCACGACTCGCGTGCCGTTGGTTGAACGCGTCGTGGGTTGACCGCGTCGTGATAACGCTTATCGTGATGACACACGGACAGCCCAGCTGAGCGGACTTCTTGGACTCGGTATAGGTCACCTCCGGCCACGCCAGCCGAGTCCCCGTCTTGGGCCTACCCCGAGGGGATCCCGCCGTCAGTAGCCCCCGAGTCTCTCAGGGTCTCGTTGTTGGTGTTGTCTCCTTCTCCGGACCGAGGAAATCCTGACCGGAAGACGAACTGGGAAGACGAACTGTGTGCGTTGCCGAGTCGTCCTGCAGAGAGACCTTGGGGGACTCTAAAAGTTACCAAAAAAATAAGAGGTGAGCGGAAAAAAGTCTCGGTGATACCCAAAGCTCTCTACCGTGGAGAATGGCTAGTGGCCTATTGAGAGGCGTATCATGAATTCCGAGTGAAAATCGGATGGCATCTGGGCTTATCCGAGTTGATCGTTGCCAGCTAGTGTCCCGAGGGGAATGCCTTCGATCTTCAACTTCCGAACCGAGCCTGCGGGCTTTGACATTTGGCTCTGAGTCAGAAACCAACTTGTGCCATCGGGGATGCCGAGTCCGTCCTTCGCTCAGGGTGTTGCCGAGTAGCCTGCGAACCCTATTGGGCCGGTCATTGACACCCACTTGCAGAGCCGGTCTGCTTCCAAGTGGGCGCAGCTGGTGCGCCTCGGGACGTTTGGTGATGCTTGGTGGAGTCGGCGCAGTCTTTGTGCTGCGGCACAGCGAGCCAAGTCCGACTCAAACTGGTTCAGCGACCGCGCGTGACGTTGTCTGGTCCTGTCTAACCCGGTCAAACTGTTTTGCGGGTGCACGAACAGTCAGTTGCTGAGGATGTCACGCGGAGGCGGTTGTCACATCAGCTGCTGCATTTATTACGCTCAGTCGACTTGATGGGGCACTTGGGGTGCCGAACCGCGATGATATCTCCTCGAATTTCACGCGAGGCGTGCACGGGACGACCGTTACTGTAGCACTTTGTGGCCACGTGGTGCGCATTTTCGGGCGGAGCAGTTCGCCTCCTTGTATAAAGGCTGGCACGGAGGGGGAGCGGAGCGGTTCCCATCTGCTTTCTTCGCTTTCCTCGCGCACGCCGCCGCAACCACCGGAGCTCTCTGCCGCGCGTTGCTCTTCTCTCTTTTGTTTCGTTCACTCCAAGTGCTTTCCCGCTAGCCTCGACGATGTCTCGTGTCGGCAAGAGCAAGAGTTCATCCTCCTCCTCCTCCGCCGCCACCCTTCCCGATGGTTGGAAGAAGGGCGATTGGGTGCCGTCGGTAGTAACCGACCGGATTCTGGCGGGCCTCACCGGCGAGGGCCTGCTTCCACCTCGGGCTCTCTACAAGTGGAGGGCGCCATTCCGGGAGGAGAAGCCCGCCCCGCACGCGCACGAGCGGGTGATGCTCATCCCATTCGTTGAGCGGGGCCTGTCGTTGCCCCCGCACGACTTCGTGCGAGGGCTTCTCTTCTTCTATGGTCTCCAACTCCATCATCTGAGCCCCAATCGCATCCTGCACATTGCGTGTTTTATCACGCTGTGCGAATGCTTCTTGGGGACTCAGCCTCATTGGGGGCTGTGGAAGAAGATCTTCCTCGTGAAGGCGCAGCCGATTAAAGCCGACGAGCGCCTGTCGATCTGCGGAGGAGCCGGCATCCAGGTCAAAGCCGGTGCCAAGTACTTAAGTTGCAGCTTCCTGACACCGTGAGGAAGTGGCAGGACAGCTGGTTCTACTGCCCTGACGAACGCACGCCGACTGCGCAGGAAGGGCTCCCCAAGTACACCGAGGGCCCCCGAGTGGCAGAAACGCTAGGGTGCTAAGCCGTCGAGCGCAGAGGCTCCCGAAGTCGAGCGCCTGATGAGGAGGATCCAACGGCTCCAGGACAAGGGTCTCACCGGTGTCGACCTCATCATCACCTGGCTGAGTTGGCGGATTCAGCCACTCCAAGCTAGGGAGCACCCGATGTGGGCGTACTCGGGCGCTTTCGACTCGACCAGGGTGTCGGCTAGTGAGCTCTCGGACCGAGACTTCATGGAGCTGCTGAAGACCTTAACCAAAGAGCGCTCCGGTCTCGACAGGGTGCCGCGCGTGGCGCCCTTTTTTGCCGACAATCCTCCGCCCACGGTGAGTCGTCTTCAGAGTCAGATTCTTTACGACCTTATCTCATGCTGTGATTTCTTCTGAATCCGAGTCCTTTATGCCGCAGACTTTACTGAACTTGAGTTCCATGCCGTCTCTCCCCGAGCAAAATCCGGCTCCAAGGCTCCAAGGCTCAAAAGCCGCCACCGATGTGGGAGCCGCAGCCGCCGACTTGCCTGAACAGGGCGAGTTCACAGCTGATGTCGTCATCAGCGACGAGCTTGCCGGTGTCAGAGACGAGCCGGCGGACAAGTCGACAACCATCGACTCCGCACTGGTGGACCGAAGCCTTGTGCTGGCTGCCCTGCCCGCAGGGGGAGGAACGTCACCCGGCCAGCCGAGTGGCCTCCCCCTCATCCCGCAACTCACGTTGTCGAGTGACAACGCGGGGGAGTGCACGGCAGCACACGACGCCACAAACCACGTCGCCGCCCTCAGCGCCAAGCTGATGGAGTTCGCAGGCGCGGCCAGCACGCTAGTGGACTCGGCCAGCGTGCTCGAACATTCCGTCGGGGTAAGTCTTTGCAACCGTATTTTGTTCCTTTCTTGCTTTGACACTGGGGGCACGGTCAGTGCACCCAGTGGGTGTAGCCGCCGAGTCTCTAGTCAAACCTAGAGACTTTTTTGACTCGGATCTTTCTTTTGCCCAGGCATTGGCCTGACTCGGCGGAAACAACCAAGTCCTCGTGGAGAGGAATGCTTTCCTCGAGAAGGCGCTGGCCGACGAGAGGGCCAGGAATCGATCGCTCGAGGAGAAGTTGGCTGCCGCAGGGAGTAAGTGTCTGAATCACAGTTCCTTCATTGCCTTAGAATTCCTTCCGCTAATCTAATCTTTTTGAGCCAGTAACAATTGAAAAACTGCTCGCCTGAGGGAACAATTGAAACACTCCATCTCGGTGGAGAAGGCGAGGGAAATGCTCGACACTCGGGAGGCCGAGTTCCACGACGAGCTTCGGCAGGTTCACGAAAACATGAAGACCGCTGCTTTGTTGTAGTCAGAACACCAACAGCTGGCAGACTAGTACGAGCAACTGAGCGCCATGAATTGTGAGCTGCAGAAGCAAGTCGACTGCTTCTACTCGAAGATGACCGAGTCGAAGAGTCGGCACGAGGCAGCCATCGCCGAGTGCCAGAAGTGCGAAAAAGAACTCATGGAGCAGCTCAAAGCTGCCAATGAGTCTTTACTCAGTAAGTTTCCGAGTCCTTCGCCAGCTTCTTTAGTCTTTTCTTCCTTGTCGGTGTCTTTGTAATAATTCGTGCCCAAATGCTTGCCCAGAGCTGGAGGAGCAGGCAAGGCGAGCTGCACTCCGATTGCAAGGGTTGGCCAACCCGACAGAGGCAGTGCTCGAAGCCTTCTAGCCACCGGAGGCGATGTCCAGCTGCGTCGTCACGCTTGAGGACCGACTGCTCCAAGTTAAGAGCTTGGTGCAGAACATGAAGAAGGAGTCGCAAGACCTCTGCGCCACCTTGTGGCCCAATGACGAGCTGAGTTCTTACATCTTCACCCTCGCTGACAAGCTTATGCAAGGCTCGGCGGAAGTGGATGAGTGGAAGGAATCGACGGCGCGCTCGGGAGCCGGAATGGCGCTGGTGATGGTCCTGGCGCACCATCCCGATGCTGACGCCAACACGATCTCCGCTGGGCCCCCACTTGACGCGGAGGGTGAGCCGGTCGACCCCGTGAAGCTACTTCCCCAAGTTCGCCGAGCCGCTAGTCGGATCGCGGGGTTCGCCGACCTGAACGAGCGTGTGGTGGTAGCGCCAGAAGAAGAAGAATAAATGTATTTGATATGAATCCTCAGTATGCCGAGTGAAATGCGCTGTAAAAAACTTGTTATATTTTGGAAACTTGAAGTTATTTCACTTGTCTAAATTTGTTTCTGCGTTCAATCCTTTCGTGTGCAAGCCGACCTTTAGCATTTGCTCTTGCCAACCGGACAGCCGGGTTGCGACTGTAGTTGGGGACAAAGAGTTGGCCTTAGGTGCTGTACACATTTACTTAGTCGTTCACAGAGAAGCAAATTTAGAGGAGTCGGGACGCGCGCTGACTGGCAGCACACCCAGTGGGTGGAATGATGTAGCCCCCCGGGGTTGCCCGGAGGAGTCAAGCCACTCGGTTGTTTGATGTAGCCACTGGGGTTGCCCAAGGGAAACAAGTCATTTTAATAGTGAGATCATAAACAAAGTGATACCGACTCGAGATCAAACTATAAATTGTTGAAAATACAGAGTTTAAGTGAAGAAAGGACGCAGCTGGGCAATGTTCCAGGTCCTCTCTGTGATGACGCCGGATTCCGGGTCCTCCAGACGGTAGGCACCGTTATGAAGTACTTGGTTGATGATGAAGGGACCTTCCCACAGCGGGGAAAGCTTGTGCATGCCTTTCTTCTCCTGGATGAGTCGAAGGACCAGGTCACCCTTGTTGAAAACTCGGCCTCGCACTTGGTGGCTGTGGTAGCGGCGCAAGGTCTGCTGGTAGATGGCGGAGCGGCGGAGAGCGAGCTCCCATGCTTCTTCGAGGGTATCAAGGTCATCTTGTCTGGCCGCCTCCGACTCGGCCTCGATGTATGCTGCGACTCGTGGGGAGTCGTGGAGGATGTCACTCGGCATGACAGCTTCGGCTCCATAGACCATGAAGAAAGACGTGTAACCAATCAACTGGTTCGGAGTAGTCCGCAGGCGGACGGAAGGAAGCTCGTCGATCTAGCAACCCGCGGCCTTCTGCAGAGGTGCCACGAGTCAGGGCTTGATGCCTTGGAGGATGAGCCCGTTGGAGCGCTCGACTTGCCCGTTGGATTGCGGGTGAGCAACCGAGGTGTAATCGAGGGTGATGCTATGGTCTCTGCAGAACTGGCGGAAGACACCAGCTGTGAAGTTGGAGTCGTTGTCGGTGATGATGCTGTGGGGAATGCCGAATCGGAATATGACCCCCTTGATGAATTTGACAGTAGTCGGACCATCGAGTTTCATGGCGGGTTTGGCCTCGATCCACTTTGTGAACTTGTCCACCGCCACGAGGAGGTGAGTGAAACCCTCCTTTGCTGTCTTGAATGGGTCCACCATGTCTAGTCCCCACACGGCGAAAGGCCAGGTGATGGGGATGGTCTTGAGCGTGGTTGCCGGCATGTGTGGCTGCCGAGCATATTTCTGACAGCCGATGCAAGTGCGAATGAGTTCCTCCGCGTTAGAGAGCGTAGTGGGCCAGAAGAAACCATGACGGAAAGCCTTGGCCACTAACGCCCGCGATGAGGCGTGGTGACCATAGACTCCTGAGTGGATCTCTTGGAGGATTTCCTTGCCTTCCGCTGGAGAAATGCACCGCTGGAAAACTCCAGTGGTGCTACGTTTGTAGAGCTCGTTGTTGATGATGGTGTAGGCCTGGGCGCAGCGCACGATATGTCGTGCCTCAATCTGATCTTCGAGAAGCTCCTTCCTCTGGAGGTAGGCGAGGAACGGCTGAGTCCAGAGGGGGATGACGGCCAGGACATTTTCCTAGGCCGACTCGGCCGCCTTTGGACCTTCGAGCTCAGGCTCAGGGGATTTGGTTGCCAACCATGGCTTGACAGATGGCTGGTGTAGTTGTTGAAGGAAGATACCAGGTGGTACCTTGTCGCAAGTGGAGCCGATCCTGGAGAGGGAGTCAGCGGCCTCGTTGTCGCACCGACGGACATGATGCAATTCAAGGCCCTCGAAGTAGCCTTCGAGCCAACGAACTGTAGCGTAGTACGCCACCATGGTGGGATCCTTGGTGTCCCAGGACTTCATCACCTGCTGCACGACCAGATCTGAGTCGCCGCGACATAAGAGTCGATGGACACCGAGTGAGATGGTGATACGCAGGCCGTGCAACAGGGCTTCGTATTCCGTGACATTGTTGGATGCCGTGAAGTGAATCTGCAGCACATAGTTGAGCTTGTCACCCTTGGGAGTGATGAGGACAATTCCAGCCCCCGCGCCTATAAGCATCTTGGACGCATCGAAGTACATGATCCAGTGCTCGGGGTTGACTTGGGGTGGGAGGCACTATGCTTTTATCCATTCGACGATGAAGTCGGCAAGAGCTTGAGACTTGATGGCCTTGCGGGTCTCATAGTTGATGTCGTGAGCCATGAGCTCGATTGCCCACTTGGCGACTCGACCCGTGGCATCCCTGTTGCCGATCATGTCGGACAAAGGGGCGTGGCTGACCACTGTGATCGGGTGGGCTTGTAAGTAGTGGATCAACTTTCGCGCTGCCATGAATATGCCATAGATGAGCTTCTGGTAGTGCGGGTAGCGCTGCTTCGAGTTGGTTAGGACCTCACTGACGTAGTAGACAGGTCGCTGTACCTTCTGCGCTCGACCTTCTTCCTCGCGCTCCACCACCAGGATGACACTGACCACCTGATTGGTGGCCGAGATGTATAGTAGCATGGGTTCATTCTCCAGGGGCGCGACGAGTGCTGGTGATGTGGACAGCAGGCGCTTGAGGTCGTCAAGGGCGTGCTAGGCTTTGTCAGTCCACTCAAAGGAGTCGGACTTCCTGAGGAGTCGGTAAAGAGGCAAGGCCTTCTCGCCAAGTCGAGAGATGAACCGACTGAGTGCGGCCACGCACCCGGTCAGCCGCTGGACAGCCTTGAGGTTCTTGGGCTTGCCCATCTTGAGGATGACGTCAATCTTGTCAGGGTTCACCTCGATTCTCCGCTCGGAAATGATGAAACCGAGTAGCTTGCCCGAAGGGACTACGAAAACGTATTTTTCCAGGTTGAGCTTCATGTTGAACCGCCTGAGATTAGCGAAAGTTTCAGTCCAGTCAGCCAAGAGGTCACCTTTCTTTCTTGTCTTCACCACGATGTCGTCGACATAGGCTTGGACATTCTTGCCAATCTGATCATGCAGGCACTTCTGGATGCAGCGCTGGTATGTGGCGCAAGCATTCTTGAGTCCGAATGGCATGGAGATATAGCAAAAGGCCCCGTAAGGGGTTATAAAGGAAGTCTTTATTTGATCCGACTCTTTCATCTTAATCTGGTGATAGCCTGAATAGGCATCCAGGAAACAAAGGCACTCGCAGCTGGCCGTGGAGTCTACCACCTGGTCGATGCGAGGCAGAGCAAACGGGTCCTTGGTGCATGCCTTGTTCAGGCTGGTGTAGTCTACACACATGCACCAAGTTTTGTTCTTCTTAAGAACCAGGACTGGGTTCGCCAGCCAGTTCGGGTGAAGAACCTCCTTGATGAACCCGGCTACTAGGAGTCAGGCGATCTCTTCACCAATTGCTCGGAGTCTGTCTTCCGCAAAGCGATGAAGAGTCTGCTTGACCAGCTTCGCGCCTGGGAGGACGTTGAGGGAGTGCTCGGTGACATTCCTACGAACCCCCGGCATGTCAGATGGCTTCCATGCGAAGGCATCCCAGTTCTTCCGGAGGAAGTCGGCGAGCACGTTTCCTATTTGGGGTCGAGGTCGGTCCCAATCTGAGCTGTCTTGGTCGAGTCGTCAGGGTGAACCTGGATCAACTTGGTGTCCTAGCCCGACTAGAAGGTGGACTCAGTAGCGGGCCTCTTGCTTGGGGGAGCTTGCTCGCTGTCGATTGACTTCTTGATGGCTGCAAGCTCCTCGGCCGCGATCATGGACTCGGCGATATCCACGCTAGCGACGTCGCAGTCATGGGAGCGCTTGAAGTCTCCCGTGATCATGATGACGCCCTTGGGACCCGGCATCTTTAGCTTCACATAGGCGTAGCATGGCCTAGCCATGAACTTCGCATAGGCTGGGCGGCCCAGGATGGCGTGGTAGGCGCCCTTGAAGTCTACAACCTCGAACGTGGGGGTTTCAATTCGGAAATTGCTTGGCTCGCCGAAGACAACCTCCAAAGCAATCTGGCCCAGCGACTGGGTGCACTTCCCAGGCACAATCCCATGGAAGGTGGTGCTGCTGGGTTGGAGTCGGGATTCTGGAACCTTCATCCGCCTGAGAGTGTCAATATACATGATGTTGATGCTGCTGCCTCTGTCCATCAAGACCTTGGTGAGCTTGTAGCCGCCGACTTGTGGGTCCACCACCAGTGCGTGCTTGCCTGGGTGCGGGATGTGATCCGGGTGGTCGGAGCGATCAAAGCCGACTGCCACCTCTGACCAATTCAGCCACTGTGGGACCGCTAGAGCGGTTGCATTCACCTCACGGACTCTGAGCTTCCGACTCGTTCTGGAGCCGAGTCCTTGAAAGATCATGAGGACGTCGTCCGTTCTGGGGCACTGCTGGTCGCTGCCACCTGCAGCTGGACCACTCTCATCAGCTTCTTTTGTAGGCAGACTCTCAGCCCGGATGCGCTTTAAGAAGCTGCATTCCCTGGTTGAGTGTCCTGCCTGCCTGTCGTTCGTGCTGTGAAACAAACAAGGTTTGTCCATGATCTCATCATAGGACAATCTCGGCGTCTTGCGCTGCGTCCACGGACGGTTCTGCTTCTGGCCGTCGTCGCGGTGCTGGTTGCCGCGCTCGGTGGCCGCGACGAGGTCTGCTCCGCCAACCCCATCACCGCTGCCACCTTTGCGCTTCTGGTTGCGGTTGTTGTTATTCCTTCTGGAGTTAGAGCTGCTCTGGTTGCCCTTGTGCTCGGAGGGCTCGGCCTTCGTCTTGCCCTTGTCCCAGGACGCCCGAGTCTGGCAACGCACGGCTTCCTCACCAGTCGCGTACTTGTTGGCCAGCTCCATGAGTCGGCTCATGGATTGGACATTAGATCTGGCCAGCTTGTGCTTCAACAGGTCGTACCTGACTCCTTGGGAAAAAGCCTGGATGGCCTGCATCTCAGAGACATCCTCCATGGAGTTACGGAGCCGGGTCCAACGCTGGATGTAGTCCCGGAAGGAGTCCCCCTCGTTCTGCGTGCAGAGGGAGAGGTCCCACGCGCTTCCGGGCCGCTTGTACGTGCCCATGAAGTTCCTGACGAAGGCCTCCTGGAAATCGGCCCAGTCGTGGATGCTATCCTCAGGCAGGCCGTTAAGCCATGCTCGAGCCGTGTCAGTGAGCATCAGAGGGAGGCTGCCACTACTACAGAATGCCTCATTACAGACGGGTCAAAAACGTCATCCTCGACGGTTTTGAGGCCCGTCTGAAAATTAATGGTCTGCAATGACTCCGACTCGTCCCAGACGGCCCACGAGAACCGTCTGTGATAAACAATTACAAAAAATAAAAAAGCAGGCAGTGGCACCAAAGGCCCTTGAGGTCGCCGGATCCAGCGCCTCCCGCAAGCGCCAGCCTCCACATCATCGGACCTGGCATCTCCCGCGAGCGTCGGCCTCCATGTCACCGCGTCACCCCTTGCTCCTGTTCGGTGATGAAGTACCGCCGCCGAATCCAGCCACCCAACGCCGCGCCGCCAGATCCGGAGGTCCCGCACATCGCTGCGTGGTCGGATCTGGCCGTCTCGAGCCACCGGTCGTCGTCTCGCGTCTAGATCTAAGCCACCACCGTGTCACAAGGGCCGCCGGTGAGGGAAAGGAGGGATGGGGGAGGCGTCGGATCTGGCCACTGGTGAGGGAGAGGAGGGATGGGGGAGGCATGGGATCTGGCCACCAGCGAAGGAGAGGAGGAATGGGGGGTGGGGCACCAGATCGGGAGGAAGGGATGATGGGGTGGCGCGCCGGATCGGGGGAGGAGGTAGGGACTTAGATATTTTTACGGGAGCTAGGGTTAGCTGTGGCAACTTATATACGAAGTGTTTCTTGGGCTTTATGGGCCAGGATTATTACAGACATTGAAAAAATCAAACCCGTCTCGGATGACTTGGTTATCATCACAGACGGGTTGAAAAATCAAACCTGTCTCGGATGACCCGGTTATTGCAAACGGTTGTACAGAAAACCCGTCTGCGATGTTGATTTTGAAAAAACCCATCTATGATGTATGTCATCGTAGACGATTTTAATGATCCGTCTGAGATGAGACGTCCGGGATGAGGCCTTCTGTAGTAGTGTGCGAAGGGCGACACGCTCGTTGCCCCCGTCGATGGAGCACGCCACGAGGTAATCGGAGAGCCACGTGTCTGGCTTGGTAGTGGCATCATATTTGTCGACTCCGTGAGCGATGCGGAAAGGCTCTAGGAAAGGCTCGGTGCGGATGTGCTCGCTGAAGCACAGCGGACCGGTAGAGGCCGAGGGGGCACGAGGCTGATCGACCTCGCAGTTCCGACCCCGGGCTCGCGCCCTGGCCGCTCTGAGGTCATCGATGACCTCCCGCGCGTCGCGGTCCCTCCCGACTTGGCCACGAGAGGAGCTGGCCCGGTCCCGCTCCGCGTGGATCTGGTTGATCTCCTCGCGGGCATCGGGGCGCCCGTTTGGCCTGCTACGGCCAGCCACGCGACTCGGATGAGACGAGCCGGCGGTGACGGGGCAGCTCAGTGCCTCCAATGGCTGACTCCGAACGGATCTGGAAGCCAGTCGGTCGCGGGCCGGGACGACCTCGTTCTGCTGCTCAACCGCCGTCTTCATAGAGCGATGACTCGGCGGAAGTTCTCCACCATGGGGCCATCTGCAGGCGGCGGGAGCGAGTCGGCTAGCTCAACCGCCGCGATCAGGTTGTGAGCGGGGGTGCGGTAGGCCGGGATGCTGTCCACATCAGGGCTCAGAATGGAGTCGTGGACCTCGCGGCCTCTCTAAATGGTCGATGCGGCGGGCCCGCGCGACCCGTAGTCCATGGTTTGGACATACTCGCGCTCTCGCGCCTCGAGAGCCGCCCTCTCCTGGGCGACGCGAGCTTGCTCGGCCAGGATGGCTTGCCTTGATGCCTCCAAGGCCTTTTCAGCTTCCCCATCGCCAACGATGGGGGTGCGCAAGAGGACGTCTCTTGCCGAATCGCCGTCTGCGCCTGTCATGCCCATCGCGCCGGGCTTGACCATGAACACTTCTGCTGCAGGGGCGCAGCTGTAGGAGCTCTCGTACCCGTCGGACTCAGAGTCCAGGAGGGGCAGGAGAGACTCGATGTCGATCACGGCGACGAGCTGGGAAGCAGCATCACCGTCGCGAGATGATGATGAAGATCCCGGGAGCTACCTGGGCGGCGGCTCCACCGGACGGCGAGGGACCGGATCCTCGAGGCGCAACTGGCCAAATTCGTCGGCGAGGAAATGCAGGCTCCCAAAGGAGAGAGCCAAACCTTCAGGAAGTGCAGCCAAGACGAGGCGCCCCGCCGCGTCGGCGACGAAATCCAGCGCACCGAATCGAAGGATCTGGCCTAGTGCGAATCCGCTACCGACGACCGGAGAAGATCCCGGTCGGATCATGGCTCCAGCACGCGCAGCCCCTACCTGGTGCGCCAACTGTCGTGGTGATTCGACGGCAATATACATCTGTGATTCTCAGGGACGCGCGTGGAAGATCCGGCCAAGGTTCACACGAGGGGAATTACCCAGGTTCGGGCCCTCCGTAGAAGAGGTAACACTCTACTCCTGCTAGATACTTGATCTCGCCTCGAATGAGGAATTTTGCAGTACAATGATCATGAGGATCGGAGGTGGAAGAAAGGGAAATGCCTAATGTATACAAGCAATCAACTGTCTAACCCCGCAACCGGGGGCCCTAGCCTCGCCTTATATGGGGCCGACGAGGCTAGAAACTACAACTGCCGAGTCGGTTAGCCAGCGCAAGTCGTGCGGAGTAACTCCTGATATCACGGCGCTTTGACTGCACACGTCGCTCCTAGTAGTAGCGCACGACTCGCGTGCCGTTGGTTGAACGCGTCGTGGGTTGACCGTGTCGTGATAACGCTTATCGTGATGACGCGCGGACAGCCCAGCTGAGCGGACTTCTTGGACTCGGTATGGGCCACCTCCGGCCACGCCAGCCGAGTCCCCGTCTTGGGCCTACCCCGGGGGGATCCCGCCGTCAGATGTCAGCCGGATTTTCTTTACGATAATGGGTTTTATCAAATAGTTTGACCTAGACGATGTGGCGCGGTGTCTATGCTAGAGATTGACACTGAGCTGAATTTGGTACGAGTAAATCTTCTCTGATTTTCCTTCGACAAAGAATGCCACTACTGAGGTGCAGGTCCCACGATAAATGGGAATCACCAATTATCTACTTTATGTTTCCATGATCATCGTCAGCATGACACAGGTCTATAATCTTCTGCGAGGAAAATAAAGAAGTAAAGCACGTTCACCAAATTTTTGAGCTTCATAGTAACATGTTGTTCATCCTAAATCTTTAATGTAAAAATTGGATACTTATGTACTTCCATCAACGAGTCTTCAATATACAATTGAGGATCTTTCTGAAAAGAAAATTGTCCTAGTGTGAATTTTCATTTTGGGCTGATGTCTGTTTGGTACCATATTGACTTAGGCATTTTCTGTGCATGTCATTGCTTAATTGCTCTATTACGAACATCATGGAAATTTTCTGCGGAAATAACTTATTCTAGCTTTCAATAATTATAACACACTAACTTATGTACATTGTTATATATGGGCCGGGTTCAATCATGGTCGAATGATATCGTCTAGAGTACGTGGATGTATATGCCACCATTTCATAGGATACGATGCAGACATGCTATTCACTAAACTAGTACAACAAAATAAGTGAGATCTTGGGTTCGAACGCCAAAACCCTCAATTTTTATACCCAAATTTCAAAATCACTGCCTGAATTTCTAAATGCCCAAATTCAAATTTGGCCAAAATTTTTGAAACATTTTCCAGAATTCCTAAACACCCCACCAGTTTGCAATTCTTGGTGAGGGGCGAAAGAAAATTGCAAACCGAAACTATTTTCAGTTGCGCGGGAAACACCTTTTATCATCTTTAATTTTTTGAATTCATGTGGATACATATTATAATGTTATTCGCAAGAACACCCTACCGGTTGTACCAACTGTATATATGATATTATAGCAATACATATAATTAAAGTTTGAATTGTGTGCTAGTCCGTCGATAATGAAAGTTCAGATCATTAGAAGATTGGATCAGTATGTGATATTAGATCAATATGCAAAATTAATCAAGTTCACTATATTTAGAAGTACGAAGTATATCGAGACAGACGTTCGGTGGTTTGTACTGAGCCAATAGATTGCTTATACGTAACATTGAGTCACCTAGAATTAAAGTTTGGATGATGATTAGTCGATTGTTTGTATGTGATAATAGATCAACATGTGGAGTTAATGTTCAAAACGTCAGTCGTTCATATTATATCAGTATGCAGAATTAAAGCTTAATTAACTTTTTCATGAGGTATAAAATCATGGATATCTATTGATTGCGGGCCATTGATAATTAAGGTACATCAGATCAATGGCATGTAATATACAGGTATAGTTATGAAGATATATCAGTTTTGGTCTATTAATAATCAAGATGATGTTTAGGTACAACTGTGAAAAATTATCATTGTGAAAATTTATCGGTTGTGATCCATTTAGGTATAATTATGAAGATCTATCGAATGTGATCTGTTGAGGTACGGTTATGATGACCTATCGACCGTGATTTGTTGAGGTACAATTATAAAGATCTAATAGTTTGATTTATTTAGGTACAATGATGATGATCTATTGGTTAAGATTTCTTTAGATACAATTACGAGGACTATCAGTTATGGTACACTAATAAAAAGAGCGTCCACCGGATTAATGGCAAGATGTTTTTTTTTAGAATTCCTAGTATGTCTATCTTTTTTCTAGATAGATCATAAAGAGATTAGAACTTTTAATATATAATAGATTAGAAAGAGAGTAGAAAAAAATAAATTGATCATTTCTCTATTTCCAATGTATATACAGGTCAGTCTCAAGAACCAATCAGATAGGATCGACCATTTTATCCTGCCATGGATTTTCTCTTGCCAAATTAAATTCACAGATGAACACAGATATCCGGAGAAAAAAATAGAGAAGAAAACACGTGGAACTAGTTTGGTGCAGAGTTCTTAGCATAGTACTACGCTCAAAAATTAGCAGTAAAACTATGGAGAGACGCTTGAACGAAAAACTAACACGCCCAAACCATGAAATTTCTACATCTGATATACAACATATACCTTAGATACATAGTATTATATATGGTACAGAAAACTCTGCTTCTGAAGTCCCGCGTTTGCATTACACCGGAGGCACATGATCTTTTGAAGGAGCCTCCACCATGGCCCTACACAGAGGGCAGGTGGAGTGGGAGTGGAGCCACATGTCGATGCAGCCTACGTGGAACAGGTGCATGCACGCCGGCAGCTGCCTCACCACCTCCCCTTCCTGCAACAGGCTGAGGCACACCGCGCACTGCGCCCACCCGCGGCCGCCTCCGCTGCCATCGCCACGGGCATCGCCGTTGTCGCCGCCGACGGCCACGCCTCTGTGGTACACGAACGACGGCAGCGTGGCCACCGCGGAGGGGCTCAGCCCGCCGCCGCTGCCGCGGCGCATGAAGAACTGCCGGGGCCCCTCGTAGACGATTGCGTGGTCGGCGCGACGGCGGCGGCAACACAGGCAATCGAAGAGCACGATTATGAGGACGCAGACGGCAGTCACGCTGAAGCCGATGACGAGGAGGGTGAGCGTGTCGTGCGTGCTGTAGCTGCCACCGTCCGTCGAGTAGGGCAGCGAGTTGGAGCTCGTGGAGAGCGACATGGCCGACGGCAAGCTCTAGTTTCTTGCTGTCGTGAAATAGCTGTTTGCAAGCTATGAACGCTGTTGTCTTAGATTCTTGGAGGCCTGACCTTGTTGGGGTTGGCCAAATATCTATTTCACGCAAGTCGTAAGAATAAATTTAGTTAGGAGCCTTGAAAGAAATGGATGTGATTGAGAAGAACGGTACATTAGTTACAGAATTAGTCATCACAAGTTTAATTATATGTGTGCGTCATGCATAACTCGGCGTGGATTGGAATATCCAAATAGATATAATCTTTCCAGATCTAAGTTCATGTCATGCTTTGCATTATTTATGGCAACTGTTCATGGCCCTTCATCCTGTAGACAGTCGATTCGTTGGTTAACAACTACATCTTGCTAAGTTTCTCAACCACTGACATAACCTCATGACATTTGGCAAATGCCAAATGCAGCTTCCTGACTTAATCAATTGTTTGTTTGTGCAGTAGGTTGTCAATGGGATATCTAGTCAGTAATGGATAATTCTATAGGTATCATTCTCTGTTTTTCTCCATGAGAATACGGCGCTCCGAAACAAGGGGAAATTCGTTGGGTCACCTCCAACTCGTTATGTCTAGTAGTCACCAGCGCCAGATCAAGTTTTTTTTTAACCCTCATGGCTCTAGTGAATCGCCAATCTTAACCACTAATTCCAGCAAGATCTCCTCCGTAAATCCACCATCGTCACTGCTTCTGCGTCGCCAGTGACCCTAACCACGCCAACAAACTCGTGAAGTTCTAGAAGCCGATCGACAAAATGAGTCGCTTGCACAATAGCAAAAGCCAAATTCATTTTGTGACGCTGTGCAAAGTGTGCGAATTAAACATTCTTCGTTACTAATCTCTGCACTATCACATCTCACCAATTACAAAAGGCGGAAGTGTCGTAGACAACCTGAAGGAAGAACGTTAGAACACGGCCCAGTTAGGCTCGGTTAGCCTTTATCAGCCCAACAGTACAGCACAAGAAACCGATCGAAGGAATGGCCCAAATTACACTGATGACATATTGAGACCTTTGAGGTAGTTGTGCTTTATTCTGCTTGGAATATAGAGCTGCTCATCAACCGTGGTTTGCTGCAGGTTTACCGAATGATGTTTTCTTCTAGTGTCAGCTTGTATATCTATGTATGAAAGGATTGTCAGCAGATACATACGACAGGCTCACGTCCACTTCAGAGGCGAACGCAGACATGGAGATCTGGCTGCGAGCTGCACGGGGGCAGAGCTATAGCGAGAAGAAACACGGTGCATAACATCATCATCCATTAAGTATATAACAGTGTTTCTATCTGACCATTTCTTTAGCATAAATGATTGCACATGAACCGAAGATGATAATGTACGTTAACGTGACACAGAAATAAAGGTGGGACTTCGGCTTGGATTTTTTGGGCCAGCCCGAGACCTGGCTGGCATGACACAAAGTAAAACAGGCCAGACTGGCACGACACGACTGCCTACGCCGAGCCAGGCCTAGAAACTAGGCACGACGGGCGGCATTGGCCCGGCACGTCGCTATGGGCCATGCTTGTGCTAGCTCAGCACGAGATTGGCCGAAGGCCTGATAGGCACGCGCAGCCCGGAAAAGGCATGGTGGCCCAGTAGAGGCATGGGCATTCGGGCAAGTGGCGCGAGCTGCGTCGGCATGCCACGTGCACTCCTGTCAGAGTCAGGAAGGCCGGGTGGTGTGGGCGCCTGAACATTCACGTGTTGTATATGCACTACTGCCTTACTTTGCTTTTTTTTAGAAATATGTTGCCTTGCTTTGCTGGTTGCTATCCAGTGCCTAGCCTAGAGTGTGTGGTTAAGCCACAATTATGGAATTGAATGCAAGTGCACTATAGTGCCATGCAAGGTTGCAACTACGCAAATGCACTGTGTAACGCAAAGCCACTACAAGGTGTAGTTCCGTCACTCATGGGAAGAAAGCAATACCATGAAGACGAACGTTGGGCCCAATATTAAAAAAGCAGTCCAACGCAGCATGTTTACAGTTGAACGTTGACCATCAATGGTTCAATGCAAATGTTCGGCTCTCCATGCCTATAAAATTTCCTCTGCTCCCATCTGTACACAATCACAAAGCACCCCTCTAGCCATTCTCATTTTCTCAACATGTTCTCTCGTGGGAAGAAGAAGGCGGCTGAAGCGGCGGCTCACTGCCCTCCTATTCCTTCTAAGGTGGCACGACGAGATCGATCCTTGACTTCTCACATGACGCAGCCGCACCCTATTCCTCATGTGGGGGACGATGAGGTCAATCCTCTTTTACTCTCTCTCCCGACATGGGAGACTACGACATGGAGGACAACCATATGGATGGTACAAGCGGTTTTGAGGATGCCGCTTACGTTGAAGAGCTACCGGGATCCTCAAATGTCGACACCGAAACACCGGTGCAATGCAAGCAACGAGAAGTTCTACACGACGGGCATGGTGCTGGTAGCATATGGAGCAAAGCATAGAAATGGAAAACGGGTAAAAAGTGGCGTATACCACTTGTAAGTATTGTGGTACTAAATTAATTGCAAGTTCATCAAACGGAATAGGTCATCTCAATCGGCATACAAAGATATGTTTGGAGAAGATAGCTGCAGGCTGGAAGGAAGAAGAAGGTGTGCAAACCTAGCTTAGCTTTGACCCCGACAGTTCCATGAGTACATAGATGTACAACCTTCACATAGCAAGAGATGAGATAACTAGATACATAGTTAGTGAGAATCTTCCGCTTAGTATGGGTGAAAGCACAAGGTTTGAGAGAATGATCCAACATGATTTCTGCCCACGGTACAAGCACGTCACTAGAAAAACTACTATGGGAGATATAGTTGCACTCTACGATCGTAAAGTAGAACTGAAAGAATAGTACATGAAAGTTAGTTTTTCTTTCGCTGTAACGTCAGACATATGGACTTGCCACATCAAAGGTCTGCATATTTTTAGTGTTGTTGCATACTATTTGGATGATGAATACAATTTGAACAAAATAGTTATAGGCTTTAAGTTAATAGATGAGGCACATACTGGAGAGGACATCATAGAACGTATTTTGATGTTATCAGAGATTTTAAGATAGAAAATGAAATTTTTGCTATCACTCTTGATAATGCCTCATCTAACACGACGGTCATGGAGATTCTAACACCGCATCTACAATCCTACATTGGAGGTTACACCATCCACCAAAGATGCATATGCCACATCATCAATCTCATCATACAAGCAGGTTTGAAGGTAATGAAACCCAGTTTGGATAGTATATCTGATGCTATTGTGTTCCTTACATTTTGGTCGACAAGGTAAGATGAATTCCGTAATACTATGTGGCCAACAATAAGAAGCCGAGAAAATTCAATGTCGACATGAAGGTGAGGTGAAACTCCACGTACACCATGCTAAAGCGATTCATGGGGTATGAGCACATTATATTTCTCTATGTAAATTGTAATGCCGGTACAAAGGTAATTACTGATGCAGATTAGAAAGTTGTTGGGCGTTTTCATGATTTTTTAAATATTTTATAATGCACCCACTATTTTATCTGATATTTGTTATCCTACTTCCTGCTTAGTTTGAGTGCCTTTGGACAATAGCTGATGCTATCCACGAAAATAGGCATGATCGCCTTCTAAAACAAATCACTGAACCAATGGAGGAAAAGTTCTTAAAATATTTTAAAGCTATTCCACTTCTCTACTCTTACGGTATTATTTTTGATCCACATAGAAAGTTAGTTGGTCTTAAGGGAGCATATGAGGTAATTGGTTAGGCATTAGATCTATATTACTCAGATGCTTACACTCACATTGATGATGAGTTTTTTGAATTTTTTGGTTGTATTAAAAACAAATTGGTAGTATAGGTCAACCAACAACAAATGCTAATGTGGGCAACTCGGCCGTCGCTAGTGTGTGGAAGAAGCTGAAAGAGAAGGAGGCTTCAGGTTCTTCATCTTCCCAAGCATAAGGCAGGACATAATGGAACCCTAAGTAGAGATCAACCACTACCTCAACACATCTCAAGCGGACACTGAGCTTGACCTCACATAAGGCCAAGATATCAACCTGCTATTGTATTGGAAGAACCATGAAAGAATATATCCCATGTCATCACATTTTGCACAAGATATACTATTGATTCTTGTGTCGTCTGTCTCATTGGAAGCCACTTTCAGTACTATGGGAAGTGATGATGCGTAGTACAGTATCCTGTGTATTCGGGGTACCCGTACGTAGTTCCCTGAGGCTTTAGGAAGGTACCTCGTACCCGATAAGGATCCTCGGACGATAAGGCAATTCCGCTAAGGAAAGAAGACTCCCCTTAAACTAGGAAAGTCAATCCCGACGTTTAAGGAGGCCAGAGTCCTACTCGGGCGTAAGTCCACGTCCAGTACGACCCTGGGCACCCCCCTATATAAGGATCAGTAATCCCACGGAGGAGAGGGGGAGAGAACCAGTAGCCAGAAGTTAATCTAGGTCAAGTCAGGAGGCGAAGCTCTAGAAGACCCGCAGTCTCGAGGGAGTCGAGCCCGGAGGATTAGCTAGGATTAGTCTACGACCAGGCCTAGGATAGCCACTAACATACACCTCCTTTGTAAAGCGTGTTCCCGATCAATATATAGCAACAGGACGTAGGGTTATTATCCTGAGGGAGGCCCGAACCTGTATAAAAACGGCTGTTCCCTGCTGTCAGAACTCCTGGCGATTGGCCCCTAGAGGTCCCTACCCCCCAGCAATCATCATCTCGCGAGTACCGTAAGATCGCCGGTTTACCAATCGTCGACAGATGGCGCCGACCGTGGGGACCTCTCCGGACCAAGCCGTCCAGGAAGATTCAAAGTCGGCAGGACGCGCAACTAGGCACGATCAGATCCCAGCGCCGTTCGCACAGCCCTCCTCGGCCTCGTCCGAGGAGGAAGTAGCAAGCACGGCAGGAAAACCGATTGCAATCTCGCCCCGTACTGGGTACTCGGACCAGGGTTTTTACGACAACTTTGGCCCTATGGACCCATACCCGGTAACGGATCGAGTAGACTTCGGAGAATACGCCCCTGGAGAGGACTCGGATTGCGAGGCTGACCACTTCAGAACCGAGTGCGCCAGGGCCTTCAGCGGGAAGTTGGTCTTGAACGACGATTCCCCGGCGGGAATGACCAGCCCCATGGCTGGGATTTCTCCCGCTAATTCTGATCGTGAGAACGATCAAGACTTTACCCGCGTTGTGTCCGATGAGGACCACGCGATGGAGTACGAGTACACATCGTCCAGTCAAGGACCTCGCATGGTACTCGCGATCAACGATGGTCGAGAAGACCCCGTAGATCCAGATTTGCCCGGGGGCTCACGGCCGCGTAATACGCTGGATGCCTCTCACGTGGACGGAGGATTACCCGCTGACGGGGAGAGAACTCCTCGTCGGAACGGAGATTTACCCGCTGCTAGAGAGAGATCTCGCCCGGGAACGAGGGAGTACGTGTCCCGAACTGCTCGAAGACTGGCGGAAGTGCGCAATCTGCTGTCACAGCCTCCCGCGGCAGATCTATCTACACCCGCGGGCGTACAGTGGCTACAACGGCTGGGGGCTGACCTCCGAGAGGCTCAAAACCAGGCCGAGTCTTCTCGAGCTAGATCGGTGACCAACAGCTCTGCTCGGGTGCACACCCCTCCTCCGTTGGAAGAACGAGATCAGGAGGGACGACACCCCAGAAACCGGTCTCCTCAGGAGGAGCAACCGGTGGACCTCCGAGAACAGCTCGAGCGGCGCCACCGTCAAAGGCGCCAACAGGAGCAACAACCTTCTCGGAGAGATCACACACACAACACCCGTGCTCGGGGCCGATCCTCGACCCCGAATAGCGACGAAAACGTGCCTTATCGGGGATCCTTCAGCGGATGTCAAGCGCTGTCTCAGGAACTCCGACAAGTGCGATGGCCTTCTCGTTTCAAGCCAGGCTCGCTCGAATCGTACGACGGAACCACGAATCCTGTGGAGTTCCTCCAGATCTACACCACCGCGATCGAGGCAGCCGGCGGCGACGAGAAGGTGATGGCCAACTACCTCCCTACCGCCCTCAGAGGAGCCGCTAGGACGTGGTTGACGAACCTTCCCCCAGGAACAATCCGTTCCTAGGGTCAGCTATGCGACATGCTACTCGGGAACTTCCAAGGTACCTTCCCGAGGCCTGGTCGGGTCGACGACCTGTTCCTTGTCGTCCAACGACCAGATGAGACATTCCGGGAGTTCACGAAGAGGTTTAGTGCTGTCCGCAACACTATACCCGAAATAACGGACTCGGATGTCATCCGCGCCTTCACTCGGGGCAGTCGGAACGAGATGTGCACGCACGATCTGATCATGCGACCACCAAGAACCACCAGGCAGCTCATGGACCTGGCCGAGAAGGCCGCCTGCGCGGAGGAAACCCTGCGTTACATCAAGCAACAGCGGGGCGAGTCTACCAGTTCTCCCCTCCAATCGAGAGGCGATTCGCGCAAAACCAAGCGCAAAAAGAAACCCTCTGGAGGGAACAAGGAGAGAAGGACCAGAAACCGACGAGGTGATGGCCGACGTTTCCGAGAAGCGTACCTG
The DNA here is from genome assembly GCA_019208055.1 of Stipa capillata. Taxonomy (NCBI): domain Eukaryota; kingdom Viridiplantae; phylum Streptophyta; class Magnoliopsida; order Poales; family Poaceae; genus Stipa; species Stipa capillata. The sequence goes on along the minus strand of JAGXJF010000943.1, from coordinate 264,411 downwards.
GAAGCCACGCTCCCAGGATAAGCCTACAACGCCCTCCGACAAGGCGTCCAAGCCCTGGTGCGACTTCCACCAGATGGACTCGCATGATCTGCGACAACGCCGCATCCTCAAGAAGTATCTTCGGGAAGAGCGAGAGAGGTTCCGCAAGGAAAACCCTCAGGTCGCCAACAACAGCCGGGAGACATCTTCCGAAGACAGGGACTCCACCCCTGAGCCTTTCCAAGGGCATGACAGAGCAATAGAGCACATATTCGGGGGCTCGACCTCTTATGAGTCCAAGAGGCAGTACAAGGCGATCGCCCGGGAAGTCCTCGCGAGTGTTCCGCGAGTCCCTCGAGCGATCAAATGGTCCGAGGTGGCAATCTCATTCGACCAGGCTGATTGCCCCGAAAACTGTGCTCGACCAGGACGGTACCCGATCGTGGTTGAACCCACTATTAACAATTGCCGAGTAGGCCGTGTGCTGATAGATGGAGGGAGCTCCCTCAACATCCTGTTCGCCAACGCCCTCGAGGCCATGCAAGTACCACGATCATCCGTCCAGACGGTAACGCACGCTTTTCACGGCATCGTCCCGGGCTCGTCGGCCACGCCGATTGGGCAAGTCACTCTCCCGGTTACCTTCGGTACACCGGAGAATTTCCGAACAGAGAAAATTCTGTTCGATGTAGTCGATTTTGAGACAGCTTACAATGCTATCCTAGGACGACCTACCTTGGCCAAGTTCATGGCAGCTACGCACTACGCGTACCAGTGCATAAAAATGCCCGGCCCAAAAGGTGTCCTCACGATAAGGAGCTCCCCCAAAGAAGCATTCCTCTGCGACAAGCGCAGCCTCGACCTCGCAGAACAGCACCCGCCCCCTAACCAAAGCGCCGACGCGGAGGCTCCCGCCACCACATCGTCAAGACCACCTCCACGCCTACGAGCGACGTCTTCGGGAAATACCCCCTCCAAGCCGGAGAAAGAGCTCCACGACTAAGTCGGAGCTGGGAGAAAAATAGGGCCTTCCCCGGGCAGGACAACGGTTCCTCGGGAGAAGCCGCCCGACCCTAGTCGCTCGTGTAAGTGGTAGGAAGGTCGCGTCCATTAGAAGGGTTCCAGTCCAAACCGCCATCGGTAAGATCGTACAACCATCGCCTCCTTGACAGCGGGTTCCGAAGTTGCACCAACCCCAACCTCAAGAGTCGCCAAGCTACGAACAAGTCGACAATAAGACGCTTCGGGCGCCGCCCGCCCAGCACGCGCACTCTACAAAGTTCAGTCAGCAGGTCGCGACACGAGGACGGGAGCCTTTGGCGTAACTGACGACAAGCCACAAGAGGAGGGGATGGCTTAGTTTTTGTTTCTAGTTCTTTCTTAAGAGTTAGTTTTCTTACAGTAGCCTGTAAAAGACACAGTTTTGTCGTTAAATAATACAAGAGTCCTTAGTTCATTTTTTTTCCTATTCAGACTGCCTATCCGAGGTATCCCTCGAACAGACAGTCGGGGGCTGGATAAGAATACGGTGAAGTCGAGATATGAGTACGAGTACCGACTTTTTCAACCTGCGCAAAGGAGGAAGGGTTCTGCGCTGCAACTGCCAGGGACGCGAGGAAAACCCCTTAATGCGTTTGCAGGTGACAGGGGAGCCACTGAGCCCCCCACCTGACCAAACCTAAGGCCTGGTCGACTAAGCTCCCCAGTTTCGTAGCAAAGTCCCCCAATCCAGAGTAAGGGAAGGGAAGGAAGTATGGCTACGACTAGATCGATCGAACCCACACGCTCATCCACACCTCCGACTACTCGGAGCGGAAGATATCTCGGGTAGAGTGGAACTTTGCTGATCGGGCAAGCATAGGATTTACTAGCCAAGTAGCCGGAGTCTTCCCTCAGCTAGGGGTACGAAGATGTTGCCACGGCCACGACAAGCTGCACGAGAGACCCCTTATCGCGTTTACTGATAACAAGGAGCCACGGAGCCCTCCATCCGACTAAACCTAAGGACTGGTCAATCGCAGCAAAGAGCGACCTACGGCCCTATTCGTAGACCCGCACCAAAGGGGGACAAAGGACGATTGGTTCCGACTAAAGCCTATGCTTGCATCCGACAAAGTTTCGCGCAAGCAGATTAGACAAGGTTTTTTGAAAAAGACAAAAACACACCAGTTGAAAGCACAGTTACTAACCACTGTATTTGCATAAGTATTTCCTATTACAGATCTACTGCGAGCCAGGTGGTTGGACTCGATCGCCAAAGGCATCGGCTGCCGCCTGCACGGCGCCGACAAGGCTCTCCGACTCCTCCTCCGGCAAGTCCGCTTCGAGCGCCTCCAGTGGCAAGTCCGGGCGCTCGCGCTTCAGAAGGGCCAGGGCAAAGGCCAAGGCGTCTCGGACTCCTTGCTGAAGCTCGTCCTCGAGGAGCTTGTCGACGGTAGGCTTCAGTTTGGAGACGGACGCCATCAGCCCGGCCAAGCGGTCGGCCGAAGAAGAGCTCGGGGCGACGACCACACCAACTTCACCCAGCGCCTTCTCGAGCGTGCCCAAGGCCCGCTCGAGATCTTCCTCCAGCTTCTTCGCATAAGACCGGCTCTGCTGCAAGGAAGGCACGACGTCGGAGAGGCGTGCCTTTGCGGACGAGAGATCAGCCTCGACCGCCGCGTGCCGCTTCTCGAAGTCATCAAGACTCTTCTGCAGCGCCTCCTTCTCCGACGCCCGTTGCTTCTCGGAGTCCTCGAGGCGTTTCTGCAGCGCCTCGATCTCTGCCCGTTGCCTCTCGGACTCGTCAAGGCGCTTCTTCAACTCGTCGCGCGTCGAGTCCAGCTCCTCTTGTGCCTTCTCGAGTGGAACGATCTGAGAAAGCGCAAGCTGGAAAAAGAACAGGTCAGTACAAGCCAAGTAAGATTACCTTATCGCTAACCTCCCTTATGTTACCTGCAGCAAGGAAGAAGCGCGAAGATTTTCAGCCGCAGAAGGACCCGGAGGCGCGACTGGCCCGGTAAGGGGCAACTCCGACTCCACCACCAGGGGCTCCGACTCCTTGGTGGGGGCCGGTGGCAACTCCGGCGCGGGGGCCTGCGGCGGCTCCGTCGCGTCTGGCGCAGTAGCCTGCGGCAAGTCTGGCGCCGGAGCCTGTGGCAAGTCTGCCATAGGGGCAGATGCCGATTTCGGCGCCGGGGCTGCGGCTTGGTGGCTGCGGTAGTCGGAGCTTTGCCGGCGCGGATCACCACCCTAATCGCCCAAAAAGCAACCAAGTCAAAACTTCGACGCAACGAAGTCAAAAGAAAAAAGGCGGCAAAAGGAAACTCACTTCTGGCGTTTCCCCTTCGGAGGGGTTTTCAGCGCCAAGGCACTTGAGTCTCGCTTGCCGGAAGGTAGCGGCGCCTCCCCTTTGTCCGCCACGGACTCCTCCTCGAGAACGGCCGGGGGAGGGGGTGTCGGTTCCTTGGACGGAGGGTCGCTCGCCTTCGGCTATTCGATACGACCACCTTTACGATTAGTATTCGGAAAAGAATATGAAAGGGAAAGGTAGTCGGGCGAGAGTCCAAACCTGCGATTGAGGATCCCGGGCAGGAGAGTTCGACGGGAAGTTCTCCGCCCCCTCATCGGCAGAAGGGCCCTCCTCTCTAGTCTCGGGGAGCGGCGGGGCCGTGTCGTATATCTCGACGTCATCATCCTCGACAGGAGCGCCAGCTCGTTCGGCCTCCGAGTCGGGACCTCCGCGGCCTACGCGCTGCAAAGAAAGAACCCGAGAACCTTCAGTAAGGCTACTCGGACGAGACCAAGTCAGACAAGGAGGAAAGGTGGATGACTTACCGAGAACACTTCTCGCCGGCTCTCTGGACTCTGCCTCAAAAGGGGCAAGGGCACGTCTTTGCGCCCGCCTTGGGGGAATTGCTCGAATAGGTTGTTCAACCTATTCCGGAGTTCCCCCGGGGACAGCTCTGCATGGCGCGACAAGGCAGAAGTGTGTGAGGTTTCTCGGTAGGTAAGTTGACATGGAGCAAGTCGCTGTACTTACCCGTGTCAAAATCCCTTGTCGGGTCTTGGTCATCCGGGATCGCCCAGGCCGCCGAGATTCGCGACCGAAGGGGGCTGATGCGGCGTCGAAGAAAGTCCTCCGCGACATCCCACGCCGTCAGTCCCTTGGCGGCGAGATTGGTGACGTCGCTGACGAGGGCCTTGAGATGCCTAGTCTCCTTCGGAACCTCTCCCCAGCATTTGAGCGGATGAGGAGCGAGTCCGCGGTAGGAGATCTTGGAGTCCGCAGGGGGCTGGCAGTAGAACCACCGAGCGTGCCAGCCCGACCACGAAGACTTCCAGGACGAGGCAATGTACTCGTCCTTCCTTCCTTCTCGGAGGCGGAATCCGGCGCCCCCGACTACTCCTGAGCCGCTGCCCTTCTGCCCTTGCCGGCGAAGGTTGTAGTAGTACTTCCACAGCTCCAGGCTCGGCCTGACGCCGAGGTAGGCCTCGCACAGGTGTGCGAAGACCGCCAGCATCAGGATCGAGTTCGGGTTGAGGTGGATCAACTCGATTCCGTAATGCTGAAGCACCAGGAGAAAGAAGGCCGACGGCGGGAACTGGAATCCGCACCTGAAGAAATCGGCGAAGACGACGGTCCAGCCGGTGTTGGGGCTCGGGACCGTCTCCTTCACAGCCTCCCGGTAAGGTACGAAAACCTCCGGGAGGACCACCTCCTCCTCCGCGAGCTTCTCGAGAGCGGCGGCATCCATCACCGAAGCTTCGAATGGGGGGATGGCGACCGCGATCTCCCCCGAGGTTTTCTCCGGTTCGTCGGCGCGGTCAGGGGAACTCTTCACAATCTTCTTCTTGCCCATTTTCGTCACTCGGTCACAAGGAAGACGCTGGCGAAAGTTGTTTGCGCAGGGGCGCGAGGAAAACGATGAAGAAAGCGAGAATGCTAGGAGGCAGGAATGCAATGCGGGCAAAACCCCAATTCTTGGACTCCTAAAGGATTTGAACGATCGCCGGGCGCGGTTCACGGCGCGATCAGTTCAATCGCATTTAATGCGGATAGTTGCTTTTTTCGCGCACAGAGCACGTCGCGGGAAAAGAGGGTCTGGCAACCCACGACCCAAGAGATGGGCCAGAGAGAGAAAAGATTCTTCATCACCACGCGAATTTTTCGCCACGATGGTTCCGTTTCCTAGAAATACGCCAGGCGAACGCGTGTCCGTGATCAACGGATCAGGTCAGATTAGGAAAACGTTCTGGATTTTTTCCAGAAGTTATTCCGATAAGGTTCTTGCGACTACTCGGAAGAGATTGAATCTACTCGGAGAAGTCATCGACAAGGACTAATTTGGTCGCCTACTCGGGGCTGCACCCCGACAAGGGCAGATTTCCAACCAAACCATCTTGACCTCATTTCACGTATTGATGGGGGGGTTGATGATGCGTAGTACAGTATCCCGTGTATTCGGGGTACCCGTACGTAGTTCCCTGAGGCTTTAGGAAGGTACCCCATACCCGATAAGGATCCTCGGACGATAAGGCAATTCCGCTAAGGAAAGAAGACTCCCCTTAAACTAGGAAAGTCAATCCCGACGTTTAAGGAGGCCAGAGTCCTACTCGGGCGTAAGTCCACGTCCAGTACGACCCTGGGCACCCCCTATATAAGGATCAGTAATCCCACGGAGGAGAGGGGGAGAGAACCAGTAGCCAAAAGTTAATCTAGGTCAAGTCAGGAGGCGAAGCTCTAGAAGACCCGCAGTCTCGAGGGAGTCGAGCCCGGAGGATTAGCTAGGATTAGTCTATGACCAGGCCTAGGATAGCCACTAACATACACCTCCTTTGTAAAGCGTGTTCCCGATCAATATATAGCAATAGGACGTAGGGTTATTATCATGAGGGAGGCCCGAACCTATATAAAAACGGCTGTTCCCTGCTGTCAGAACTCCTGGCGATTGGCCCCTAGAGGTCCCTACCCCCCAGCAATCATCATCTCGCGAGTACCGTAAGATCGCCGGTTTACCAATCGTCGACAGGAAGGATTATCAAGGTAAGAAGGTCATTCCTTGCACCAGGCATGATTGAGAAACTGACATGACTCAACGACTAGGACAAGGTAGAGAGCCCGTAACAACATCAACTCGAGGATTCGGAGATCATGAATGCGATCACCGACATCAAGTAGTATCCTTGTATGCAAGTTACCATAATCTTCTCCTTATAGGGGATACTCCACGCTGGAGTGTAAGGTCTTTAACGAGGCCATAACTTTACGTCATTAGCCAATGATGAATAAATTTTAGTTTTTCTCCAAGTATTTTTGCGTCTACTATATCACTTGCAATTTATTTTTTTATTTTTTATTCTCATCACCAAACCTAGACAATTTCCACACCGTTCCCTCCAATCTTTTGATTCTTTCATACTCCCTAACATGTTTACGGTACTTTCCTGCTTCTCTTTTTATTTTTCCATCTCCAATTCTCAATTCACCATTCCTTCTTTATTTCCCACTTCTCTTTTCATTTTTCCCTCTCCAATTCTCAACTCTGCATTCATTCAGTTGTTCTTATCCATTCCAATCTATTTGAGTCCAACATATACACTAGCTTCAATTGTTGAACAAATATAGAGAGGGGGCTGACTAAAGGAGAGTAGAACACACGAGTGAACGACGGAAGTGGCCTCGACTCAGCAGAGGAGCTCGAGGCGGTGGTCAAGGAGCTGACGCGTGGGCACAAGTTGACGGCACGGCTGCACATGCTGTGGGGGTAGGGCCAGACTATTTCACGCTCCTTATCCTTCTCGCCATCGCTGTTATACCACGTTGTGCGAGCTAGCATGTGCGGTCCCATTGGCCGTCGACAGTGGCGGTGCGCAGCTCATGCACCACCCATCCTCCTCGGCTAGTCGGCCACACCGAGGCCGCTAGCTCGCTCTAGATCTAGCAGCATTTGCGGCGGCCCATGGTGATGCACTCACCGTCATCGAGAGCCACGGCCTCGGCGTTGTGTTACTATGGCACCAACACACCGGTGTCATTGTCCATGGCGCACTCATCACTGGTCTCCTCAACGTCCGTTTCCACCTCAACGGACCGTGCCTGGGACGGCATGGCCCAACGGCGGCATAGCGTGCCGTTGTGCCGTTCTTGGACCTCGCTTGCGGCATGCGGTGCCAGCACGGCACGGCACGACGAGTTCGCTGGACCGGGCTAGCCCAGCTAGCTACAGCCTAGAGCATGAAAGGGTCGGGCCAGGGTAACCCGGCACGGCCCGAATCCCACCTTTACTCAGAAGTTTCTAGGAACCGTTCCATTAATTTACATAGAATTGGACAATTGTTAGTACAGCAAACATCCACGACTCAAATCAAAGATTATTTACTTAACATTAGAAACCTTAACTGACGGTTTGACAAAAAAAACAGTGAGATAAAAAACTGAGTCCTTAAATCCTAATAAATAATCTCTATGTTTCAAATAAAATTGAAAATTTTATGGAATTGAGCAAACTACTACCTCTTCGAGGCGTAGCGGGTTATATACTGCATGGGCAACTTCTACGACATGTTCTTGCCCCGTGTCGATATTCTTCTTGTCCCTCTGTTATTGTTGTCGTCGACTAGAGGCATCGTTTCTAGCACGAAGAGCTTCTGTCTTGCACGTGGTGTTGAATAATTTGCTTGTTTCCTTAATTTTATTCCCGTTCGATCAATTTTCTTCATTCGGTTAGTTATCCTCATTTTGCTTTGCGTCCATATTTTCCTTCTTTTTCTCGCGAAGTTTTCTTCTTCACGTTCTTTAACTTTGCCACACTTTTATTTGTTATTATATTTTCATTGCAAAAGAAGAACTGTTTAGAGAGCCTAAAATTTTTATTGCTCCCCATACCTAGCGCTAACCTATAGAAACCATAAACCACATCAGAAATCTAACCTATAAACCCTCTCCACAAACCCTGAATTGTGACCATAAACACGAACCCCCAAAACTCCAAACCCTAAGCATGAATCATTAAAACCTAAGAGTGGAACAAATAAAAGATGAGCAGAACAAAATTACAGTGCTCTCGAAACAATGAAAGAATATTATTGGAATAAAAGTATAAACTACCGAAACAAATTAAAAGTTCTTGTGGACCAGTAATAAATCGTTAGATGAAAAAAAATCAGCAGAATAAAAATAAAACTGGACGAACAAATCAGAAGTCATTATGGAACAATTCACAACAACTAGTGTAACAAATACTATATAAATAGAATGTAAAGTTAAGATAAATACTCGTGAAACGATTTATGGCTATTAGTGAAATAAAAGTAAAACAACTCAGAAGTGCTCGTTTAATAAATCAACACTAGTAGTGGAACAATAAAATAAGTAGAGGAATATAAAATAAAATCAGCAAGACAAAATTAGAATTATCTGATGCCTAATAGCTAGTGGAAAAAAATTGAATTAACAAAACAAAAAGTTTAAGTTAGCTAAGCAAATCAAAATTGCTCATGAACAAGACAAGACTAGGGAAAGAAATGACGGATGGTACTAAAAAAGAAAATTTTAAAACTAGTGATCGCAGGACAAACCAATCATCACAGAAAATAGAATATTGCCAACTGAAAGGTTATTGGTTGAACAGGTCAAATGATTTGCGGCACACGGGAACAACAAATAGACCTACTGTAATATGGGAGCTGAGGTATATTGTTTTCTCCTATCTAGATTAATACGATGTGCCATATATATTTCTAGTATATATACATATTAATTAATGTTTTAAGTGGCACAACACGTATTCGCGCTAAGTAGGACTGATATATCCTTCAATACTTCCGTAATATGTATGTGAACGTGCACATGTGTGTGCGTGTGCTGGTGTAAGTGTGACACATGTGAGTTTTGTAATTTTAAGTATATTATTTAGTCTAAGAAAATATTTTCTAAAAATAGATATATCTATACTTCTATACTACCTTATAAAAGGGACAGTTTTTTTTCTCTTATCTCCAATCAGTCTGCACCATCTGATCGTAATCATCCAATAGCTAATATTACTTTAATGGTCTGTCACCTAAAGTTGATAGATAATTACCCATCAATGCCATCCACTTAAAATTGGTAGATACCTACTATTGCCCTTATTTAATTAGATGGTCTAGCTATACTATCCGACGAAGCTTTAATCCCGCCTTACACTGATCCAAGCCACACCGCTTTCCCCTGATCCCGCCCTCCCCTTGCCGCCCTCCCAGCGCATCCCCGTGCATACTATCTCTTTCACTCTACAAGTGATGCGGTTGCCGACGAGAAGCCGGTGAGTCCTGGCGGCGGTGAAGGCGTGCGGGATGTGCGGTGGCAGACCACAAGGGCGGGACCACACGCGCTACGGCCACCACCTCATTTCCTCCCGCCGTCGGCACCTGCCACCGCTGAGCACCACCTGCCACGACCGTCCAACACCGCGGCATCATTGAGGACTACGTTGTGCTCCACCTACCACCTGATGATCTCCGCTGCCTCCTCCTCCACACCTGCCTCCCCCGCGCGGACCTCCACCTCGCACATGCAACCGCGCTGCGGAGGGCGCAACGCCACCGCTGCCGGCGATCTCCTCCGCGTCGTACGGCCTACAACCATCACCAGCCGAAACAACTCACGTGCGAGCGGCAACTGCGCCACGTCGATAAGATCGATGCGCTGCTCAGTGACCTTGGCATCAACGACATGTCCTCCTCGCCACTGCAGTCTAGGACAATCCACGATCCGGAAGATAGATTGAGCGAGAAGCATTTATATTTTGTCATTGATTAAATTTGATGTTATTTTTTTACAATATATATTCACCATTATTTAGTATACCCATAGGAACAATGGTGTCAATTTTCATTTTGTACCATCTCCATTTGTAAGTTCTTTTAGCCACTTGAATATCATTATTGGTAAAATGCATGTATGGATAGAAAACTATATTTATAAATATTAAAATATATTTTTCACATTTAGTTTATATTAATCAAGACACACGTGTATGATTACTAGTATTTTCTAAAAACAAAAGATACGCCTCTCGTAGAACGTTTCAAGTATGCACAGGCTCGTACGTTGTAGCTGGGCCCTAAACAGAAGAACACATGAAGCGCGCTTTTACTGGGCCGACCAAGCGGAGGAGGCGATTCGCGCAGTTTTCCAAGCCTTAGCACGACCCACCTGCGTTGCGCTGGCCTGCTGCGGGAGCGCGACGCGACCATACAAGCCACGCACGGGAAACATATGAAAAATGTACCTTTTCATCAGGTCTGCACAATTCTCAATTTTGCTTGATGCCTGGACGTGCAGTCGTGAACTGGGACGGCTGACCGTCCACCGGCGAACAGGTGGCTGGTACCTTGGGCGCTCGAGCGGAGGCGCGCAGCCTCGTCGCTGCGCGGAGCTACGAACGAGGGCAAGATCGAGGTTATGGGAGCGATACCTATCTGTCTCGTAATCTCCTTACTTCTTAGCACTGCTGAGAATCATCAGGCAATCAAGCCTGCCAATGCACGGGCCTTAGCAGGCTGGCGGGCCGCACAGCGCGAGGGAGTTGCGGCGCGAGCTCTGTGGCGTGCACCTGGACGAACACCAGCACCGCGATGTCCCCCGCCCCGTGACGCGCCGCGAGCGCAGTCGGATCGGCACCAACAACGTGACGCTAAAATTTTCTATTGTGCAGGACTCGAACATCGTGAGGCCAGTGAGACCCATGGGGGCGTGGTTTGCGTACTCAATTTCTCTCTCATTAGATCGTAAGATATATATTGTTTGCAGGACATGTGTCGCTGTAACGTTTCGTGACACCAATTTTTTCAATAATTTTGTTGCCATCATTGGCTGAGGTGAGATGATACTTTTTTTATTGTAAAACTATTAAGTTAATTAATTAAGAAATAATGTTGGTAGCTTGACCTTGGGTGGTTGAGCTACAAGCAAACAAGTTCTGGAAGCTATCAGACATCACAGATGAACACGTAAGATACAAGCATCCGTGTCATTCGCTACTGTCATATCAGGATGGCGACCTAAATTATTCCTCTTATATAGTATTACCTTAGGCTCGTTGTATTGACCAATGCTTCCATTATCCGGATGGAACCATCCTGTATTTTATTCAGTCCAATCTAATCCAAATCTTTATCATTTCCTACTTGTAAACGTCCGCTGTTCGACATATGTTCATCAATACTTAATCTGCACACTGCACGCAAAGATTGCGTGCGCGCGCGCACACACCAAAAAAAGATGACACTAGAAAGGCAACATGCAAGTTAAGTATATCGAGAACAGGTCGAAGAGCTAGATGACTCAAAAATAGGTTGTAATCTCAAAACGAAACTCTACCTAGTATATACAGAGGTCCTAAAACTTCTCATCTTGTTATGCCGATGCTCCGGCCAGCTCAAACTTTCTCGCCGGCCGCCTCGCCGACGTCGCGCCGGCAGAGCGGGCACGTGGCGTGCGAGTAGAGCCACATGTCGATGCACTCGACGTGGAACAGGTGCCTGCACGCCGGCAGCCGCCGTACCACCTCCCCGTCGCGCACCACGCCGAGGCAGATCGCGCACTGCGCCCACCCGCCGCCGGCCGCGCCGCCGGAGCCGCCCCTCCGGTACGCGATCTTGGGGATCGCCGAGAGCGCGGACGGCGCCAGCCCGCGCCGGTTGCTGCTGCTTCTACCTGCCACGGACGCCGCCGCAGCCGCACCGCCCGCCTGCGCTAAGGCGCGCCTGAAGCAGATGGCCACCGTGAGGACGATGAAGCCGCACGCGAAGGCGAGGCAGAGGAGCACGACCGTGTCGCACACCCTGTAGCTTCCGGCGACGTCAGCATCGGGCGCCGCGGTGGCGCTGCTGGGGTCGTGGGAGGAAGACATGGCTGACACGGCCGGTTTCTTGCCTTCTTGGCACGGCGCGATAGATATGATAGATGGATGTTGGGGAGGTAAGCAGCTTGAGAGTAAAACAGTAGCCTGTATGATTGCAAGTTGGGAAGATTATTGGTGATGATTCCGTTAATATCCCATCAACCTAGCCATATGGATCGCTATTTGCCAATGAAATACCGCGCGGTGATAGCAACGACAGCGACGTCCTCCGATCGAACGAACGATATTTATCCTCCGTACCGATCTGGTCAGAATGGAACGACAGTTGTGCTTATAGCGAAGGTGAAGAATCGCTTGAAATACCTCCGTCCCATTAGTCTCTGTAATGTGCTATGCAAGTTGATATCCAAGACTTTGGTCAACTGGTTGAAACTTGTGCTCTTGGAGATTATTTCGCGAAGCCGATCCGCCTTTGTCCCGGGGCGGCTGATCACGGACAGCGTGTTGTTGGCGGTGAAGTTGGACATTAGCAGGGCGTATGACCGGGTGGAATAAGTTGTGGAGGATGATATTGAAATTGGGTTTTGCCAGTGCTTGGGCAGATCTGATCATGAAGTATGTCTGCACAGTCTCTTATCAGGTGAAAGTTAATCGGCGAGCTACAGTCTTACAGAAGTAATCCATCCCCAGCGGGGCCTCCGACAAGGTGACCCCCTCTCACCATTTTTGTTCATCCTTTGAGCGGAAGGTTTTTCAGCGCTGTTGCAGAGCGTGGATAATGATGGCTCTATTGAAGGGTTTGTAAGTGTGTCGTGGTGCACCAAGAATCAATCATATGTTCTTTGTTGATGACTCTTTGATCACAATGAAGGCAACGAGAGCTGGAGCCGAGAAATTGCAGGAGGTGCTCGCGTTATACGAGCGCCAATCAGGCTAGATGATTAACAAGGACAAGTCATCAGTCATGTTTAGCAAAGGCACTGCTCAACGCACCAAGCAAGAGGTGTTGCGCGCTCTTGGTGTCCCGAGGGAGTCAAGGTGCGATCAGTACCTAGGGCTTCTGGTTCATTTGGGACGTTCAAAATGTGCAGACTTTGATTATTTGAAGGAGAAAGTGTGGAAGAAAATACAAGGGTGGAAAGAGAAGCTTTTGTCCAAGGTCGGGAAAGAAATTCTGATAAACGCAGTGGTGCAGGCTATCCCAACCTTCAGGATGTCATGCTTTGATCATACTAAACTTTTTGCGACTATGTGAGCTCCCTAATTTGCCGGCACTGGTCTAGTCAGCACTTACAGATCCTTAGTTGCTATGTGGTCACGCCGTCAAGGCCAAGTGCCTCCCAAATTGCTCAATTCTATAGGCGACGGTCCGCCCGGGGATGTCATATACATGGCGTATCTTAAAGCGAATTGAGCTCTTGAAAGAAGGGGTGATTTGGCGTGTGGGGGATGGCGAGAACATTGATATCTGGAAGGATCCGTGGCTACCCACGCACAGTACATGGTCATACCCTACTTATTCGGGCTGCAGAGCTCATTGATCCAACAATGGGCAGTGGGATGGGGAGCTATTACAAGATTTTTTTCAATCCTGAAGATGTCGATGTGATATCGATTGATTCCTCTAAAGGAGGGCACGGAGGATACGCCGGCGAGGAATTTTGATTCAAAGGTTGTGTTCTCGGTTCGCACAAGTTGTCGTTAGAGGATATTTGAAAGGATCAAGACTAGAAGGAGGATGAATAGGTGATTATCAAAAACTATGATTAAATCAAATCATATGCATACTAGGAAGCAAGATGTGTAAAAAATACAAGTAGGAAGAGAACAAAGTCACAAACACAAGGGAGACAAGGATTTATTATCGAAATTTGAGTCTTTGTCGAAGCTCTACATCTCCGTTGAAAAAGCTTGATCCAACGTTCAAAACCAACACCAAAATGTGCTCTTCACTCAAGAGGTTTGCCGATGTGAAACCTCCATTTACTTGAGACAGCTCTTCACTTTGTGGTAGGCCAGTTCCAAACCCTCACAGACTTGATAGGACACTTCACGCTTCTTTTTGAAAACTCCCAATAACTTCTAACCATCTACGAATGTCAATCTCCAAGAGTAACAAACTTTGATTAAGAAGGCCTATAGATGAACTCTTATTAAATGCTTAACTAGGGCTCAACCTCTCGCTCTCAAAGATTTCCTCACAAGGGTTAGATCTTTGGCTTGAGGAATTAGGGCTTGAGAATTAGGAGAGCAGGGAATAGATGATTCAAAGAGTTATCAGTGCACAGAGGTTTGGGGATATATATCCAACCCATCAAAACCTAGTCACTATGCAAAAAGTGGAGAAATCAGACCTTCCAACTTTGAACCCGGAGGTTCTGACATTTTGAAAGCAACGACCATATTGTTGTCCAAAAATAGATTTCGGAACATACGGAAAGAATCTAGAGGTTTTGACTTACAGAGCACAGCAGACAGAAGCACATGTCAGAGGTTCTAACTTGGAACTCAGACCTTCCGGGATATAGGGTTGCCTTAACAAGACAACTCAAGAACAGACATCCAGAGGCTCCAACATGTAACTTGGAACTTCCGAGATTTCAAAAGACTTAGAGAGATTTCACATAACAGAAACTCAGATGTTCCTGAAACAACTCTGACACTCTGAGATTTCAAAGAGAAGTCAAACATAAAGACTTGGAGCATCTGGGAAACTTCCAATTCAGAGGCTTTGGTGGTTACATAACCGAAACTCGGAGGGTCCGCAAACAAACTCGGATGTTCTGGGATTTCAAAGGAAAGATCAGAGCAGAGATTTAGAACATCAAGAAAACTTCTGGTTGCTCTGACAATGGAGCACACTGGACTTAGACGATTTAAGAACCTAATCTCGGAGGTTCCAGGAAAATCTCAGATCTTCCAACTTTCAAAAATGTAGACAGGAAGGGCAACTCGAAGGCTCCGAGTTCCCTGATTCCACACATAGAACTAGAGCTCGGAGGTTCCAAATTTTTTTGAAAATGTGAATCGATGGGTTTCCAACTCTTGTGACCTACTTAATCTCAGTTCCCCTTAATAGTACGGATCTGCTAAACTCAATGTGATTTAATGAATCATCGAAAGAGCTAAAGAAATGTCCTTAATCTTTAGTTTCTTCAAGCCTTCATTCAATTAGAACTTTTTAGAGGCCATCAAAGCTGGCTAAAGCACTCCTTCATGAAACTAATAACCTGATCACACTTGATGCACACATTAATTTCTTAATCATTTTGTCATTAATTACCAAAACTCACCTAGGGGACCTAGATGCACTTTCTTGGTTGCATGCCATTCTCCACAGGAGATGTTTGACTGCATCTAGGAACAGACTGACGAACAAAGGGAGAAAGCTTTAATCCTGCTTTGGGATTGGTGGATGGTGCGCAATAAAGTTAATGTCGGGAAGACGCTACGAAGCTCCCAGGAGGTATGCCACTTAGTGATGAAGCACCTGTCTGAATTTTGGGCACTAAAGAAAGAGGTGAAGGAGACAACCATCAACATAGTGGACAAATGGGCATGGATGCAGGTAAATTTTGTCAAGATTAACTTTGATGCAGCCTTTGTTCGAGACTAGAGCGGGTGGATGGGGCTATGTAATCCGCAGCGACTAGGGTTTGTTCATTGCTAGGGGTGCAGCGAGACTACATAATGTTGGGAGTGCTCTGCAAGCAGAGGTGGCAGCATGCGTCGCAACTGTTGAAGGCACAGTGAGTTTTAGGATGCATTGGATAGTTATCGAGTCAGACTCCCTGATTTTGGTGAATGCGCTAAGGATTTGTGGTTATGATCGTGTAGAGCTAGGAGTGCTAGTGCATGAAGCTAGGAGCATGCGTATGGTGTCCTTTAATGCTTTTGAATTCCTTCACTGTAAACGGAGTTGTAATAAGGCTGCTCATGCCCTTGTGTGTCATGGGGCTCAGTGGGATGGGCTAGACATGGTCTAGTCTGACAACGCCCTGAGTTTTGTCTTCGATTAGGTAGCCAGCGATTTGGCTAAGCACCTTGGTTAAGTGAATTTGCTTTCTACCTCACATATATATATTCCCTAAACTTGTTTGGCTTTCCCCTCACCATCCAAAACTGGATCACTTTAGCAGTTTTGTTTCCTGTAACCAGAGCAAATCCTCTATCTGCTTTAGTGAAAGTACACCAAAAAGCATGAAGGACAACATCAAAAGATCATTTCAAGTTTAGAAATGAAACAAAGTATTATTCACTAAGGTCATAGCCTTTCCATTTCCATTCCCAATCACCCTAGATGAAAAAATTTGAGAATTGGTAACACAAATTTAGAACAAAGCTAAATAAGGGCATGTCTATTTCTCCGTTGTCTAAAATTTTCTTAAATCTCAGTCACTTTTCTAAGCCTTTGAATCAACATCCAACTATCATAATCACCTACTCACTCTAATATAACCTTCAGACTAAAAATTGTAGTAACCTTTCACTAAAATTGTACGCTTCCAGGACTACAATTTTAGCCCAAATAATGTGTAATTTTAGGTGGCTGATATTTATGAAAATTTCAGGCAACTGAGAATTAGCAAAAGCGATTAAGTAATTGGAATGCTCATAAACTTTCTCGTGCTGGTACAATGACTTCATTCAAATTAGTTTTATGTTCTCTTCTTATTTCCTTCAAAATTTAACTATCTTTATTAGGCATTTTCTGGTGGAAAAGTGTTCAAGAAGATAATAACAAAATGCCCCTTCATATTATATCTTGGACTAATATTTGCATAGAAAAATGTCTTGTTGGTTTAAGGAACCTTAGTTCCTTTTTTTTACAAGGAAGGACCTTAGTTTCTTCATTGTGGCCCTCATCACAAGTCTTGGAGACTTGTTAATGAGCCAAATTCTCTTTGCGCTCAGATCACTAAGGCTAAATATCTTTTCTTATTAGGGAGGTGTCGGCGGAATGGGGCCCAGGGTCCCCCGAACCGCTGGCGGAGGCCAACCAGATGCCGCGGAGCGAGACACGTGGCGGTCGGGTCAGTGTAGACCCCCGCCCCGATAGCCAAGTGGATCCGGCGGTCAAGCCTCAGTGCTCGGGGGCCTTCCCCGAGCATCGCACCCGCGCAAATAGCCTGAAAGGGCCTTGGGCTCCCGAGAGTCCAAGGCTCAGGAATCGAGGGAGCGCTCGGGGCTCCTTCCCCGAGCGCCCGGCGTCCCCGGGTGCGTGGGGCCCAGGGGAGCGCTCGGGTTATCCCCCCGAGCGCTCCTCCTAGAGCTCCCCCCGTGAGGGGCCCCGAGCGACCCTCCAACGAGTGCTCCCCGAGCGCTCGAGGTCACTCGGGGGCAGCCTGGGACAGCTGGCGCCCCTCCCCGTTGAAGGAGCTGCTCGGGGTCGGAGTGCTCGGGGGTCGTCGGGTCCCCCTATGGGGCCTGCCTCTGGGCACGTCATCGAGCGGCTAGCTTCTCCAGCAAGCCTCAGCCCTGGCAGAGGCATTTAATGCCCGTCATTTCGACAAGGAATCCTAAGCCTTATGAGGGCATGATGACGGTCGGGCCGGGCCCCACCCGCTCAGGCGATAGGCTCCGTTGGCTATCATCCCCTGCCAAATGATGGGTCCGACTGACAGCTTTGTTGACCGACCGGGCGCGCCGCACCGCACGCCCCTGTCGCTGTCAACCTTTTGCCCCTTAGGGTCGCGTCACCGCGTGCTCCGGTACGCGGGTTCGGTTGTTGACATTCGGGGCCCAGGAGCGGGTGTCTCACCGACCCTGTCAGAAGAAGCCCGGTAAGTCTCCGTTCGCAGGACCCGCCGGGTATAAAGGTGTCAGAATCCCTGTCCAGAGGCACGGCGAGGAGACGTCCGGCACGGAAATCGGCACCGCGCATTAAATGTAAGGCGTGGGCTGCCCTGTAGCGCCCACGTTGCCAGCAGTACCCTCTGGCCGCTGTGGTAACCCCCCGAGTATATAAGGGGAGGACCAAGGCCATGCAAGGGGTTGGTCTCTTCCTCAGTTGAACCTTTTTTCTAGTTACACTCTTGGTTGGCCGATCGAGCAGTTAAAGAACTCTAGGGTTAGATCTCTGAGAGAAGAACTCCTCTTGTAAGAAAAAACCTCTGTAACCTTCAAAAGATCAATACACACACAAAAGCAGGACGTAGGGTTTTACACCTCCGGGTGGCCTAAACCTGGGTAAATCATTGGAGTCTCCTGCATCAGATCCACCCTCTCCACGATCCGTCACCGGCTCATAAGAAGAATCCTATTGCGCCCCCGGCCGAATCCCAAGGGGGGTCCAACCGGACCACCGCTAGAGGCGTCTCTATGCGGACAGCTAGCGCGCCAGGTAGGGGGAGCTTAGGGTTTTTTCGAGCCTACCTCCATGGCGGATCCTAGCCTGCCTCCCGGTGAGGTGAGTTTGGATCTGTCCGGGTCCTCATCTGATGCGGAGCTCCCCGGTCCGGAAGAACGACGCAACGAGACCGGCGGTACATCGGCGGCCGCTGCCTTTGTGCTGCGGCCACGGCCGCGGGCCTCTGGGCCCGCCGTCGAGTCTTCTCCGCCGCCGCCTCGTCGCCGGCTAGACTTCACCGACCCCGGGGAAATGAGCACGTTGCAGGTGGTGCAGCTCCTCCTCCGGCACCCTCCCGTCCCAGTGGAAGCGGCGTCCCCCGTGGGCCCATGGCTCCAGGACCTTGCCAACCTGGTCGACACCGCCCGCCGGCAAGCGGTGGCCAGGAGCTCCCACACCTCGTCGGGACGTGGCGGCGCCCGCGCCGGCCCTTCCGCGGCTTCGCCGCCGGTGCCACCGCGTCCACAGCGCGGATCAGCCGGCGGCCGGCGCGATGGATCTCCCCCTCGGTTGCTTCTCCCGCCCGGGGGAACGCTCAGGATCTTCGCCACCGCCTTGGCAGGCGGAGGGAAGATGAGGACGCGCGCACCATCATCGAGCGTCAGCGCGAGCGCGATAGGGTGGACGAGGGCCAATCCTCCTCCGGCCCTACCGCCAGCCACGCGCGCTCTCGGGCGCACCACCGCGTCCAGCAAGGTGGTGAGACCGGTACCACCCCCTTTATGGGACGGGTTGCCAGGCCTTCACTGCCGAACTTCGTCGCGTCACCTGGCCTGCGCCGAGCAACTCTTCTCCAAGGTTGCCGCTGCCATCGACGACGGAGCCCTGAATGTCGGCCGGCACGGTGATGGTGCCATTGGGGCCTGGCATTTTGATCGTCAGGTAAGCATAATGGCAAGCCATCATGAACTTGGCGAGCGCCGGACGCCCCAAGATGCCGTTGTAGGGGAGCTCAAACTCGAAAACATCGAAGATGATGTTTTCGGTTCGGTGGTTGCCCTTGGTCGAAGGTGACCATCAAGGACACCTGGCCCAAAGGCATGGTGAGGCTGGGGAAGACGCCGTAGAACGGCAGCGTCGGCTTTAGATCTCCCCGGGGAACCTGCATCTTGCCAAACACCTCGGGGGACAGGAGGTTAAGCCCTGCGCCCCCGTCGATCAGCATGCGGGTTACCTTTATGTTGCAGATGGTGGGGGAGACGACGAGTGGGAAGCGGCCCACGCCCGAGATGTTCTCGGGGTGGTCCGAGCGGTCGAAAGTGATCGGGGACCCCGACCACTTGAGCGCTCGGGACGCATCAGCGCTCGGGGTTGCCGAGCACACTTCACGCGCCAGAAGCTTGAACTGATGGCGCGAGGTGGGTGCGAAGGCGCCCCCCACTGATGCATGCCACTGCCTGCGGCTCCTGGAAGCCGAGGTCTTCCTCTTGCCCGTCAGGATTATCGCCGCCCTCGGCGCGGCGCTCCTCCCGCTGCTTCTTGTTCCTCTCAGCGAGGAACTTGACCGTCTGGCACTCGGAGAGATCATGCCGGTCGGTCTTATGGATGGGGCACCACAGGTCCGAGCTCTGCTAGGGAGCTCGGGGTGGCTTCTTGCCGCTGTTCAGCCCGCCGCGCGGGGGCTTACGAGGCTTGGCCTCCGCCGCCGCGACGAGCTCGGACTTACGCTTGTTGCCCTTCTTGTCCTGCTTCCCGGCGGGGCGAGAAAAGGCCGGCGCCGTCGACCGCGGACTGGTCGGGGCGCGGGTCGTGCCAGGCACAGGCTTCAGCCGCCTTAGCGCACTTGTCCGCGACAGCGAACAAGTCCGCGGTGGATTGGATGTCCTGAGTGCCCAGCTTCTCCAGCATCTTCTCGTCGCGGACTCCCTGCCGGAAGGCGACGATGACGGCCTGAGGAGAGATCTTGGGGATGGTGTTGCACACCTGGCTGAAACGCTGGATGAAGTGCCACAACGTCTCCCCTTTTCGCTGTCGGAGAGCGTGAAGATCGCTCTCCGTGCCAGGGCGCTCGAAAGTGCCCTGGAAGTTCACCACAAACTGGTGGCAGAGGTCCGCCCAGGACGAGACAGAACCTGGGGGAAGGTTCATGAGCCAAGACCGGGCCGATCCCTTCAGGGCCATCGGAAACCAATTGGCCATGACCTTTTCGTCGCCTCCAACGGCCTCCACCGCGGTGGGGTAGATCTGGAGGAACTCTTCGGGATGGAAAGATCCATCGTACTTCTGCGGCAGCTCTGGCCGGAATTTGCTCGGCCAGGTGACGCGACGAAGTTCGGCAGTGAAGGCCTGGCAACCCGTCCCATAAAGGGGGGTACCGGTCTCGCGACCTTGCTGGACGCGGTGGTGCGCCCGAGAGCGCGCGTGGCTAGCGGTAGGGCCGGAGGAGGATTGGCCCTCGTCCACCGTATCACGCTCGCGCTGACGCTCGATGATGGTGCGCACGTCCTCATCTTCCCTCCGCCTGCCAAGGTGGTGGCGAAGATCCTGGGCGTTCCCCCGGGCGGGAGAAGCAACCGAGGCGGAGAGGAACGAAAACCGGTCCTCGGGTCCGCCCCCGACCAAGGCCAGAGTCGCTGCTGATGACTCCGTCCCTGTGAAGGAGGTGGCCCTTGGGCAAGATGTGTCCAAGACCGTCAAGATCGGCGGCCGCCTGGCCGCCAAATAGGAAGGCGCGCTCGTCACTTTCCTCCGGGCAAACGCTGACATGTTTGCATGGCAACCGTCTGACATGCCCGGGGTCCCTAGGGAAGTGACTGAGCATCGCCTCACTGTGCGTCCCGACGCTCGGCCGATCCGGCAGAAGGTGCGCCGTCAAGCACCGGAACGGCAGGATTCGTCCGGGATGAAGTCAGCAAGCTCCTCGCAGCCGGCTTCATCCGGGAGGTCCTCCACCCCGAGTGGCTCGCCAACCCCGTGGTCGTGCCCAAAGCAAACGGCAAGCTGAGGATGTGCGTGGACTACACCGACCTCAACAAGGCTTGTCCGAAAGACCCTTTTCCTTTACCTCGCATCGATCAGATAATAGATTCCACTGCAGGGTGTGATCTTCTCTGTTTTTTAGATGCCTACTCTGGCTATCACCAGATTAGTATGGCTGTAAAGGATGAGGAAAAAACTTCATTTACAACCCCTGCGGGGACTTTTTGTTATGTCCGCATGCCTTTTGGGTTGAAAAACGCTGGCCCTGACCTACCAGCGAGCCATGCGTATTACTTTGCAGTCGCAGCTAGGTCGCAACATCGATGCCTACATCGACGACCTCGTCGTCAAGTCAAGACGCGAGGAGACGCTCATCGAGGACCTCGCCGAGACCTTCAACAGTCTCCGCGGTACTCGCATGAAGCTGAACCCCGAGAAGTGCATCTTCGGGGTTCCATCCGGCAAGCTTCTCGGTTTCTTGGTCTCAAGCCGAGACATAGAAGCCAATCCCGAGAAGATCCGGGCCATCGACCAGATGCGCCCGCCGGCTCGTCTCAAGGACGTGCAGCTCCTAACGGGCTGCATGGCTACCTTGGGACGGTTCATCTCCAAGCTCAGGGAGCGGGGACTCCCCTTGTTCAAGCTTCTCAAGAGATCGGGCCACTTCGAGTGGACCCCAGAAGCCGAGCAGGCCCTCGAGGGCCTCAAGAAGTATCTCACCTCGCCTCCGGTCCTGGTGGCACCGAGACCCGAGGAGCCTTTGCTCCTCTACCTCTCGGTGACACCCCGGGTTGTGAGCGCTGTCCTTGTTGTCGAGCGGGAAGTCGGGTCCGAGCTGTTGGGGAACGCGCTACGCAAAACAAAATTTTTCCGCGCACGAACCAAACCAAGAAACACTATCGAGGTGTAGGTAACGATATCATACCTTCGACGATCACGTCAATGCAGCGGAGAAGTTGACCGATGTCGATGAAGTCCGCAGACTCCCGCAGCTAGGTTATACCTCCCAGCCGCGAGAGCGATCTCCTCGTGAATAGTTCGCCCGATCAAACGCCGAAGTATACGACGTCTCCGAGGTATCCACGCGTACCGGATCAGCGACACCGCCGTAATGTGTGGACCAGCACACAAGAACAGCAGGGATCTACGAGAAGGAGAAGCAGCAGCGTGCCGGCAGCTGTACTAGATCCAATCTAGAAGAGAGAGAAAAAGAAGGCTGTGGCCAATCTAGAGATGGCCGGCCTAGGGTTTAGTCCAAGGGACTAGGGCTGCCTCTGGGGCTGCTTGGGATACCCTTTGAGGTGCCCTGCCCCTCTATTTATAGGGGTTGGGGCAGCTCTCCCTAGGCAGGTGGAGTCCTACTCCAGAAGGGACACCCTGTTGGAGTTGGAGTCCAACTCCACTAGAACCTTCTAGAATTTCTAGAACCTTCTAGAACCTTCCAGAACCTTCTAGAATTTCTAGAACCTTCCAGAACCTTCCAGAACCTTCCAGAACCTTCCAATACTTTCCGGAACACTTCCGGACATCACCGGAACCATCCGGGACCTCCCGGAACACTTTCGAGATCATCCGAAACACTTTCGGAACCCTTCTCTCTCGTTCTCCATAAATCGTAGCATTCCTAAATGTCGCTAAAACGTTAAGCGTGTGACCCTATAGGTTCGAGTATATGTGGACATGTCCGGAATACATTCCGGTCAATAATCGTCAGCGGGATCTGGACACCCATAACAACTCCCACATATCATCGAAGATCTTTATCGAGCAAACCTTGTATTGTCGCATACAATTCCTTTTGCCTCACGATACATTACACAACCCGAGGCGAGACTTTGACGGTATCCCTGTGATCAACTCCTTGATCACCATACCTAGTTATCCTCGTTACCGGTTTGTACTCTTTTCTCGTTTCCGTATTCCGGTATCCCCGTGACTAACCTTTTAGTCACAATACCTGGCCAGGCGATGCTGGACACCGTAATACCGAGTGGGCCCAGAGTGTATCTCTCCATCGCCGGATGGGCAAATCCCAGTCTTGACATATCTAGAACCACTATATACTTTCTGGTGTACCTGGAAGTCACCTTTATAATTACCCAGTTACGGCGTAACGTTTGATGACCCCAAAGCAACCATCCGGTATCCGGGTCTATGGTATTCTCATGGTCTAAGGACGCAAGTAAACGTTAACACATCATGAGAAGATACTGACAACATATTGACGAAGTGATCTCGCAGTATCTCATAAGGGGTCTATCCAACACCATTGTTACCCTAACAATGTGTTCCCATTATTGCCGGCATCCTTGTTACATTAACAATGCCCATGATCAGGAAAACAAGATCATCAACAATACATGAGCTAGTCCAGAGGCCTGACTAGGGATCTGAATGGTGTTTATTATTCCACACATGCAATTAGGTTTTCCTCTGAATCTCATATTCAAGAACCAATGCAATTTTAGCATAGAACATAAACTTAATCATGAACATGAAAATAGAATAATAACAACTTTATTATTGCCTCTAGGGCATATTTCCAACAGTCTCCCACTTGTACTAGAGTCAATAATCTAGCCAATGCTTAAGCTCCTAACACCTATGGCATTCCGATGTTGCTCATGCTTTGTTGTGGTAGAGGCTTCGTCAGCGGATCTGACACATTCAGATCCGTGTGTATTTTGCATATCTTTACGTCTCCACGCTCCACCAATTCACGAATGATGTGGAATCGGCGTTGTATATGTTTGGACTTCTGGTGGGACCTTGGCTCCTTGGCCTGAGCTATGGCGCCACTATTGTCACAATAGAGCTCCATAGGATCCAGCGCGCTCGGAACCA
Organism: Stipa capillata; assembly: GCA_019208055.1. Taxonomy (NCBI): domain Eukaryota; kingdom Viridiplantae; phylum Streptophyta; class Magnoliopsida; order Poales; family Poaceae; genus Stipa; species Stipa capillata. The sequence goes on along the minus strand of JAGXJF010000943.1, from coordinate 240,489 downwards.
CACCAAGCTCGGTGACGAACTTCTTAATCCAAACGCCCTCCTTTGCCGCTTCTGAAGCGGCGATATACTCAGCCTCCGTTGTAGAATCCGCCACAGTGTCCTGCTTGGAACTCTTCTAGCTCACTGCGCCACCGTTCAGTGTATACACTAAGCCTGATTGAGATCGAAAATCGTCCGGATCTGTGACAAAGCTGGCGTCGGTGTAACCCTTTACAACGAGCTCTTCGTCACCACCGTATACGAGAAACATATCCTTAGTCCTCTTCAGGTACTTTAGGATATTCTTCACTGCTGTCCAATGATCATGACCTGGATCACTCTGGTATCTGCTCGTAACACTTAGAGCATAGGACACATCTGGTCGTGTACATATCATGGCGTACATGATTGACCCAATCGCGGATGCGTATGGAATCTTACTCATGCGTTCTCGCTCATCAGTTGTCGAAGGACACTGATTCTTGCTCAAACTTTTCCCATGCGACATCGGCAAGAACCCCTTCTTGGCGTTTTCCATACTGAACCTCTTCAGTACTTTATCTATATATGTACTCTGGCTTAGCCCTATTAGGCGCTTTGATCTATCTCTATAGATCTTTATACCTAATATGTATGATGCCTCGCCTAAATCTTTCATTGAAAAACTATTTTTCAACGAAGTCTTAATATTGTCAAGAAAAGATACATCATTCCCAATCAACAATATGTCATCCACATAGAGTATTAGAAATGCTATTGCGCTCCCACTTACTTTCTTGTAAACACAAGCCTCTTCGCAGTTCCTGATGAAGCCAAACCCTTTGACCACTTCATCAAAGCGAAGATTCCAACTCCGTGATGCTTGCTTCAGTCCATAGATGGATCTCTGAAGTTTGCATACCTTTCCAGCATCCTTTGGATTGACAAAACCCTCGGGCTGTATCATATACACGTCCTCGGTTAGCTTCCCATTCAGGAACGCTGTTTTGACATCCATTTGCCATATCTCGTAATCGAAATATGCAGCAATCGCTAGAAGAATCCGAACAGACTTAAGCATCGCTACGGGAGAGAATGTCTCGTCGTAGTCAACTCCTTGAACTTGTCGGAAACCCTTTGCGACAAGTCGAGCTTTATAGATGTATACATTCCCATCCGCGTCTGTTTTCTTTTTATAGATCCATTTACATTCGATAGGCCTCACGCCTTCAGGAGGGTCCACCAAGCTCCAAACTTGGTTCTCGTACATGGATTCTATCTCGGATTTCATGGCGTCTAGCCATTTAACGGAGTCAGGGCCCATCATTGCTTCTGTATAGGTCGCAGGCTCATCGTTGTCTAACAACAATACCTCGTCCGAAAACCACTGTGGTTTCGTGCGAATCCTACTAGACCTTCGTGGTTCAGCTGCTGGCTCGACTGAAGTCTCTACATCACATGTAGGGGCTTCCGTATCAGTCATTGTGGGAAACTCCGGAACCACTTCCGGCGTTGCATCACTTTGACCTAATGACGAAGATTCACCAATCTCGTCGAGTTGCACTATCCTCCCACTCACCCCTTTCGCAAGAAACTCTTTCTCGAGAAACACACCGTTCTTTGCGACAAACACTTTGCCTTCGGCGCGGTGATAGAAGGAATACCCAACAGTTCCTTTGGGATAACCAACAAAGAAGCATTTATCCGATTTGGGATCGAGCTTATTTGGTTGTAAACGCTTTACATATGCATCGCATCCCCAAATTTTAAGAAAAGACAAGTTGGGTTTCTTCCCATGCCATATCTCATATGGTGTCGTTTCAACGGATTTAGATGGTGCTCTATTTAGTGTAAAAGCGGCAGTCTCTAAAGCATAACCCCAAAAAGACAATGGCAGTTCAGTTAATGACATCATCGATCTTACCATGTCCAACAAGGTTCGATTACGTCTCTCGGACACTCCATTCCTCTGTGGCGTTCCGGGAGGCGTAAGCTGTGAAACAATTCCGCAGCTCTTCAGATGTTCGCTAAACTCGTAACTCAAATACTCCCCTCCACGATCTGATCGCAGAAACTTGATTTTCTTGTTACGATGATTTTCTACTTCATGCTGAAATTCTTTGAACTTTTCAAAGGTTTCAGACTTATGTCTCATCAAATAGATATACCCATATCTACTCAAATCATCCGTGAAGGTAATGAAGTAGAGGAATCCACCGCGTGCAGCTATACTCATTGGACCACATACATCCGTATGTATGATCTCCAATAAGTCAGTCGCCCGTTCTACGTGGCCTGTGAACGGCGTTTTAGTCATTTTACCCATTAGACAAGGCTCGCAAGTGTCAAATGATTCATAATCAAATGACTCCAAAAGTCCATCACAATGGAGTTTCTTCATGCGCTTCTTTCCAATATGACCCAAACGGCAGTGCCACAAATAAGTGGAATTCGAATCGATTATCTTGCGACGTTTAGTGTCAGTGTTATGGATGTGTGTATTACCATCAAGATTCATAATAAATAACCCATTCACAACGGGAGCATGGCCATAAAACATATTATCCATATAAACCGAACAACCATTGTTCTCAGACTTAAACGAATAACCGTCTTGCAACAAACATGATTCAGAAATAATGTTTTTGCTCAAGGCCGGAACATAGTAACAATTACTAAGCTCTAATATAAATCCTGAAGATAAATGTAGAGGTAGGACACCGACGGCGAGCACAGCAACTTTTACTCCGTTCCCGACGCGCATCGTCACCTCATCCTTTGCCAGTCGCTTAGGCCTCTGTAGTTCCTGCATCGAGTTGCAAATATGAGCAACCGATCCGGTATCCAATACCCAAGAATTACATTGTGGACCAGCAAGGAATACATCAATAACATGTATGACACTCATACCTGAGCTGGACTTTCCAGACTTCTTCTTTTCTGCCAGATATTTCTTGCAGTTCCTCTTCCAGTGTCCCTTCTCTTTACAGAAGAAGCACTCAACATCAGAAGTGGCACCAGTCTTGGACTTCTTAGGCGTGTCAGTCATACTAGCACCCTTGGATTTGCCCTTTTTCTTAGACTTGCCCTTCTTCTTGAAGTTGGTTGTTTTATTCACCATCATCACATGATTGGCGTCCTTCTGGATTCCACTCTCAGCAGTTTTAAGCATAGTGAATAATTCACCCATACTCTTTTCCATCCCATTCATGTTGTAGTTCATGATGAAGCTACTATAGCTCGGAGGGAGGGAAGCAAGAACAAGATCAGTGCCCAACTCTTGGGAGATTGGAAAACCTAGCGCATCCAACCTTTGCGCGTACCCAGACAATCTAAGTACGTGCTGACTCACTGAGCTGCCCTCAGCCATCTTGCATTCAAACAAGGCTTTGGATATCTCATATCTTTCAGTCCTTGCTTGCTTCTGAAACAAAGCTTTCAGCTCCTGGATTAACTCATAAGCAGCCCAATTCTCAAAACGCTTTTGAAGATCAGGTTCCATGGAGGCAAGCATGATACACTGTACTGCAATGGAATCATCGCTCTTAGATTGATAGATACGAGTCTCATCATCCGTAGCGTTAGCGGGGAGTTCACCGAGAGTTTGCGATAGGACATAGTCCTTCTTGGCACTCTTGAGGACAATCCTCACATTACGGTACCAGTCCGTAAAGTTGTTCCCAGATGAATTCAGTTTTTCTTTCTCAAGCAACGCGCATAGTGGAAAGGTGGTTACGGGTGCCATAGATCTACAACTTAAAAACAAATACACTTTAGACATTGTTCATGATTAAAGCAACTCAAATTAACACTTAATTAGAGTAAGCTCCCACTAAAACCAATATCCCTCATAATTGATTATTAGTGATTCAAGATCCACGACTCACTTACTCCACCATTGATGTGACATCACTGATGATGGAATAACGAGACCGGTAGGTCAACATGCCAATCATATCCCATATGACTCTTGTTCATCTTTCGATGGGTGTGTTCCGAGCCCAAGACGATCTTGCAAAGCTCGTCAAGACAACCGAGTGCTCTGCTGCGCGAACGGTTCGCGCCCGCCTCATATATGTCAAACCTATCGTACCCATGTGACATGGCGCACCTCAGAATGGCAAATACTCCAGACGGTGCTACACTTGGAAGAACACTAACTACTTTGATATTTGTGTGAGGGATCACCCTATTTAACAACGTCTACCACGCATCAAACAAGGTGCATAAAAGGGATTAACATCACATGCAATTAAATTATTGTGATATGGTATAGCCCCTTTTGTTGAAGAAGACTTCTTCAACATCTTTTGGCGGAGAACTCCTTCTTCGCGTACGACGTAGCGTCGAGGTCCATCGATGTAAGATTGTCACCACCATGTCCTTCGATTACAACTATTTGCTATCACATAGCTAATAAAATAAATGCATTACATGGCTTTCTAGTTGACGCGTAGGTCAATATAATAAATAATGACAATCGTATTGGCTCCTGCCGATTGCCGTACTCATGACACGCAGGTCATGACAAAATTAAAATTACAAACACTTTGCATCTCATACAATCACATTGCATCACATAGGCTATACCACATCACATGCATACCCTGCAAAAACAAGTTAGACGCCTCTAACGTTTATGCTACAATACGTGGCTTTATGGCTACGTTGCAAACCGTTTGCTACCTACGTTACCATAAGCATGATTGCTCTTGCAGTTATTTAACTGTCGGGGTGTCTGGAATTGGAGACTCGGAAATCTCGAACCCCATACTAAACTTCGTCATACGCATGACCCCCGTGTAGATCACATCTACAAGCCCGCTCATTGCAAATTTATCTTTCTCAACTAAAGTGAAACCAAAGTCATCCTTAGCATGTCTCGATCCGAAGATCGTAAGGTTCGCCGGACCTCTGAAAATTTCACGATGCCGCCGAGATCAAAATTTTGCAATGAGAGGGAAACAACAAGAAAATCTGGTGGTAGATCTCATCTAACACCCCGCACATCATATGTGCAATGCCGCATATCACATATGCTCTAGTCGTACCTACAACTACGCATAGAACCGCTCTGATACCACTGTTGGGGAACGCGCTACGCAAAACAAAATTTTTCCGCGCACGAACCAAACCAAGAAACACTATCGAGGTGTAGGTAACGATATCATACCTTCGACGATCACGTCAATGCAGCGGAGAAGTTGACCGATGTCGATGAAGTCCGCAGACTCCCGCAGCTAGGTTATACCTCCCAGCCGCGAGAGCGATCTCCTTGTGAATAGTTCGCCCGATCAAACGCCGAAGTATACGACGTCTCCGAGGTATCCACGCGTACTGGATCAGCGACACCGCCGTAATGTGTGGACCAGCACACAAGAACAGCAGGGATCTACGAGAAGGAGAAGCAGCAGCGTGCCGGCAGCTGTACTAGATCCAATCTAGAAGAGAGAGAAAAAGAAGGCTGTGGCCAATCTAGAGATGGCCGGCCTAGGGTTTAGTCCAAGGGACTAGGGCTGCCTCTGGGGCTGCTTGGGATACCCTTTGAGGTGCCCTGCCCCTCTATTTATAGGGGTTGGGGCAGCTCTCCCTAGGCAGGTGGAGTCCTACTCCAGAAGGGACACCCTGTTGGAGTTGGAGTCCAACTCCACTAGAACCTTCTAGAATTTCTAGAACCTTCTAGAACCTTCCAGAACCTTCTAGAATTTCTAGAACCTTCCAGAACCTTCCAGAACCTTCCAGAACCTTCCAATACTTTCCGGAACACTTCCGGACATCACCGGAACCATCCGGGACCTCCCGGAACACTTTCGAGATCATCCGAAACACTTTCGGAACCCTTCTCTCTCGTTCTCCATAAATCGTAGCATTCCTAAATGTCGCTAAAACGTTAAGCGTGTGACCCTATAGGTTCGAGTATATGTGGACATGTCCGGAATACATTCCGGTCAATAATCGTCAGCGGGATCTGGACACCCATAACGACTCCCACATATCATCGAAGATCTTTATCGAGCAAACCTTGTATTGTCGCATACAATTCCTTTTGCCTCACGATACATTACACAACCCGAGGCGAGACTTTGACGGTATCCCTGTGATCAACTCCTTGATCACCATACCTAGTTATCCTCGTTACCGGTTTGTACTCTTTTCTCGTTTCCGTATTCCGGTATCCCCGTGACTAACCTTTTAGTCACAATACCTGGCCAGGCGATGCTGGACACCGTAATACCGAGTGGGCCCAGAGTGTATCTCTCCATCGCCGGATGGGCAAATCCCAGTCTTGACATATCTAGAACCACTATATACTTTCTGGTGTACCTGGAAGTCACCTTTATAATTACCCAGTTACGGCGTAACGTTTGATGACCCCAAAGCAACCATCCGGTATCCGGGTCTATGGTATTCTCATGGTCTAAGGACGCAAGTAAACGTTAACACATCATGAGAAGATACTGACAACATATTGACGAAGTGATCTCGCAGTATCTCATAAGGGGTCTATCCAACACCATTGTTACCCTAACAATGTGTTCCCATTATTGCCGGCATCCTTGTTACATTAACAATGCCCATGATCAGGAAAACAAGATCATCAACAATACATGAGCTAGTCCAGAGGCCTGACTAGGGATCTGAATGGTGTTTATTATTCCACACATGCAATTAGGTTTTCCTCTGAATCTCATATTCAAGAACCAATGCAATTTTAGCATAGAACATAAACTTAATCATGAACATGAAAATAGAATAATAACAACTTTATTATTGCCTCTAGGGCATATTTCCAACACGAGCTCCTGGCATCCCCCGACCAGGCAAAGGCTCTCGGGCCCCCGCTTCCGAGTGGCAACCCCGAGCAGCCAGCAGGAGCCCCCGAGAGCGAGCTCCCGAGTGAAGCTCTTGGGGAGGCGGGCAGAGCTTTCGGGTCCAAGTCCCCGAGCGGCAATGTTCCCGAAGAAGACCTTGAGCCCCGCCCTCCGAGCGAACCCAAGCAAGCCGCCTTGCTCGGGGACGAAGTCAATCGCTCGGGGGCTGGGCCCGAGGAGCCTTCTACCCGGGTGCGCGTCCAGCCGCATCCTGTGTACTTCATCAGTGAAGTATTGCGCGACGCCAAGACGCGTTACCCTCAAGCTCAGAAGCTACTCTATGCGGTGCTCGTCGCATCGAGAAAGCTTCGGCACTATTTCCAAGCGCACGAGGTCCAGGTGGTTACGGCCTACCCCCTCGAGCGCATCCTCCGCAACCGGGAGGCCACTGGATGAGTCGTCGAGTGGGCCATCGAGCTCGGGGAGTTCAATCTGCACTTCGTCAGCAACCATGCGATCAAAAGCAGAGCTCTGGCCGACTTTGTCGCCGAGTGGACGCCCGTGCCCGAAGACGAAAGCAAGCAGCTCTCCGCCAACCCGGGACCATGAGGAACCGAGCACTGGACTCTGCACTTCGACGGTTCCCTCACGCTCAAGGGCGCGGTGGCTGGAGTGGTTCTCACCTCCCCGACGGGTGAGACACTCCAGTACGTCATGCAGTTGCTCTTTCACACCACCAACAACATGGCAAAGTATGAAGGCCTCCTTGCAGGATTGCACGCAGCCGCATCCCTCGGGATCCGCTGCTTACTCGTCAAAGGCGACTCCCAGTTAGTCGTCAATCAGGTGTCGAAGGAGTATCAATGCTCGGACCCTCAAATGTCGGTGTACCTGAGCAAAGTCAGGAGGTTGGAGCAGTGCTTCGATGGGCTGGAGCTCCAGCACATCCCTCGCCGCTACAACGACGTCGCCGACGCTCTATCGCGACTGGCCTCCTCTCGGGAGCCGGTCCCGGCTGGGACCTTTGAAGAAAGGCTCTCTCGGCCGTCCGTCGAGGCCGCCGACCAAGAAGGGGAGAACCTCGCGCCAAGGCGAGTCTACCCAGGCGACGCCTTCAGTGGGAGATCCTCCCGTCAGGCTGCCGCCGGGTGAGCACTTCGTGCTCGCCACCTGTTCTCAGGATACCTCCTGGATCTCCGAGATCCGAGCTTACCTGAGAGAAAACTTCCTTCCCGAAGACGAAGCCGTTGCGGAAAGGATCGCGCGGCAAGCAAAAAGGTACGCGCTCATAGATGGGGACCTCTACCGGTGCGGTACCAACGGCATTCTCATGAAATACATCTCCTGGGAAGAAGGCCGCGACATGCTCGCGGACATCCACGAGGGCGAGTGCGGTAACCATGCATCGTCTCGCACGCTGGTCGGTAAAGCCTTTCGGCAGGGATTTTACTGGCCGACAGCCCTCGAGGACGCCTTTGAGCTGGTTCGACGCTGCGAGGCATGTCAATTCCACGCCAAGCAGATACATCAGCCCGCTCAGGCACTCCACACCATCCCCCTCTCGTGGCCTTTCGCGGTCTGGGGGCTGGATATCGTGGGCCCGTTCCCCCGAGCAGTCGGGGGCTACGAGTACCTCTACGTCGCCATCGACAAGTTCACCAAGTGGACGGAAGCTGAGCCGGTCGTCAAGATCAATAAGCAGTCAGCGATCAAGTTCATCTGAGGCATCATGAGCCGGTTCGGGGTGCCTAACCGCATCATCACCGACAACGGCACGCAGTTCACGAGCGATGCTTTCCTCGAGTACTGCCAAGCCCTCGGGACAGAAATCTGCTTCGCCTCTGTCGCTCACCCCCGAGCCAATGGACAGGTCGAGCGTGCGAACGCTCAGGTCCTCCGGGGGCTCAAGACGAGATCGTTCGACAGGCTCAAGAAATGCGGCGCTGGCTGGATAGAAGAGCTCCCCGCCGTCCTTTGGTCGATCCGGACATGCCCCAGTCGGGCGACCGGCGAAACCCCCTTCTTCCTCGTTTATAGGGCAGAAGCAGTCCTTCCTTCCAAGCTCGCCTTCCGGTCCCCTCGGGTCGCGGCGTACTCGGAGGAAGATCAAGATCAGCGCAGGATCGAAGACATCAACTTCCTTGAAGAGCATAGGTGCCGAGCTGCACTCCGCGCCGCCAGATACCAGCAAAGCCTCCGGCATTATCGTCATCGCCGTGTCAAGCCGAGGTCGCTCGAAGTTGGGGACTTGGTGCTTCGCCGCGTCCAGACGCGAGAAGGGAAGAACAAGCTCTCCCCCATGTGGGAGGGCCCCTACCGAGTGACCAGAGTTACCCGGCCAGGCTCGGTGAGGCTGGCTGCCGAGGACGGGATGCCGCTGCCCAACGCCTGGAACATCGAGCTCCTGCGCAAGTTTTTCCCTTGAATGGCCCGGGTAAGTTTTTGATTTTAGGGTCAACTCCCCGAGTGCCAAAAGTGAGTCACGGGAAGTTCCGGGTCTGTCACCCAAGCCCTGGCTACTCGGCCTGGTTTCTTAACCCCGAGCACCAGTCTGGCCAAAGGTCACCCGAGTATCCCACGCGCTCGCGCCCGCGCTTAGGGGCTCCCTTGTAACCCAAGCTATTCAAATAGCATTATTATCAACGTAAAGATGCATTTTCCCCTTTAAGAATCCCCTGTGCAATGTCAATTTTTCAATTCAATATCAATATTTCCTCGCTAACTAGCAAAAGAGTCCTTTTCTGCGCGGGTACCAGGATCCCGAGTCCCCACAGTGCGAGTAGGTCCCACTTGTCCGAACACGAGCAGTCGGGCTAATCCAATGTCTGTTCGCGGGCCGTAAGACGCTCGGGCGGTTAGCTGTACCCCGGGCACATCCGAGCCAGGGCAAATAAGCCCCTGGCCACCCGTGCTCCGCTGGTCAGCAACCCTGAGCGCTACCCAACTTCATGTCATTTGGGTAGCCTCACCCCTCGTGCTCGGGACAAGTCGGCAGATCCGAAAACCCGTGGGCCGCGACGACGGGCAAGTCCTGGAAGGCCTTGTAGAAAACGTCCCTTTTTGCTAAGTAAGCTGTATAATCGCTCATGAAGTGAACAGGTTCACCATGACGAAGTCCCCGGGTACCGCCCGCTGGATCAACGCTAAGTCTCAGGACGCAAATATACCAAGGAACCTGATCTCTAAGCTAAGCTTCTAATCACGCCTCTATGTTTTTAAAGCCCCTGAGCATTATACGGGCGACTAGTTTTTAATCACCAATTTTTCCAAGTACCTTCTGTGTTCGCGGCGGGTCGCCTGAAGGTAGCGACGGGAGTCACGGGGAGTGCTTCGGGTTGTCCGCTCAAAGCCCTGGTGTCCTGCCTGGTTCCTTAACCCCGGACATCAGCCTGGCAAGTAAGCCGCCCGAGTACCCTACGCACTCTCGCACGCGCCCGGCGGTTTTTCCCCGTAGCGTTCCAGAGACATAAGGAAACATTGCCGCGTAAAAATGAAAGCTTTCAGAAATAAGAAAAGTTATATAAGTATGCAATGGTCAATACGACATATATTAACAACTGCTTGTTCCAACAATTGTCCCGAGCGTGAAGATTTGGACAATTTTTGCAGGCAAACAAAGAAGTTAGAAGGAGCTCGGCTCGGGGGCACCCTGTGTCCTGAGGGCGGGGCTCCCTTAGCTTCAGCCGCGGCGCGTCTAGCTCTCGGGGGGCTGGGCCTTAGGGGCGACCCGAGGACCGGTTTTTCGTTCCTCTCCGAGCAAGAGCCAGACGCTTCGCCCGAAGCAACAAGGAAATGAAGCCAATATCAACACAAGTACAACAAGAAGGAAAAAGCAAGGGACAAAAGGCCTTCGGGCCAGAGTTCTTTGCATAGCAAAAATTAAACACAAGTTCTTACAAAAGGGCTATGCCTGGGCTAAGAACAGCCAAAAAATGGAGATAAAGGAGGAGCAACTCCTCGCCGTCGCCGTCGCCATCGCCGCCGCCATCGCCGGCGTCTTCCTCGCGGGCAAAGCGCTGGGCGATCTCTTCGGCCACCCCGCGGACCGCCCTCCGAGCTTCCTCCTTACCGGCCTCGTCGATCCCCTCCGCAGCTGGTTCTAGGGAGAAGCCCGGGTCGCGGTTGCGGTAGCACGTCAAAGTGTGCTCCACCACAGCGACCGCCAGCTCCCGCCCTTCTTCCTCAAGCCGGCGGTTCATGGCTTCGCCAAGTCCGACGAGGCGCTCGGTGATGTCTTGGAAGCCCAGCGCGACGTTCCCGGGGGTATCATCGATCCCCCCCGGCAAGGAAGCTAGACCAAGTCCAGCGGCCAGAACGGCGTCCTTTGCGCGAAAGAAGATGTCCCTCATCATCTTCGTCGTCTCGCGACGTTCGCGGAGGAGTTGGAAGTTCTGCTTCTCCGCCTCCTTCAGCGCTGCGGCCGCTTCCGAAGACTCGCGCTGCCTCGCCTCCTCCACTTCTTGGAGTTTGGTCTGGACATTGCGTTTTGAAACGCGCGAGTCCTCGAGCCGCTCCCCGAGGCGCCGGACTTCCGCGCAAAGCTCCTCCATCTCCTTGGCGAGCTCCCCGCAAGCAGCTTGGACGCGCGTCTGGACTTCAACTTCCAGTGAGTTTGATCACTCTTCGAGGTCCTTCTCGCGTTGGCTAAGTTCCTGCGCCTTCGTCTCGGCTTCCCCTTCTCGGAGAAGGAGTTGCTCTTCGCGGCGAGCGAGGTCGTCAGCGCGCTGGTCCAGCCGCGCCAGCTCCTCGTCGGCGTGTTTCTCCCACGCCTCCAATTCCCGCTCGCGCGGGGCCAGCAGCAAGGCCCAACGGTCGAGGTTTCGCTCCCGCCAGTCGAGGTCTCGCTCCTTCTCGACGAGCTCCCTCGTCATCTCATCCACGGCCTCCCGCTCCCGAAGGATCTCGACGGTGTCCCTCTCGTAGTCTCGCTTGGCGATGCGAGAGCGGGCCAAGAAGTTTTCCGCCGCCTCCGCGAGCGCGGCCTCCCGGTCCTTAGAGATGAGATCCTCCTGGACCTTGTCGATTGCGGCGCGCGCGGCGTCAAACATGTCGGAGGGAATCCCCCGAGACGTCTCACCACGACGCGCGGCGGACTGCCCCTCGGGCAGAGCAATGATGTCGAGGCCCCCGAGCTCCTCCTCTTGGGGCTCGGGGCGCTCGGCCATGGTCGAAGCACCGGCCCCTCCCTCGGGCCGGGTGCCCTCGGTCCCCTCCGTCGGGACCGTTTCTTGCCCAAGTGCCGCCGCCTGCTCCTCGGGCGCGGCGGCACGCGGCTCCTCCTCAGCCGGGACGGCGCTCTCCGTCGCCTCCGGCGCCTCCATCGCCTCCGGCGGGGCCATCTCCGCGCTCGGGGCAGCCTCTTCCTGCGGGGCAGCTTCAGCTCTTGGGGCTGGCACCGCGCTCGGGGTCGGGCTCGCGCTCGGGGCGGAAGGTACGCTCGGGGTCAGGTCCACCGGCTCGCTCGGGGCCGATGGACCACTCGGAGCCGCAGCTGCGCTTCGAGCCGCAGGAGCTCTCGAGCCCGCAGCCGCGCTCGGGGCTGGCGGAGCCCTCGGGGCGGGAGGCGAGCTCGGGGACGGCCGAGACTTCTTACTCTCCCTGAAAAAACAAGCACAACCAAGCTCGGATCAGCTCCCGAGCAAAACACTTAGACAAAAAAGCGAGAAAGTTTTCGCTTACCACCACGTGCCCTTTGGGACCTCGCCTCCCGAGCCAGGGGGCGTCGGCGGGACCTTTCTCTTCTGGCCGGCGGCGGCGTCTGCACCCGCCGCCGACGAGCCTCCGGCCGGCGCAGTTCCGGAAGGCCCTCGCCCAGAACCGCCGCCTCCAGTTCCCGGCGCCGTAGGGCGCGCGGGCGGAGGAGGCGGCGGAGGCGGCGGCCAGGGGCTACGCTGTCCGGAGGACCCTCGCCCAGAACCGCCGCCTCCAGTCCCCGGTGCCGCAGGGCGCGAGGGCGGCGGAGGCAGCGGAGGCAGCAGTTCGGAGCGGCGCTGCCCGGAGGACCCTTGCCCGGCGCGGCTGCCTCCAATCCCCGCCGTTTGCCGCCCCGTGGCCGGCGGTGCTCGTCGCTTCAGCTTCGGCGCTTGTGGCTGCGGTGGCGGGGACGGGGGAGGAGGGGCTTGGCCCTTGCCTTTCGGGTCGGCGGGGTCGTGGACGGCGAGCGAGACACTCGGTGCCCTAGTCGCATGGGCCGCCTCTGCCTCCTCCCCATCCGCGAAAATCCGGAGGGACCCGGCCGGCCTGCGCTCGCCGTCCTTTGGCGGACTTTCGATGCCGTGCGCATTGCACGTCGGCATCATGTCCAGGATGTCCTGGCGGTCCGCGTCGACGCAGAGCGGCATGTCCGGCCGTGGCAGCTCGGCTTGCGAGGCGTCCTGGACCCCGAGCAGCATCCTCAGGGTCATCGCCATCGTCTCGGGGTCCAGGTTGCTGTCGGCGCCGGTCGTCGTCCGGCCATAGTCCTGGTCCCCGGTGTACATCCACGCCGCCCGCCTGCGTTGCCGTAGCGGCCCCAGCCGGCGGCGCAAGAAGTCACCGATGACCATGGTGGCGGTCAGACCCAACTCCCGGAGTTGGGAGATGCGCTCCACCATCACCCAAAGGTCGTTGTCTTCGCCGGCGAGATACTCCCACGACCGATGGTGCGCCGCCAGCGCTTCGGGAAGGAGGAGCGACTCCGCCGGATCAGTGTTGATGTAACACCAATGCTGGCACCAGTCGTCCCATTTGTTCCGCAAATCTTGCGGAATGTATGGCGAAGAGCCCTTCCCTCGGAGTTGGAAGTTGACGCTGCCGCTGACCTCAGCCCGGGCGGAGCCCCGGCTCTTCCCGACCGAGCGCAGGACGAAATAATGGCGGAACAAGGCCATTGACGGCATGACACCCACAAACATCTCGCAGAGGTGGGCGAAGATCGCCAACACCACCACGGAGTTTGGGGTGAGATGCAGAAGATGGATCTCGTACTCCGCCAGGATCGCCATGAAGAACGGCGAGAAGGGTGGAAGGAGCCCGACCGTGATGAAACTGGTGAAGATCACCGTTTCATTCTCCCACGGCTCCGGCGGGTACGTCGCCGGCCGTACCACCGTCGGGTCCGAACGGCCCTCCGGCACCGTCAGCAGCCGGATCTTGTCCATCGCCTCCTCGTTGAGGAAGCGGGACTTGGGAATCACGGCGGGCGGGTCCGGGGAGGTTTGGCGGCTCTTGCAGCGGGTCATGGCGGCGGTGGAGTAGTGGCGAAGGAGGTTGTCGGGAGGCGAAGAAGGAGGCGGCGAGAGAAGGAAGACAAAGTGAGCGCGAGAGCTTTGGAAACAGAGCGTTTTCGCAGGATTCGGAAGTTTGAAAAGGTGTGGGGTCGGTTCTCTTTTAAAGAAGAAGACTGCAGAAGATCAACCGCCCGCGCCCGGCGATTTTCGCGCAATCGTGGGCTGTCAATTTACTGCCGTTGGTAGTAAATCTGCGGTCGCGCGAAACCCGGAGTTCGTGTAATCATGGCCTGCGAATTTACTGTCGTTGGTAGTAAAGATGCGGTCGCGCGAAACCCGGGGCACGCAACCGTCCGCGCATGGCGCGAAGAGCCGCGCGCCTTCCCCGCGCGCATTAAAGCGTCCCTCCGCGGGGCACATGAAGATGGGTCGGCATCTTCGCTTGGCCCAAGAAGGAAAGGCCTTATCCCCAGTCGCGGCCCCTCGGGCCGTCGCTGGGAGACAAGGCCGGGGGCTGCTGTTGGCGGAATGGGGTATAACCCAGACCGATGTCTGCAGCTACATCCTCAGCTGGTATTTCTATGAAATTGACACGTATATGCATCGCGAACCTCCTCCGAATGAGGTGATCTTCTGCCACCTACTTCGCCATGACCTATCATCAGTACGAGCACGTATATACCTCTTTTACATACACGCATATACGCAAAACCCTAATCCATTCCTCCTATGTTATGGATCAGAACCCTAACTCACTGTTCGGCCCTGCTATGCGTATATACAAGCATACCGGCAATACTCTCCCAAACCCTGGCCCTCCACGATCTCGTATGTCTATTCTAACCTCGTTGCCACCATATATACGCTTGAATTCCCGACTGTATGTGGGCACATACACTCTAAGTCTTAGCTCGCTTCTTCTAAGCCGGTGTAAACCCTAACACCTTAACTACCGTATGACTGCCCGTATATACACGTATAAACTCGTGGCTAATCCATATCTATACCATCCGTTCTGGTATGTCCCTGTATCTGACTGAGTGTATTCCCCAACGCACGTAAATCCCACCCTCGCACATATACCCAAGAGGCCACCGGAATGTGGCACGTACCCATGACCATGTCAAAAGGACCCGTCTGCGCCTGGCTATACACAATCACATCTGCCACCTTTTTCATTGAGAACACCTACTCAATTTATTGGTGTATAACTGTGCACCTACACCTGCTGCAGGTATAGGCAAGAGTCCTAACTCTTTTCCATCCAGCGTATGTGAGCATTTATAATAAATCTCTGCACCTATAGTCTCTCCCTTATTTCTCTTTAGTACCACGAAACGTCAGCTCAATCTATAGCCCTTGCACTGTGAAACATTTCCATCTACACTGCCGACCAAACCACGCAGTCACAATTTCTTAATTCAGTGCCAACCTTGTCCTGTGCACCTTGCCACCTTCACCTTTGCCACAGTGGGCGGTGCCCAACCCACCTGTTCTCTTCCTCTAAGTACTTCACGAGAACAGCTCACCTATCTCATGCTGAGCTCGCACGCTGGACACCCCATTTGCTCATGCCTGCACTACTCACTATGAACATGTTGCTCTGCCCTCCAGCCACGCCATGACTCCTATTGTTGATCACTGCATAATTCAGCTGGATTCCCTCCGTTGTTTGCATCGCCACACGCGCCCTGGCCATGTGCCCTCTCTTTCTTCTTTATGAACTAGAGCAAGCCGAGTAGCTGAGCTTTCATTTCTCCAAGCACGCTCGTACCCCTTCCTCTGCCACATTTCCTCGCTTGCAGCAGTACAGTCCCCGGCATCACCCTTGCACCAGCAAGCAATTGCAAGCAGACAATATTCGTGCTGCTACTCTCCACCCTTCTCCAATTAACTCCTACCTGAACCCTCCCTCTGTCCCATCCTTCATTACAACAGCACCCCAAAGTTTGGTGCCTAATTTCCACTGGGGTTCTACAGCAATAGCAAGAACTGCCACCACGTCACCATTAACCAACCGAGTCTAATCTCTCCTCACTGCCTCCGGACCTGCCGCCATTAATAGGCCAAGCATTTTCCTTCCCTGAGCTGCCATTTATTCTCCGCTGAGCTGCTCCCAGACCTCAGACCTGAGCTACTTTATCAAGCTCCTCACTTTCTTCTCCTGTCCCTGAACTCCATTCCCAAGCTCCTCAAGCTTCCCTCATCCTCCCTCTATAAGCCAGACCTGAGCTTCACACTAGCACCACCCGAGCTCCTTATTCCCCAATTCTTCCCTCCACAGCCGAGCTTCTTCTCCTCTCGCTAGCTCTCTCCCCATTTCTTCCTCCATTGTTTCTCCCAAGCAACAAGACCCTGCTCCTTCCTTGCTCTGGAGCGTGCCGAGTACCTCATCCCAATACCACCCAAGGACATCACCACCGGCACCAGAAACTCCTCCCGTAGCCAAACTCATGTTCCTCTCTTTTCCCCCTCCGAGCTGCTGAAGACCGCGCTGCTCCGCCGCCGCCCCAAGCTGCCATTTCTTCTCTCCACGAGCTCTCCATCTCCCTTTGAGTTCTTTCCCAACTGGCAAGCCCCAGCGCCACTAGCCGGGAGGCTCTCGAGCATGAGCCAAGTCAGCACCACCCCCTCTTGCCGCTGTCGTCGCCGGCGGAGATCACCCGATGCAAGTCGTTGCCCCTTTCCCCTTCTCCCTCTCCCTCAGCAACTCATGTTCACAGATTTCTCTCCTCCACCGTGGCAGTTAACCGAGCAGCACGAGCTTCTTCCCTCGATCCGCAGCCAACGCCCCTTCTTCTCGTCGCCGGTAGGGGAGCACGCCACTGCCGCCGCTCGTCCAAGCCTACCGCCCCAACCAGCTCACCTCGCCACCGGTGTGCTCCGCCCATCCAAACCTACCTCCCACGCCGCCGGCCAAGATCTCCTCCCGCCTGGTGGGCTTGGCCCGAGCAACCGAGCTACTGCCGCGCCTAGTCGTCTACACCTCCGGTCGCAAGCCGCTACCATGCTCTCGCCGTGGATTTCCTTCCCTGAGCCGCCACAACGCCAATAGAGACCCACCTCATCGCCTCCGGTGAAGTCTCCTTGCCGTCGCCCCTTTGGTCACCACCACCGCCGGCCGTTGGTAAGCAGCCATCGAGACCCTCATCCTCTTCGGATGTCTAAGTCTTCAAGCTTCCTCTTCCCGAATAGTCCCGGTGTGCACTAACAATCATACCCATAGCAGCCCCTGACCAGCGGGTCCCCGCAGGACCTAAGCCCCACACGGCCACAGCATGAGCAGCGAAGGCGCAGGAGAGTATGTTTTCCTCGTTGGAACGTGTGAAACTAATACTGCCCTGCCGGAACACGTTTCACAACCTGGAACACGTACTTCTATTTCCTATGTCCTTAGAAGCCGTTTCCAGTGGGCCAAAGGCGTAATACCCGAATCAGCCTTCGATGTCACCCCTTTCCTACTGTAGGTTCTTTGCCCTCTTCAATTTCCTTCTCGGTAGATCGCCGATCGCCCCAAACTTTATCATCGTTGCTCCAATGGACCTCGTTCTTTTTCCTACAGTCATCTAAAATCAAAATCTACCTCTCGGTGCAAACTTTATAATTTTTGAAATGTTTTGAAAATTTGAATTTAAATATAGTTTAAATTTATCCGTAATATGCATAACTCCCTTAATGTAAACTTAAACGAGTTGATTCTTTTCCCCAAGACCCTCGAAGGTAGAGTACAGTATTAAGATTTGGTAGGATTATGAATTTCAAACCCTCACCCCTACTTTAATGCCATAAAGGGGGTATGGAACACCTAATGTGCATAAAACCCTAGTAAGGAAAAGTATTCTCGGCTACGCTTTTCAGAACTGCTAACCCATGTTCCAAGGTTTGTTAGCGCTAACCTGTACCCACTATTTTCAAATGAAAGAAAACCCTAATATGATTTCACCTTGGCTTGATCGAAACTAAAGTAAATCTAACTCGGCCCAAATCCTAGAGTCGATATATCTCGTCATGGTAACCTAAGGTACTAAAGTCCTGAAACCTCATAAGTCAATAGTTAACCTAAGCCATGGGGGTATGGTTCCACTGATATGGTTTTGCACTTGTTGTTGGCTTGCTCACACCGTCATTATTCAATGTTTTTCCAACGTGTAGTGACGACGTTGCGGTACCTCGTTGAAAGGAACCGACGTGTTGCCGTACCAAGTTCGAGACCGAGATCCGGCCAATTTTTGCCAAGCAAGCATTCCCACCTTGATCATGTTGAATCCCATATGTGTGAAATTTAATTATTTTGTTTGAGAAACTTGCATGCTATGTGGATATCAATGGTATTTTATGTAGACCTAGTTATACCCTATAGCTGCATATGACATAGGTCCGAATATCCGATCCTTGTAACCCTAGAAGTATTAGTCGGTTGTTCCACCATCGACAAAAGTATTAGGGCTATAGGCCTTAACCATGCTTAGACCCGCTTTAGTTCGAAACTAAACATTTGATTGGTGTTCAAAAAAACCCTGGGACATGGAAAATAAAACCCTCGGAGGTGGCATTTGAAAGAAATGTTTGTCAAAACCCCAAATAAAACTGGAGATGATTTTGATTCAGGTGAGAATGGTAAGGGCAGCCTGGGGCTGTAGAGTATCTGATGGTGGCATGGTCGTCCGGGACGAACATGGATCGAGAAATGGAGTCTTGCTCGAATTAGTTAAGGACTGAGCCTAAGTGCCGCTAAACCAGTTCCTCACCGTACGTCCACATGTCCTTTATGGGAAGGACTTGGCTTAGTACCCCGGCAAGTACTAGGGTATGGACCCATGGGAAGTAGGAAGTATGTGACTAGGTGGTTAAAGTCCTAGAGATCCGCCGGCGCCGGCCGTTTGGGTGTTGACTTGACACAAAGGTGGGGAGTCCCATTTTTGGTCCAGGACGCAAAAGTTGGGTCAACCATCTAGCGGGTCCAGCTCTAGTATGGAAGCGGGCGAAGTTCTCGTTGTAACAACCCTGCGATACACCTCGTGAAGTGTATCCATTAGTACTCGGCAACAAGGGGGACTTACATCTTGTGGGTAAAGCCGTACAACCTCTGCAGAGTGTTAAAAACTATTCGAATAGCCCCGTCCTCGGTTATGGACATGAACTGGCAAGGCCACACATTGGTTAGACTAAGTTTTGTTTGCGAAAGCTTGGGAAAGGGACTAAGAACATGGGCATGATATGTCCACAGGGTGCAATTTACGCTACACGGCTGGTAGCAAGGAATTGCAGGAGAAGGAGGCTAGCCGTACTATCCGGGATAGTACAGGCTAAGCATTGAGTTAAGCGGAGGCTAGCCGTGCTATCTGGGATAGCACGGGCTGAGCACTGTGTTGAGGAGGCCAGCTGTACTATCCGGGATAGTACGAGCTGAGCAATGAAATGAGGAGGCTAGTCATATTGCCCGGGGTAGTATGGACTGAGCTATCACTTGAGATGGGAAAGGAGGTGGTCGGGTCTACCTCAAGAGAAGTTTTATTGCTTTGAATTGCACTGGTTTACAAAACTGCTTTGAAATCTACTATTCTCGTATTTAATTTGAAAACTTACGTTTCCGCACAACAAGCAACTTAGGATAGAGCTGTTTCCTTAACTCACACCCTGCATGCTATAATGCCATATATTCTCCTGAGGGAATAGCTTGCGAGTACATTCCATGTACTCACCTGGCTTGTTGATTTGGCCAGACAGAAGAGACATCAAATCTGAAGATACGGTTACGAACGCGAAAGCTAGGGCGTAACCTCAGTCAGTTGCCTGTCGGGTATGGCATATTGATGGGCCACATCACCGCTTGTTCTTCCGCTGCAAGTTTATAGCCGTTGGGCTACAGGTATCAGATAATCGACCTTGACGGTCTATTTACATAGAGTATTCTGATTTACTCATGTATGACAATGATATACAGGTTAAGTTGTGTATATCGGCTACTGATCCAGGAACCGGTACAGTAATCACAAGGGAGTATCCGGCCTTAAAAACCGGTACACCACACTGCCTCTATCATGGAAAAAAATTTCCACATCTCTGAAACAGAAGAGACAAGAGATTTCTGTTGACAATCTTATTGTGTCTCTTGATGTTGAGGAGAAAGCACGGGCTAAAGATGTGCACCGAAAGGTAGGTGAGGGACTCTCCAGCATCAATAAGTGCAACAGCCCCATCATAGCAAGTTCAAAAGAAAGAATAAGGTCAATCAGACCACCAACTTTAAGAAGAAAAGATGAACAAAGGTGGCAAGCCTTACTTCATATGTGGTGAGACTGGCCATTGGGCCAAGGACTGTAGGAGCCGCAAAGGAAGAAGGCTCAGCAAGGACATACCTCCAAATCTGCCAATGTGACTATTGGCAACAACAAGAAAAGACATTCGGGTATGGTAATTTACCTACTATTCTCTCAATTAGTTAGTCCACTAATTGGTGGATTGACAACGGAGCCATATTCATATGTGTGATGATACCAAATTGTTCTCTTCCGTCCTAATGGGAAATAGGTCGCATGCTTCTGTTATTGGTGCTTGCACAGTAAATCTAAAGTTTACTTCAGGAAAGATCATGCGATTGAGGAATATGTAGCATGTCCCTACAATCAATAAGAACCTCGTCAGTGGATCCCTTATCTATAGAGATGGATTTAAGTTGGTGTTTGAGTCCAATAAAGTAGCAGTGTCAAAATATGGACTATTTGTTGGGAAGGGCTATGAGTGTTGAGGCTTATTCTGCTTTTCTCTTTCTGATTTCTATAATAAAGTTGTAAACCATATTTGTGACAATGCTAATGGTGGTGAGGCCAATGTGGGGCACTCACAATTATGTCATATAAATTTTGGTGGCATGTCTCGACTCTAGAATATTTTAAAATCTATAAGGCAGAAGTTGAGAATCAACTTGACAGAAAGATCAAAAGAGTTAGTCTGATCATGGTGCAACATATTTCTTAGATGAGTTCAACTTGTTCTATGAGGAACATGGAACCATCCGTGAAAGGATTCCTTCATATTCACCATAGTCAAATGGGTTGCCGAAAGGAAGAATCGCACTTTGAATGACTTGGTTAATGCCTAGTTGGACACTGTTGTATTATCTAAGGCATGGTAGGGAAGACTTTATTGGCCACGTGTCATGTCCCAAACAAAGTCCCCACTTAGAGCAAGGAGATAACCCCGTATGAGGGTTGGGAAGGAAGAAAGACATCACTTTCTTACTTACGCATGTGAGGGTGTTTGACAAAGGTCATCATACCGATAACTAAGAACCTCGAGTTGGGACCTAAAATCATTGATTGTGTCTTTCTAAGATATGATCATTGTAGCATTGCCTATAAGTTTCTAGTAGTAAATCTGAGAGATGTCCAACATGCGTGCCGATACAATAATAGACTATAAGGATGCTACATTCTTTGAGAACATTTTTCCCATGCGGAATATGCATAGCACTTCTAGTCAAGCAAGCGACCTAACTCCTAAACCCACCATCTGTATTGAACATCTTGAACAAACTCATGATTCAAGAAGATGACAGTGAAGCTCCTAGGAGGAGCAAGAAACAAAGGACCACAAAATCCTTTGGAGATGATTTCACTATGTACCTTGCGGATGATACTCCTAAGACCATCTCAAAAGCATATGCATCTCTGGATGCAGACTACTAGGAGGAAGCAGTCGGTAGCGAAATGGACTCCATTCTTACTAATGGAACTTGGGAAGTCACATATCATCCTTATTGGTGTAAACCTGTAGGTTGTAAATAGGTGTTTAAGAAGAAGCTTAGGTCCGATGGTACTATTGAAAAGTACAAAGCTCGGCTTGTGGTGATGGGTTATACCCAAAAAGAAGATGATGACTTCTTTGATACTTACTCATCTGTTGCTAGATTGACCACTATATAAGTATTATTATCCTTAGCCGCCTCACATGGTCTTCTCATTCATTAGATAGACGTTAAGAAAACTTTTCTTAATGGAGAGTTGGATGAGAAAATCTATACGGAACAGCCTAATAGATTTGTAGTAAATGATCAAGAAGGCATGGTGTGTAAGTTACTAAAGTCTTTATATGGCGTCAAGCAAGCACATAGCAATATCATGAAAAGTTCAACAGAACTTTAATATTTGTAGGTTTGCAATAAACAAAGCCGACATATATGTTTACTACCGCCATGGTGGGGGTGAGGGATTAATGTTGTGCTTGTATGTTGATGACATACTTATCTTGGTACTAACCTTGACATGATAAATGAGGTCAAGGCATTCGTGTCTTAAATTTTTGACATGAAGAATCTAGGAGTAGCTGATGTAATCTTCAATATCAGACTGGTAAACGGTGAGGATGGGATTACACTACTGCAATTCCATTATGTGGAAAAAACTTAAGTTGCTTTGGCTACACGGATAGCCAGCCTTCTCTAACACCTTTTGATTCTAGTCTGATACTTCAAAAGAATAAAAGTATCACTAAAGATGAACTAAGATACTCCCTAATCATTGGGTCACTCATGTACTTAGCTAGCATGACATGACCTGATATCTCATTTGCTATGAGCAAGTTGAGCTAGTTGTATCCAATCTATGAGATGATCATTGATGCGCTCTTAAAGGGTGAGGCGCTACCTAAAAGGTACTATGAGTATGTACTTCACTACTCTGGGTATCCAAACATACTAGAAGGATATGGTGATTCAAATTGGATCTCTGATGCTGATGAGATTAAGGCTACGAGTCAACATATATTCACGCTTGGTCGGTGGAGCTGTCTCATGGAGGTCTTGTAAATAGACCATATTAAAGAGGTCAACCATGGAAGCAGAACTCACAACACTAGAAACATCCACTATTGAGGCATAATGACTATGTGAGCTCTTGATGGACTTGTCAGTAGTGGATAAACCAATATCGGCTATCCTTATGAACTATGAAACCAAATGGTTATTGTAAAAGTAAATAGTGCAAAGGATAACATAAAGTCATCAAGGCATGTTAAAAGATGATTAAAATATGTCAGAAAATTGAGAAACTCTAGAGTTATAGCTTTGGATTATATCCAAACTGCTAAGAACCTGACAGATCCTTTCACAAAGAGATTATCATAAAATGTGATAGACAATGCATCGAAGGAGATGGGTATGAGACCCATGTGAGTAGCACCACAGTGGCATCCTAACTTGTATGATCGAAATCCCGTGAAGTAGGACTTGAGAAGAACAAGTTATTGATTAACTGGAGGAGAGTATTTATAACCCACTCCGCTGGAGATGCAACACTCTCAAAAACGGTATGGTATGATGATATTATCTTAATGTGTTATGTGGCTTTAATTAGCAAAGATGTCCTACAGAGTGCATTCTTGAAAGAATACACCTATATGAGCCAGCTATTGGTCGCAGTCTATGCGACAAAGGTAATCTCTAATAAGCTCATGAATAGACCAAGGAGTACAACTTACATGCTCCACTCGAGGGGTAGCTCTTTGGTAGCCTAGTGTCAATGAAGATTTTAAGTGAAACTTATCTGCACAAAATTGTTAATACAGGGCCTAGTCCATTCTAGAGTTGTGGATGAGTGTAGTTTGAAGATCTAGGTGGATATTCCACCCTAATAGGTCTACATCAGAAAGCTGATATATTAACAACATACTGGAACAGAGGAAATCTTCGTGATGCTTCTAGGATCTAGCGAGAGATTGTTAGATATTTGGGCCTAGCTTATAATAATAATCTTAATACATCCAAAAGGCCCACGATTATGTAAGAGTGTGTGTGGGGCACATATCAGCATGCACAGGACGTGTGCCGGCACACACCATGTGTGTGAGTATGTAGGGGCATATGCCAGCATGCGAAGGGTGTGTGCCGACACATGTCAGCATGTGGACGAAGAATCTCAACTCCCCTCACAAGCCTATATAAGAGATACCTCCACCCCTCCTCACAACACACTAAGAGAGTCTTCTCCTTTCTCATTCTCTTCTCCCTCCCTCATGTGTTGAGTTGCCTCCAGAGCTACTCCCTGAAGTCCCCGCGTGCATCGGAGTTCGGGAGAGTAGGTCTTTGGAACCGTTTGTCCTTGGGATCTTGCCCGGGAGAGGACGAATAAGGTTTTTGGAAAGCTTCCCGGCACGATTGTTGGCAGCGTCTACTTCTTCTATGTCGACTATGGAGTTCATCCGTAGCTATGAGACGGTTTCGGAGTATTATTCCGGCAATACTGAATATGGGGCGGTGTGAGCACAGCAAATCAGGATGGGTGCACACGGGAGACAGGATTTAGACAGGTTCAGGCCCTCACGAAGAGGTAATACCCTACGTCCTGTGTTTGGTGGCTAGGATAGCTTGTATCCCGAGTGCCGCAAGTCCTGGAGATTTGATCTCGAGGTTGCTTGGACTTGAAAACAATGGAGGTTGTGTATGATTAAAGGCTTAGAGACCTCTGCCGATCGGAGGTCCCCTACCGGGCCTTATATAGGCGACCTGGGTAGGGTTATAGGAGTCCGGATCGGGTAACAGATTGATTTCCTAACTTGTTACAACTGATTCCGGGTATGCCGGACAGGTATTAGTCCATGTCTTGTACTCCACGTTGATGAGGCACCCCCGTGTAGAAGTCGGACTCCGAGTAGTCGGCCCGGCCCTACCCTGTAGCCAGAGGGCCGGATTGGTCCTCCTTGATGATACCCGCGTGCCATGTCATCATCAGTAGCCCCTGAGTCCTTCACGATCTTGCTGCTATCAGTCCTCTCTTCCAGTCAAGCTTTCTGAGTGACTTCTGTTTGCAGGGAGATTGCGAAGGACTAATTGAACTCCTGTGGAAAAGACAGGTAGAAGCCAAGTAACATTCACCTGTAAGCAGGAATATTATGGCGGGTGAGCTAATAACGGGTAAGCTCTGGTGGCACCTGATCCATCCTTATGGACAGGGACCGGCTGATAGCCCAGCGTGGGGCGTGCCATGTATCCCGACAGGATTCCCGAGTAGCACCCAGCCTTCCCGAGCGGATTAAGGCCAGCTAGTGTCCCCTGAAGGAATGCCTCCGAAATTCGTGTCAGAACCAGAGAAACAAGCCATGGCGCATAGGTTCCCGAGTAACGAAGCCTTACGCCGAGTCATTCCACTGAGCCCGGAGGTTCCGGACCCCAAAGCCTCCCGAACAATGTTCTCGGATGGTCTGGGTGAAGAATTCGGCAGCTCCGAGTTGCTCGGCATCTGACTTGTGGCCTACGGAAGGCACGCCATTACTGCCCTTCACTCGGGTGTACTCAGGTGACTGCGTTCCTGCTTGAGGCCAGCCACTGATACCCTTCGCAACCATAGCGCCCAGTTCCGACTCAACCGGTAACCGGCTGGTGGTTTGCGGGAAACACGCTTCGGTCACCATAAGTAGAGGTATATTCCGACAGGTAATTAACCCTGGGAGGCCAACCGTCAGATCCCCTTTCATTAAATAGCACGAATCACGGCGCCGTTAAGTTGTGGGCGCGGAAGAAGCGCGACGTGGCCCGTCAGAAATGCGTAGTGGAATCTGAAGAGGCGCATCGTGGGCGCGGTGAATCCGGGTGCGCGCGGACGTGGGGAAACCAAACCGTTCGAGCCGTCCCTTTATATTCTGAAGAGATTGCGGGTTCGACCCACGCATCCACTCGCATTCACCTTCCTCTTGCGCCCAAACCCTTCGTCTTCTCCTCGCCCAAATCAGCCCGTGCACGCCGCTCCACCCAAAACCCTAACTCTCACTTCGGCCACCTCGGATGCAATCCCCGCATTGGGAAGCTGATCCGACCGAAGCCGAAGAAGACGCTTTGGTGTGGAAGCTGCTGAGCGAAGGAGAGTCGCCCGCCGATCCAATGGCTCCGTGGATGAAATCGACGGCGACGGAGACGCGGCTGGAGATCCTCGTGCGGTTCGGGTTGCTGCCGCCAAAGGAGTTGGTCGAGTGGCGCGCCGCCGTGGGGGAGACCGTCCCCACCCCAAACACCGGCGAGCTGGTCGTCCACGGCTCCTTCTTCGAGCGGGGATTCTCGGTACCAGTCCACCCATTCCTGCGGGGGCTGCTTTATTTCTACGGGCTGGAGCTCCATAGCCTCAACCCCAACAGCATGCTCCATGTCGCGTGCTTCATCACCCTATGCGAGTGCTATCTCGACATCCGGCCGCACTTCGCCCTGTGGAAGCACCTATTCATGGTGAAGTCACAGCCGAGCGGAGACAACCCGGCCGTAGTGGGAGGCGCCGGGTTCCAGCTGAGGTCCGGGGCGGCGAAGAACTACCCGGCCCTGCCGATGCAATCATCGAACAAGGGCTGGCACGCCAACTGGTTCTACTGCGCCAACCCTGAGCCGTCACTGCCAGCCTTCTCGGGCCATCCACCAGAAGTCAAGCCGAGCTGGTCGGATCCCCCACTCGACAGGGAGCAGGACAGCGTCGCCATCCTGATGGCGCAGCTTGGCGAGGAGATGAAGGCCGGAGTCACCGGGACGGTCGTCGCCGCAACCTTCGTCCGGTGGCGGGTGCAGCCTGCAAAGCTGCGGGCGCATCCCATGTTTGAGTACACCGGCGAAGGTGACGCGACCCGGGAGTCCGCCAAAGAGCTCACGGAGGGCGAGGTCCAGAGCCGGCTCGAGAGGATCCTAGCCCAGGAGACGAGCTTAGACTTCTCTGGGCGGCTGCCGCCCTTCAGCCGGGCGAACCCGCCGAGTGATGTGAGTAACTGAGTCCCTGCCCTTTTTGTTTTTTCTCAAGTCTTCACCAAGTCTCACTCGGGGTTTGTCTTTGTGTTTTGGCAGGTTCTGTTCGGCTTCTGTTCCAACGCTCCCCTCCCGGAGGACGAGGTAGGAAACCAGCCACGATACACCGACGTCGGCACAGGGACCACGGTGCCCTCCGTCTCTTCCGGCGCCGGCTCTTCAAAGGGCGCCGGACCTTCTAAGGGGAAGGCGCCGGCTGCCGCGACCCCCCGCCCTCCTCCGCCGAGCGCGCCGGCCTCGGAGGAGGACGAGGATGATGATGATGACGTTCCCCTCTGCGTGAAGAGACGGAGGGCACCAGCGGGCCCTGTGCCGAGGGGACAGGGCGGCTCCGCCGCCGGCCCGACACCCGCCGCAGTGGGCTCCGCTTCCTCGGGGCAGGGTGGCTCCGCCGCCGGCCCGACACCCGTCGCAGCAGGCTCGGACCATCGCAGGTACTTGGGCACGGCCGGTTCCACTGCGTTGACCTCTCGATCTGTGATCTTCTGGCGGCGCCTGGACTCGTAGCCGTTGGGTCCACCGAAGATTATCAGACAAGCGGTCTCTTTCGGGAATTCGTCACCTTCATCCTGAGGGGGCTCTTTTTTGCCCCGATTGGGGACGTAGGGCTTGCTCAAATTCTTCAAAAGATTGTAGTCACGTGTCAGGTGATTGGACTTGGGTCCATGAAAGTGACACGGCTGACTCATCATTTCCTGGAAGGTTACGTTGGTGCGCTGAGGACGACGCGGTGGGGCGCGCTCAGCTGCAGCAACGAGATCTCCGCCTTTACGCTTCCGGTGCTTTTTTCCTGGACGACTTGGGGTGGGCGCCCCGACTGGGGGACTCGGGCGCCTTGCCCTTGCTCCTTCCCTTCTCATCTCTGGTAGCACTGCGGATAGCCTCTTCACCGGTGGCGAAGTTATTAGCTATGTCAAAGAGCTCGCGCGTAGTCTGGGGATTTTTACGCGCTATCTTGTGGATGAGGTCGGTGCTTCGAACTCCTTTGGAGAAAGCGGTGATGACATCGCCCTCTCGGACCTCAGGTAAGGAATTCTTCTTCTTGGAGAAGCGCTGGATGTACTCTCGGAGAGTCTCATCTGCCTCTTGGGTACAACTGTGGAGATCCCACGCATTCTCGGGCCTGTTGTAAGTGCCCTGGAAGTTGTTCACAAAGAGGGTCTCAAGGTCGCTCCATGTCTGGATGCAGCCTGGAGGTAAGCTGGTGAGCCGAGCTCGTGCTGAGTTGGCTAGAAACAGCGGTAAATAATGGATCGCGACGTAGTCGTTTTCACCATTGGTTCTGCACGCCGTGTGATAGTCGGCCAACCAAATGTCTGGCCGAGTTTCACCCGTGTATTTGTCGATACCGGTGACTCAGAATCGCGACGGGAAGATAACGCTGCGGATGCGGGCGCCGAATGCTTTCGGACCCGAATATCCCATGCCGGAGGAAGTCGGGGAACGGCCCCGGCTGGTGGCGCCACTGTCGTCACGGTGGTTGCCACAGTCATCCCTCTCGGGACCTCGATGGGTGCTTCTTCCAGCGTCTGGGGGGTTCCGTGGCCCGAGTTGACTATGGACCGGCGCGGCTTGACGAGCGTTTTTGTCTGCGTCCTGACGGGCGCGGTTTCGTGCAGCTATGGTGCCTCGGGCATCACAATTGGGCCCGAGTCGCTCGTGAACTACTCCAGCCGGCTGATGACGGTTGGGGCTTGCTTGACGACCACCCATGATGAGCGGACTTCTTGAAGGGGTAGAGCGCCGACTCCTAGTGCCTGCTGAGGAGCCTGTGCGATCGCCCGAAGCTTCGACCTGCTGGAGGGCTGTTTCTTCCTGCAGAACGTGGAGTCACCGAAGTTCATCGTGTCCCGGGTTACCCTCGGGGATTTCAATGGCGCGTGCCGCCATTGTGGCCGCGACGATGTTGTGACTCGGAAGCGGGAATATTGGAACCCCGTCCCTTTCACGCATGCGGAGCTCGTTATGGACTTGGCGCCCTCGAGCCCTCATATCGTCATTGCGCCGCTGTTCGTCGCACTAGCGAGCGAGCCTGGCTTGTTGTTCGACCAACTCTTCCTCCTTGGCGAGGAGGCGGAGTCGGGTGGCTTCAAGCTCAGTCGGCGTTTGTTCCACGATGGGGACTACTCGGCCATCGCCATCGTCTGGCGAGTCGGTGTTGGCCATGAAGACTTCCCGGGATGGATGGTGACTGCCGGAACTCTCGTAATCGTCCAAGTCATACTCGAGGACGGGGAGGAGAGAGTCAATAGCACCCACCAGTCGGGATCTCTGTTCGACGGGTGCAAACCCGCGCGCGGACAGCAGACCCGGTTTCGGCGTAGCCTCTTCCTTGGGGAGAGGGGCCGAAGGCACGGACTCAGGGATAAGTCCGTGCCGAGAAGCTGATGGAGCCTCTGCTGATCGAGACGCTGCCGAGTAGCAGAGGTGAAGTCGGCCGAGCGTGTCGGCAATGAAGTTCAATTTTCCGAATTGGAAAAGTTGTCCGGGGTCCGGGATAGCATTCATGAAAGCGAATCTCATGGCACTTCCCGGGGCGAAAGCGTTGTTGTTGCTGGCGAAACCCATCCCGATTCATGTAGATGGATCTATGCGCACCTCTCCTACCTGGCGCGCCAACTGTCGGAGTATTATTCCGGCAATACTGAATATGGGGCGGTGTGAGCACAGCAAATCAGGATGGGTGCACACGGAAGGCAGGATTTAGACAGGTTCAGACCCTCACGAAGAGGTAATACCCTACGTCCTGCGTTTGGTGGCTAGTATAGCTTGTATCCCGAGTGCCGCAAGCCCTGGAGATTCGATCTCGAGGTTGCTTGGACTTGGAAATAATGGAGATTGTTTATGATTAAAGGCTTAGAGACCTCTGCCGATCGGAGGTCCCCTACCGGGCCTTATATAGACGACCTGGGTAGGGTTACAGGAGTCCGGATCGGGTAATAGATCGATTTCCTAACTTGTTACAACTAATTCCGGGTATGCCGGACAGGTATTAGTCCATGTCTTGTACTCCACGTTGATGAGACGCCCCGTGTAGAAGTCGGACTCCGAGTAGTCGGCCCGGCCTACCCTGTAGCCAGAGGGCCGGATTGGTCCTCCTTGATGATACCCGGGTACCATGTCATCATCAGACGGTTTCCCAGGCTCGTCATCATCGGCTTCTCTGCCATCATCTCCGTTAGAAATATATACCGTCCACATCATGTCCATATCGTTATTATATTTGTCCTATGGTATACTCGTACGTACATGTTGCCTATATATAAGTTATATTGTTTTATTATTTATATTCATGTCTAGTAAATGACATATGCTGTAATTTTTCCTATGATTAATATTTGTTATAAATTATTTTTAAAATAAAATAAATCTAAAAATGCTAATTATTCTAACAGTTTACGGTGATTTTCACCTCGCCATTGCATGGCAGACGAACATAGCTAGACTAAATTTCAGCTCCTGCAGCGGCTCCTTGTGGATAGACATCAAGTTATAATCCACTTGCTTTGAATGACTATGTCCCAGTTCTGCCTAATTCACTTGTCTCAATCACCACTCAAATTAATTTGCTTCATTTCTTCGTTTCCTCAGCAGATCAATACAGCAGCTCTCTCATGTCAACTTCAACAAGAAGAAAAATCCGGGGGCGCTGCGGGGGATTACACAGGGCATTTTCCTTGGTCCCATGTCCCGTCGATCTTAACTGAAAATGTCACTCCATAATTGTAAATAAACTTTAATGTATCGGCTAATGCTTAGATATGAATAGTAGATTGGGACAAATTAAAATGGTAAAGTGGAGGATCCATCATGAATTCATGATCCGTACGGCGTGGGAGATTTGGAAGAAACGTTATCGCCTGCGTCTTTCAGCACAAGTCCGATCCCTCGCTGCTCGCGGAGTCCTCGCTGTTTTGTCAAAAGAAAAAGGGTAAAGTGGAACTCAAGATTTTCTGATCACAATTGATTACTACTAATATGAGATGCGGACGCAATGGGTAGCGGATTTGAGTTTCTGAGCATGCCAGGCCGTGGATCTACTCATCTTCTCGAGCCTCCAAATTTCTCTGAACTTGCACCTTTTTGCAGTGGAATGGAGCTAACTTGCTGGCTTTGAAATTTAAGCTCAAGCTAAGCCCACAGAATTGTGCTCTCCGTCCAAATCTGTGTGCCCCACCCATGCCACTCAAATCTTACCAGAACCGAAGTCTCCAGCGCCATTTGTGGAAACAAAACACACTCTATCAGCACACCAAATCACAATTGATTACTTAATTAATTAACACTAAGCCCTTGGATAATCAGGATCCGCTCCTAATGCCTACACAAGCAGAAGCAAGCCCACCAGTACCGCGGCCATTTCCAGCCACTAATCCCAGCCTTCCACCAGGCACCAGCCCCACCATTACATTACACCAAAAACCCATTATTATTCGGACCAACTAAGCCTGGAACTGCTAGCGAGTTAGAGAGCGCTAAGCCAAAAACCGCACGCCACGACGCTCATGCCTGCGTAGATCTACTGTCATCGATCCCACACGGCAAGTAGTGGCTGAGTGGTATGTCCATGGCGGGAGGCGCGTCCGGGCCGATGGCGTCGCAGCAGCAGCACGGCGGCGGCGGCGGGGGGTGCTGCAGCTCCGGCGCGACGCTGGAGCTCGTGGCGGCGTTCACGGCGGTGTGCCTCGCGCTGTACGGGGTGATACTGTACCTCAACTATCTGTACGTGCGGTGGAGCGGGCGGGACGGCGTGCACCGGACGGAATCCGGCGGCGTGGCGGGGCCCGCGAGGAAGAGGGCCGGCGGAGGAGGGCTCGACAAGGCAGCGCTGGCTGCCATACCGGTGTTCAGGTTCAATTCGGCGGCGCACGGCGGCGAGGCGTGGGCGGCGCCAGTGGAGTGCGCGGTGTGCCTGGGCGCCATGCAGGAAGGCGACGCGGTGCGCGCCCTGCCCGGATGCGGGCACGCGTTCCACGTCGGATGCGTCGACGTCTGGCTGTGCGCGCATGCCACCTGCCCCGTCTGCCGCGCTCGCCCCGCACTCCCGCCTCCACCGGTGAAGGCCGGTTCCAAGATTGCGGAGCTCACCGGCCGGCAGCCGGACCTGGAGAGTCAGGTATAGCGTGCACGCACGCACTGCGGCGCTCTAATTAAGATTGGTGAGTGTAGGTTTGTGCAAAGGTAGGTAGCAGTAGCACCTCTCTGCGTGTTGCGTCTTTGTTTTCTTGCCTTCTTGGAAGCTTGGATGGCTAGCTATTGAGGCATTGAGTGCATAATTTTGGTGTTGACTTGCCTCATTTGGGACGGATAGTGTTCGGTGCCATGGCTTGTTGTCACGTCCCCATTTCTCGGAGCCGTGACGTGTCGCCCGCAACTATCCAGGAGTTTCTCAGTTGCAGAGATGGTACAGATACATCATCAGCACAGTGTTAAAACATCCGAATTATATTACAACACAACAAAATATGTTTAGCAGCGGTTTTAGTTTATACATCATACTGGGGCATCTGAGCCCAAAGTTCACATTACAAAAAGGGACCTACTCTACAAGCGCCTCAAGACCTAAAATTCTAACTCGTCTCCGTCGAAACATTCTTCTTCGCATGGTGCATCATTGTAATCCTGCGCATCTGTGAGAGTTGGTGCAGTAATGAGTACACGGCGTACTTAGCAAGCCACAGTTGGGAAAGCATTTTATTAACTACATGCACTGGATTTCAAGGAGGGGTGTAGGGTTTTATATCTGGTGGATGCATAGCCTAGTCTTCGCCTTAGCAACTTAAATCTTCCTCGTTAAAACAATTTTAAGTCAAGCGTTGAGTTTAAGTAACCCTGCCGGGTTTTGCGACAAGTTCAAGCAATTCATCATCAAACTCTACTTGTGCCTTGTACCGAGAATCACCTCTAAACACAGCTCCATTAACCGGGAGCACAGCGTATTCGAATACCATTTGGTTTGACTCTGCAAAGTTGCTCAGCTTTACCCACATAATGCCGTACCTCCTAACGTCACTGCAGTCATACACACGCCCTTCGGTGTGTCGACAGAGTAGGCTATCAAGGCCTTTTATCTGCTCTATCTTTTAAAGTTTCTACCCAGGAAGTTTCATCACTCGAACTCCCGAGAGCCGACGGGCCCAATGTCAACTACGCGATTCGGGAGTCGGATGAATTCGGGAGTCGGGTGAGTTCCAGTTGTGATTCCCTACCGAGTAGCCTATCACCGTATTTGCTTCTGCAAGCCTCCCAGAGAGGTGGGACGGCAAGCCAGTCTGTAGTTGTCCAGCGGGTAGAGCAGACTTACTAGGCTAGGTTCGACGAGTCGAACATATGGTTGAGCGGCTCTTATGTTCATTACTAAGCACAAGGGTTGTATCCTTAATCGCCCCGAGTAAGGAAATCCTCCCGATTTCCCTTACTCCCTGGAAGGGGTATGGCTGCACACTCAACACATGAGGGCCTCATCTTCTCTGTCCCCAACCGTCGGCAAATTCTCTTTAAGAACCACGTCCTCCGAGTTTAGCTAGGGTTAACGAATATCCCTAAACTTTATCTAGCCTAACCTCTAATGCCAGTGAAGGATACCAATTTATCTTATTTTCATCCTACGGTTTTCGAGGTGGATATGGCCTACAAGAATTAACTGGACTGTGGGGGTGGTAGGTATTAACTACGCATTCATGTCATTCCAAAAATATAGTAAGAAATTAACATGTGATAAATACTAGCTAAACTAATAATTACAGTAAATAACATGGCATGTGGGATCGACATGGACAAGAAATGTGACTTGCCTACTGCACCGAAGTCGCTTGGCTTGATGTCTTCGTGAAGATCTTCACCGTCAGGATCCTGTGCTAGCGTCGGTTCATTGCTATCGTTCCCTAGTTTGCAAAAAGCTCCAAACAAACACACACATATAAGTCCGGGCTCGATGAGATGCGAGCTAGGTGCATATTAAATGAAAATAGTGCTGGAAATAAGGTGTGGGGGTGCGCGGGATCGAAACCGGGATGTCGGGAAGTTGAAAAAGGAGGCAGGGTCGGAGTTAGGGTTTCAGGACGAGGAGTCGGAATATGAGGGGTGGAAGTTTTTGTGGGTTTTGAGCATCAAAAGGTGAGAATTTGGATTTATGGATAGCAAAATGGAACCGCGTCATTGAGACGATCGAAACGGTATATAATAGGGTTTTTAGGGTTTCGGGCCTAACAGGTCGGACCTGGACCCTCAAAAGTATTGGGCCCACTAGGGCCCTCGGGTTGGGCTAGACATGGGCTAAAAATGGGTTGGGTTGGACTTGGGTTAGGGTAGGGCTTGGGTTAGGGCTGGATATGGGTTTTGGGCCTGGATTAGGGTTTAGGCTCAGGCTAGATAAGGCTGGGCCCAACAGAATAAAAGAAATAAAATAAAATAAAAAAGAGAAAAGAAAAAGGGTAGGTGGGCCGGCCTGTTGGGGAGAAAGGCCAACAGCCTGGTGAGGAAAAAGGCTAAGGCTGCTTGGGAGAGGGGAAAAGGGGGCAGGGGGTCTGTGCAGGGAGAATAGGGGAGGGGCGGTGGCTGCCGACGGCGGGGAGCAATTCCTCACCGGCGGTGCTCGCCGGACCAAATTGGCAAGTCCAGGAGCATCCAGAGAGTTCGGGGGCTCCATTTTTGGAGAAAATGGGAGGGGTTGCCACGGGGAGTTGGTCGGGCGACGGGGAGGGGCGGCTCGGGTTGAGCTCGCCGGAGGAGGAGGCGATGGTGAGGTTTGCCGAGCTCGGGAAGGAAGGGGAAGCACTTGGGGAGGTGAGGGAGAAGCTGGAGGAGCTTGCGCAACTAC
Organism: Stipa capillata; assembly: GCA_019208055.1. NCBI lineage: Eukaryota > Viridiplantae > Streptophyta > Magnoliopsida > Poales > Poaceae > Stipa > Stipa capillata. The sequence goes on along the minus strand of JAGXJF010000943.1, from coordinate 205,920 downwards.
TCGGGGATCAGAGGGGGCTCGGGAGGAGGAGAAGGGAGGAGATTTGGCGGCGGCGGGAGCTATCGGCTTACCTCACCGGAGCTTGGATAGACGGGGGAAGGTGGTCGGGAGCTTGGGGGGTGCTCTGGAGGGAGTGGAGGAGCTCTGAGCGCTTGGGGAAGCTCGGATGCGAGGGAACTGGAGGGAGGGGGCTCGGAGACGGCAATGGGGAATAGGGGAGGAAGGGGCAGAGCTCGGCATCTGCCAGCTTTTATAGTCGAGCAGAGGAGGTGCTGCTCGGGGCGGAGCTCGAGGATATTGCAACGTGGCAACGGCGAGGGCAGCGTGGCAAGCGGGGCGCTCGAGTGAGACATGCGGGAGCGAGGTGGCGGTCATGACAGCGAGAGGAGGAGCAGGGGGGAAGGAAGCCGGTGACGCGTGGGCTGTCCTCGGGCGCGGTGACGGGGCAGAGCAGCCCCACTCGGCACCAGTGCCGAGGACGGATGGTGCGGCGTCGCTGCTGATTTTCTCGGGCGGCGCGACGAGTGGCGGGGTGGGGTAGGTGATGACGGTGTTGGGGAAGAACGGGGGAGGAACGGGAAGGAGATGGTGGGCTGAGGAAGAATATGGGCCGAGGGAGAAGAGATTCGGCCCAGCGTGGTTTCAAAATTTTCAAAAAATTTCTCTTTTCCTTGCAAATTTTAGTTCTGCTACACTTGTAACCCTATTTGTAACCTTGACTTGTGCATTGGTGATCAATGAAGTTCTCTAATCACGTCGTAGTAATGTACTATTATATTTCCCCCCTTTTTTGAAAGTTTGAAGAATGCCAATGTGCAGTTAGCATCACAACAATGCATTTGTTACATATAGCAGAAATAAACATATTTTTGCGCTACTTTGCTGGATTACAGGATGAATGGTCTTTAATAAAACATGTGGTCCAGATAAATTGGAGATTATCCAAAAAATTGGTAAATTGGAGTTTGAGATATGTACATGAAAAGTAATTAATAAGGATTACACAATTAGGCCTTATTTGGTTGGTCTAATTCCAACCGGGATCCCAGCCTTTTTTCGGGGGCCAAAACCCACAAGGCCCATTAACCCAGGGTAGGCCTGCTTGCCTATTTGGTGACCCGCTCAGGAGGGGTTTTCTGACTCGATCCACTCATTTTCCCTGGGGAGGAGCGGCACGCCACGCTAGGTTGAGGAGAAAACTCTCGACCGAATAGCGCCCGCGCCGGTCGTCCTCTTCTTCCTCCCCAAGCCCAACTCTAGACCCCGCTGCCGTCCTCCACCTCCGCCTCCACGCTGACCGCCGCTGACCACGCGGAGCCCCATCACCCCCGGTGACGCTGACCCTGACCTGGACCCCCACCCCACTCTTCCTCTGCCCGCCGGTCACCCCTCGCCGCCCTCCACCGCAAGGCCTCCTCCGCGCGCGGCTTGACGAGCTCGAGGTCATGTGGCTGCGCCATGTGCGGGACAAGCGGCCATGGTGGAGATGGTGGGGAGGGTGGAAGGGTTCGAGGATGGGTGGTGGGCGGACCTCGGGACCGGCAGCACACATCCGAGGCACAGGCCACACTCTGGAGGTGTGACGTCATGAGGCTCACCTCGGCGGTCAGGTCCCAGCGCCATGTCAAGAAGGAGCTGGTACGCCTCGCCGCATCCGTGCACGGGGCGGCCAGGTGGCCCGTGCCCTCCACAGCCAGTACCGTGGCGAAGGTCAAGGTGCTCGGGATGCTCACCGAGGCGGTGGCCACCGTCACGTCCGCGTCCCCCGTCGTGTTCTCGGCCTTCGTGATATTTTTTATTTTATTTAAATTTTTCTGATTTTGTTTATGCTCGGGATTTTCTCTCCCTCTCCCTTGTTACCAAATAGCCACGGGATTAATCCCCCACAGGAAATATCTCCCCTATGGGAGAGGGGGATTCCATGTACTCTTAAAAATCCCCTCTGAAGGTTTATTATTCTGAGTTTTTTTCCTCTAACGACCAAACAAGCCCTTAAGTAATTAACCAACCAGCTAGTTGCATTATAGCCAGTCAGGTGGGGGAAACTGTGGATGGATGATCGGATGCACAGCTGAAAGGGACATTGCAATTGCATTGGTGGATACTACATCTTTTAATCCTTTGTTCAAGAGTGGCCAGATCGATGAGATTGAGGCTTATGCACTACAATAAAGACACCAAATGTTTGTTTTCCCTAAGCGTACGGCATATAATATTTGAACATTAGTGACAAAGCAGCCTTTGTGCGAAGATCATTTCTTTACTGGATAACGGAGAGTATAATAATTCTAGGGAGGCGCCACATTCTTTACCTGGGTTTGATCTTGTAGTGCGTCCATTAAGGTCACTGGTAATTAAAGCCGTTAAGTCCGGTTACCGAATGCCACTATGAGGTGACTAAGTCTCCAGTGGAGCAAACAACCTATGGACTATCAGATTTATTACGCTACCAGATCACTTCAACATCATTTCGAGAGGCATACATAACTCTCGAGTTGATGTAACTTGGAATGAAAATCCTGTGATACTATTGATTTAACTCCAACGAAGTTCCTCAGGTTTACACAGAAAGAGGTTCACCAGGCTGTTTTCTAAATGGAACACAATAAAACCCTTGGACCGGATGAATTCTCACGTGAGTTTTATCAAGTTTTCTAAGAGGTAATCAATCTCATGGCGCTTCTCAATGATTTCTGCGCTGGCCTGCTCCCCTCTTCACTCTTAATTTTGCATTATTACTCTGTTACCAAAAAGGTTGGCCCACCTGTCGGCTTAAAGTCAAGCTTTCAAATTTTTGCAGAAGTTGGCACAAATCGTGTCACACTTATTGCTGAGGCTGTTATTTGACCTAGTCAAACAGCATCTATGCCAGGTCAAAATATTCTAGAGCATGTGGTCATGTTACACGAGACTCTACACGAATTGGATAGAACGAAGATGGATGGGGTTCACTCTGAAGGTAGATTTTGAAAAAGTCTATGACAAGGTCGATCAAGTGACCCTTTCTTTAGTAGACCTTGATCCAATACTTGGTGCAATTGGATTACACACTTCGTTCAAGGAGAAAATGTTGTAATAAAGGTAAACGATGATGTTGACCTTATTTTGAAGTCCACGTCATATTGAGTAGAGCAAAATCCATACACACAACTTTATGAACGTAAAGGGAACATATCCTTTCCGCTATCTTGTCACACCGATGCACTATAGAAAGTTAAGAAACAACGCCTCGAAAACTATTAATGATCTATCTATTGGTTAAGCGGTTAAGTAGCTAGAAGGGCAAAAATCTATCTATTGGTGGCAAATTGGTGCTCATCAATTCTGTCCTCACTAGCTTATCAATATTTATGCTATCATTCTTTGAAATACCTAAAAGGTAAAAATAGATTGGATATTACCGATCTCAGTTCTATTGGCAGATTATAGACTTGGTAAGTGGAGCTTAGTGTGTCGACCAAAAGACCAAGAGGTCTTGGCATTCATTACCTGGCACAAAAAAATAAATGTCTCCTTAGCAAATGGCTTTTCAGACTGATCAGTGAGGACAGGGTTTGGCAACTTCTCTGAAACAAGTACCTTTTTAGTACGGGGATTCTCATTTTTGGGCCAGAGTTATAAAGGTCAAACAATTATTTTTTTGAACCAGGTAAATTCAATCTGCAAAATGGTACCCAAATTTGTTTTTGGGAAGATGTTTGGTTAGACAATGCGCCACTAAAACAACAAATACTGCTTTGTATAATGTTGCTAGAAAGAAGCATGACACAATGGCAAGGGTTTTCTTGATAGTACCACTCAATATAAGTTTTCTGACGTCCCAATATAGGACAAAAACTGGTGTCCTAGAACAATCTTGTGAACAGAGTGTCCTTTATCATTTTATCTTCGGAACAAGATTGATTCTCATGGCTATTACATAAGAATGAATAATTTTTTGGTTCACTCCATGTACTGGGTGCCAATAAACTCACAAGTACTATTTAGCATAAGCACTTGTGGAAGCTTAACATACCGTTGAATAATAGATTTTCTGTGGTATCTAGAGTGGGGGATGGTACTTAAAAAAGGATAATTTTGAAAATGCGGAACTAGCACGAAAATATATCTTGTTGTTTTTATGATAAGAATGAAATGATCCAACACTTGTTTTTTATTACCACGTCGCTTGCTTTGTTTCGAGAGTGGCCCGCATTGCTCTCAATCTTCCTCCTCTTTTAAATGTTGCGCATATGGTTACCTGGTTTGGGGAGGGAGTTACATCACCTAATTTTGGTTGGGGCCATGGCTATGTGCTAGTCTATTTGACTATCTTATAATGATGTTATTTTTTGATTAAAAAATTATCATCTGAATCGAGTAGTCTTCAGGTGTGACAGTTTCCTACAATATTAGGTTCCTTATAGAGGCTAGAGCTCAGGGAAAGCATACTAGAGGGCTGCAAATAGCTAGAAGCGGTGATGATTGAGCTTTTTTCTACTGGTAATTGGTGCTCACGTAGGTGGCCGGACGATGGCAGCCTGAATGGGCATAAGTGACTCAATTATTCTTTATGTTGATTCGGATGTTTTGGTTTCATGGGCTTCTTTTCATTTTATCATTGAACTTGCAACAATCAATTATTGTGGTTGCGTGTATCTGTTTGATATAGAGGCTAGGAAAATTGAAATATTTTTTATTAGAAAAATAAAGACTAGGCACTAGGCCCTAAAATGTGGTTGAATGTATCTGTCTGATATAGGTTGCGAATGCTTGGACTGGTTGTGGCAGGAAAAATAATTTTTCAGATATCTCTAAATCCTTGCGCACCATCATGGTAGGCTGCAAAGATGGAGCAAACAAAAGTTTAGTTCTATATCTACTGAAATCAGTGAATTGAAGGAGAAGCTTACAGCCCTGCAACTTGAGAATGCAAATGTGGCTGAACTGAAACAAACCCGGCATAGACTTGACGAGTTATTATACCGAGAGGAAATGATGTGGCTTCAACAATCTAGAATCAGCTAGCTTCGGGAAGGTGACCGAAATACCAATTATTTTCACTGGAAAGCAGTATGGAGAGCTAAGAAAAACATAATAAAAAGTCTAAAAACTGATGAAAGGAAGTTGGTGTCCACAAGAGATGCAATGCAAGGAATGGCCACAAATTTCTTTCAGAATCTGTTTAGCAAGGATGATACTTTGCATCCGAGAATATCCTTGAATTTATTGATCCAAAAGTTACTGAGGTAATGAATGTGGACCTTTGTAAGCCCTTTACTGATGGAGAAATTGCATATGCTCTCTTTCAAATCGGCCCTCTTAAAGCCCCTAGTCCAGATGGCTTCCCGGCACGTTTCTTCTAAAGGAATTGCGAGGTTTTAATGGAGGATGTTATACAAGCTTGTCATAAGTTCTTAGAACTAGCATCATGCCGCGGGGGGTAAATGACACTTTACTGTGCTTATCCGAAGAAGGACCATCCGGAGTGCTTAAAAGACTTTTAGCCAATAAGTCTTTGCAACGTGATATATAGGTGGTGTTCAAATGTCTAGTAAACCAACTCCTAACCTATTCTCAATGAGATTACGGCTCTGTTTGGTTGAGTTTTTTCAGCAGCTTTCCACTAGAAAAAGCTGCAGCCTAACCAAACGGTCAGCTTTTGCCAATAGTGGTTGTAGATTTTGTCGTACAAATTTAGCTGTTTGAAAAAACTGTCTTCTCCTAACTTTTTGCAATGTGCTGAAATTTCAGAGCTTTTCCTAACATATTATAGATGGTTTGGATCAACCCAAAACCATAAGTTCACTTTTCCACAGCCACAATAACTTTTCTAGACCGTCAATAACAACTTTGTCAATAGCCACAGTTAGCCTAACCAAACAGGCTCTATAACACCGAACCAGAGTGGCATTATACCTGGACGCATGATCATAGAGAATGCTCTTATCACATTTGGATGCATCCACACTATTCAAACGGGTACAGACGAAATGAACATTTTTTGTGCCTACAAGATGGACCTCTTCAAGACGTATGACCGACTTGATTGGGGATCCCTTGAAGGAGTTATGCCGAAGCTGGGCTTTAACCGTCAGTGGGTCCGGCAGGTGATGGCGTGTGTCACATCGGTCTGATACTCAAATCGCTTTAATGGGGTTCCATTAAAACCCTTTTTCCCTACTCGCGGAATTTGATCCGCAATCTCCTTATTTATTCTTTTTTACTGCTGGCGGTTTGCACAGGAAAGTGCAGGAGGGTACAATTGATGCCTTGCATGTATGCCATCGAGCACCGAGAATCTCGCACCTCTTTTTCGCCGATGATAGTGTGCTATTCCTAAAGACTGAACTAGCTCAAGCTGATTATATAAAACAGATTCTCCATCTATATTTTGCAAGTACCGGGCAGCTTATACATCTCAGTAAATGCTCGCTATTGTTTAGCCCTAGTTATCCTGTAGAGACACAAGAAAATATAAGGCTGCCCTGGAGGTGGAGCAGTCATGTTCTGAACCAAAATACCTCGGACTTCCCTCCCCCGAAGGCAGAATGAAAAAGGATCGTTTTTAGCCCCTCCAAGACAGAATTAGTAAGAGGCTCAAGGATTGGAGCGAGCGTTAGATCTTAGCTGGTGGAAAAGAAATCCTTATTAAAGCAGTGGCACAGCAATTCCAACATACACCATGAGTGTATTCGAACTGCCGGCAGCCATGTGTGACGAAATCGAAAAGCTTATTAGAAGCTATTGGTGGGGAACAGAAAATGGAAGGAGGAAAACGCATTGGACTGCTTGGGAAAAGATTATCAGGAAGAAAGACTCTGGCGGACTGGTTTCCGGGATATCAGGCTATTTAACCAAGCATTCTTGGCAAGACAGGCATGGAGATTAATCCAATATCCTGACAGCTTATGTGCCAGCCTATTAAAGGCAAAATACTATCCTTGTGGGGAGTTGATTGATACAGTGTTCACCAGTAGCAGATCGTCAACTTGGAAGCCATTATGCATGGCTTGGAGCTCTTAAAAGAGGGGCTGATTTGGTCAAGTGGCAGCGGTGACAAAATTCGCATCTGGAGAGACGGATGGATCCCGAGAGGTCCGTCCCTGAAGCCGATCACAGCAAGGGGGAGAAACCATTTGAAATGGGTATCAGAATTAATTGATCGGAGAAATAATACATGGGATATGAATATATTTCGAAGTACCTTGATGTTGATACTGAAGAAATCCTGAAGATCAGACTACCAGCAAGAAGTGACGACTTCACTGCCTGGCATTATGAGAAGAATGGAGTTTGCGCAGTGGCTTTACAGAGGAAAATGCGCTCCCCTCGCCGGCCACCACAACATGGCCAACCCGTCCAACTCGGTAGCGTTAGTTGTGCTTCAAGCTCTGCAAGTGATGGTCAAAGGACTATTTGGCGTAATATCTGGAATTGTCAAACCCCACGCAAGGTTAAAATACTTGCATGGAAGCTGGCCCTGAATTATTTGCCAACTAACAAGAACAAGCATAAAAATAAAGATTGTCGCGCGTGCTAGTTGCAGCATATGTGGGGAGCAAGAAGACAACGACTACCATGCTGTTATCCAATGTGACCATGCGTATCAACTTCGTCATGCAATGAGGAAAGTATGGCCTCAATTGGACAGGGCCGGACTGGCTCTTGGTGCTTCTGAACTCAGTGAGAAAGGAAGTCAAAATTCAGATTCTGTTAATACTATGGCATGCGTGGGAAATCAGAAATAAAATTTTTCATGACAAAGGAGAACTGAATATACAAGGTTCACATTATTTTCTATGGATTTACCATGACACAGTATTCATGATCCGACAATCAAAGGTAAGCAATGACAAGGGGAAGCAGTGTGTGGAATGGGCAAAACACATGAAACCATCTGATGATAATGAGACATCAAGGAAACCCTGGGAGCCACCTGAACAAGGTTAGATTAAGGTCAACTCCTTCTCGATTGATTCGGGTAAAGCTGGTATTGGCGTGATTGCAAGGAATCACAGAGGTGAGGTGATTTTGTCTTCCTGGCATGCTATTTTCCATTGCGCCACTGCAGAGGAGGGCGAAGCTGCTGCATGCTTGGAAGGAATCAATCTTGCTGCACAATGGGCGCATGATCTGGTGGTGCTAGAGATGCGCAACCCACGGGAGCAAGATAGGTCCAGAATCAGAAGTATTATCAGCGAGGCCAGGGAGATTACGAGAACTTTGCACGGAGGTAAAATTCAACCAAGCGAACAGAGGGCAGAACAGGGTCGCGAATGAACTGGCGCAGTTTGCGAAGAAGAATAGTCATAGTGCAGTTTCGTTACGCCGAACATCTTTATGCATCTTAAACATCGTTGCCAAGGATTGTAACAACATCCCTGTATGATTAAGGGCAATCCCAATGCTCCATCTCAACTGTCTCTTAATCCATGTCACCTACACAAAAACCTTATGTGACAGGGCAATTGTAGAAGAGAGAGGAAAGTTATCTCTTAATTTAGAGATGACGTGTAATCGATGTAAATTAATTCTTAAGTGATCTTATACGGCTCGCACCCATACGACTATGTACTATGATTATACCATAAATATGCTACAAGATTAAAATGCTAGTATTGATTATGAAATATAATAAATGAAAGCTTTTTAAAGACAACACTAAAATATAAATCATTGAGAAGATTGTATTTAAACAGTTATTTAATATAATAAGATACAATTTAAGATATAATATATTAAAAATGTCCTAATAGAAACCCCGTTTTACTCGCAAAAACAAAATGCAAAAAAAAACCCCGTGGAGAAAATTTGGAAGGTTTCCCTCCTTTGTCCATACATCCACGCGACGCCGAGGCGCAAAAGCGCCACGCCCGCGGGGAAGGCGGCACAGCACCAAAAAGGAAAAATTTCCAGCCTCGTCTTGCGCTCCCGAACCCGTTTTCCCCCCTCCACCGAGATTCCCCCGAAAACACTTGAAAGTTGAAACCCATGGATTCCAGACCACATCTCCACTCCCTCCCACGCTCCCAAAACCCCGAAATTTCAAAGCCGGCCTCGAAATCTCATCTTCCTCTCCTCTCCCATCTCCCCTTCCATTACAAATACCAGCGCCACTTCTCTCCATTCCATCCCATTCCCTCGATCTCCCGCTCCAGACCACCGCATCTCCTCGCTTCTAGCTCGCAGATGGCCGTTCTTGCCTGCAGCAGCGGCGGCAGCAGCAGCAAGGAGAACGTGCCGCCCCGGCACGGGCTCCCCGTCAAGAGCCACAGAATGAAGAGGCCAGGCGCGGGGGGGATCAAGGCCTGGAGGCGGGCGCCACTCCGCGACATCACCAACCTCTTCCTCGCTACCCGGCTGCCTTCCGCTGCGGGCACTTCAGCCGCCGTGACGGTGCGGTCGCGGGAGGAACCGGCGCCGGAGGCCGCGCGGAGTGGTGCTCCAGACCTGATCACAGTGACGGAGAGGCGCTCGCTCAGGACGGAGTTCAGATAGCAAGCGGCCAGTTCTTGGTTGGAAAATGTCGATGGCAGCATTCTTTCTTTAGTTGATTAATCTCAAATTGCAAGTCCTGAGCCAATTCCCCGTTGGTTGATTCAAGGCTCAAGTTGTTATAGGTAGGGTAGAACAGATGAAATGGAAATTGATCGAATTGATCCAAAGTCTTGACCGAGATTGTGTTTCGTACTTCTGCAAATGTTTGTTTGTATGCGATTGCGTCCAAGTAGCAAAATCGCATTGCCCCACGCCGGTTGAATCGCCAGCTGTTCGCAGCAGCAATTCAACATACAGGAACTTGTTCTCAAGTGGAGCCATGCAATTCAACATTCAGAAGTCGGAACCTCGTACAAATTCAGCACACACAAAATGGGACATGGGATGTGAGCACAAATTAACGTTGGAATCTCCCCATCAGATACAACAGGGACATAAGCTAACGACACTGAAAAGACACAAAATGCAAACAAGACCACGAGTGCATACGATGCAGTGGAGCAAGCCGTTAACTGATTGGTGAGCTTGCCTCAAATATTCTTGCTCGGAAGACATAACAAAGCAAATGAACCACAAGAAGCAAGTGACTTTCGTCATGCCAGTTGACTAATGTCCACAAGATAGTTGAGGGAAGTTAACGAACTACACAAGATTAATTCCTACGAGTCTACTTCACAATTGACAAGTACTTGCTATAGAGGGTCAATTTTCCGCGTGTTTGACCACATCGCAGGCCGTGGAGCATGAAAAATGGAAGAACCTACACCGAATAAGTCATTTCTGCATCTCGGCAACTGGAATATAACTCTGGATACCTGCAGAAAACTTGACGTCATCAGTCAAACCAATTTGTACTGATCAATCATGGAAGACGTTAAAGTTATACCTCATATCTCACAAGTTTTTGTTGATTCAAACCGTAAACATTTACGTCACCATTGTGAAAATTACACCAAAACCCCAAGCGTTCAAATTCAAACATCTCAGCTTTATTGACAAAACCAACATTCGAAACAGAGAACAGCAACAGAAGAACGGTTAGTTTGTAGTGGAACACCTTCAACTTCTATTGTTAAAATGTTCTCAAGTTTTTGGCTATATTGGATCTCAGTAGAAGCTAAAAGATCAGTTGTTCAAATACCTCCATCAGAGGTAAATACTGAACTGCCTAGCTTATCAAATTATTTGCAATATTCTTTGTTATCATGGGCATGAGGCACTCACTGTGACAAAAGCAGAAACATCTGGTTTCTAGCTCAAAGGTTGTTTCTGGTTTCTAGCTCATATGCGTACTCTTTAGAAATGTAAAAACTAGCCAGTCACTATAACTCGAAATTAATCAAAATCATGAGGTAGAAGCCTCAAGCAAAGGATCATGCATCATCTTACTAACCGACAGTTCCTTCAGTCCAAAATAGGCACCATTTTCCTCATAATCTACCTCAACACCTAAGCAAAGGGTTCTAGAGACTAGAGAGAATCATGCAGTCCTCTCTTGGAATTTAAAATGTTAGTAAAGAGGCATCCAATATTTTTTTTTAAGTTCAGATCCCTCAACTTACATTTAGAAGATAAGCTTACATTACCTGCACAACTGCACAATCAACTTATGAATTGTGGAAAAGTTCAGCTCTATCAAGTCCAACACCAATGCCCGAGCCTACAAGCATAAGAAGTCAAACAACCAATGGCATTCCAACAAAAAGCCAAATAGATACGAGGGGGCATCGACAAGATATTTATATAAATTTTCAGCTGTAATTTAAGAAAACAACTCAATTTGGATAAAACATTAGGGATAAATAAAATAGATAAACAAAACTGAGTCTACTGTCAACTGCAAAGAATACTCCCACAAAAGTATACCCATAAAAATGAAGAACATGCACACTCAGACTATTAGCTGATCAGAAGAAAGAAATCATCTTGAATTGCTCTTAAGCTCATTCTACGTCATTTCAAGAGGATAAAATAAATATAGTCAAGCTAATAAAGAAACGAAAGTGATCATTAATATTCAGATTTAAATAATTAGCCTCAAGATGAAGTCAATTTATTTATTCTCTGATACAAGTGGACTGGCAGCTGGACTCTTCTACAAGAGATGCACCATTATTTCTAAAGATCACATAAAGTTGTTCTTATGGATTTATGATTCTTAGCAAGATCAATAGAGGTAGCAATATTGGACGAAAGAATGTAACCAGCTTTAAGCTTCCAAATGTGCCAATTGAACTACCCATTTGGCATTTTTAGTTGGTTCAAGCAAGTTTTTCATATCGTTCTCTTCAATTTCCAACTATTATGACTTATGTACCTCATGTGAGCAAAATCTACACTGCAGCAATGAACAGATACTATCGTTACACAACTCTTGCATTTGTGAATAGACAGGCAACAATGAAATTAAGTTTTATTATTATTAAAAGAAGAAAAAGAATTTGCCAATCTTTGTGTTCATTGTTTAATCTATGGGCATTCATAGAATAAACTGATAAAGATGGTTTGTTACTCTGACTTAGATAATAGTAACAATAATATGAGAATATCAAAACTAACATTGCTATATGTTCAAAAGTTCATCAAGCAGCACACAAAAGCAACCTTATTCTAAATTGTTAGTTTAACTCTCAAGGATGTGAAAGGCATTCCATCAACCAATTATCGAAAATAACTTAAATAATTTGGTTTTGATATATCAGCAGTGTAAAGGCATGCTATTACCTGCAGTATAGACACTTGAAAGTTTCTTGAACTGCAATGACTCAAGCTGGACCACGAAGAGACAGATAGCTGCCCATAGGAACACCACTTTCTTGTCCTCAGCAAACCCCAGTATCCTTGGGGGCGATCTCTTATTCAGGGAAAGTAGCTCGTCCAGTTCAATAGTTTTTCCCAGTACCCTGAAGCTACACCATGAGAATCGGTCTTCCTATTCCATAAGTGGGCGCTGGAGACTGACAAAAAGAAGAGGCCAAGATCACCACCCTCTGCCGGCATAACCCAGAAGCAGCCATTGTCGTCGCCATACATATCCACTGGCACCGGTATCACAGCTAGGGTCTGCCTATCTAAATCAAATTCAAGGGCAACACGAATTCCCACCAAGCAACCGGTGAAGGGAATTCCCAACCAGGATACTGGGAATGCTCCTCGAAAGCAAAGTAGGAATGCTCACTGGATCCTTGGATGGAAGCAGTGTTGAGATGAGATTAACAACCCCATACGCTGGTCTCAGCTGAGTAAAGGCAAGCAAACGATCGTATATATTGTTTGTCGTGGCCTACCAAAAAACCACCTGGAAGGGGCTCAAATGGCAACCGCTGTGGACGTCCCCGGCAGCCGAGGAGCCGGCACCGGTCTCCGCCGTCGAACTGGAAGGAGATGCGCCCGCGCAGGACACGATTGGGGAAAATCCAGAGTAGGGACACAGGAGATTCCGTGCATATCACCGAATAAGAGACCGAGGAGGGGAGGGTTGCGGCGGTGGTGGGCGCGGAAGCGGCGGAGGAAGCCGGGGTCGGAGACGAGGCGGTGCCAGCGATTGCAGACGAGGGAGGCGCGGGGGATCGGTAGGACGGCTAAGGTGGGAGGCGGATGAGGATCTCGGAGAGGAGGTCGTCGTCCTCCGGCGGGGTTGCCGGCGCCGGCGAGCGGGGACGGCGGAGGCTGGTCGTCTCGCCCATCTCAGTCGAGCGGGAAGTATTAATGGGGCTGCAGCTGTGCAGGTGTTCAGCGTTCCAAAGTGGCAGCGGAAAGTAGAAAATCGAGATGAGAGCCCAAAACCAGGCCCAAGATTGAAGCTCATGAGCCCAAAACAGCGTCATTTCATATGTTGTGTCTCTGGTTTCCTTTTCTTTTGGAATAGAACTTCCAGCCTCTGCACCCAAGAGACGCTTGTGGAACTTACCCAAAAAAATTACTGTTGTGTGTTTGTTAGCGCAAATCAATACTACCAGAATTATGGCCAGCGAAGATGTCAATAGCCAAGATTTTGGTTGTGCATGTTTGGCAAGAATTTATAGAAAAAAAAGGGGCCATACTGTCATGAGTATCCGAAAAAATTGGCAACCATCAAAATGAATGTCAATTTTTTGGCACTACCAAAATTTTGGTAAGACTGACATGAGAAACAACTAAAAAACCATTATATTCCACTAAAAAGTTGGAGGATCTATGGACGGCACTATCATATGAGCACTCTTGTCTAACATTAGTGAAAACACTCCAGGCATGCCAAGTGACATCACCTCAAACCTCTCCATACCCATTCTTCTTCCCTGCTTCCTTGTGCAAAAGTTCAAATTTTGGATGAGCAAATCCTTAAATATTTAGAACGTTAGATTTTATTAAATTGAACTCAAAAAACTATTGATCAACTTTGAAATTAAGAATTCAGGAAAATAAAAGGGTGAAAAATGTAAATAGAAATAGAAAAAAGGAAAAACAATCTAAGGTTCGTAACCGCCTCTGCCGGTGGCGATGGAGATGGAGGTGACATAGCTGATGAGGGGTGGTGTTGCGAAACATGCATTGGCACACAGGTGGAGCACAGGGTCAGGAGAATATCAACTAGTGAACATGATAGTGGTGCTTAAATATTCATCTTCGTCACAACAGACTTGCATAGGAGTCACAATTGTCGCAAAGGGAAGGGGGGCTACATGTGAGTGGTTGTGCAAACGACGATCACAGCATAGCGGACGCAATCTCCTTTGTCCACATGTCAATCATCATGGCTCTTCACTAAGCCACACCACATGCCACGAGTGTGAGCATATAGAGTCATAAAATGTTATTATAGATCTCTCATGATGTCAATCTATGTATTTCAGTTGAGGTAGCCTAGGATTATGCCAAGTTAGAGCGCCTCAACCCACCTTCTCCAAGTTGGAGCCCATCAACCCACCACCTTCTCTGTTCTTCTTCCTCACTTTACCACAAAAATTCAAAGCTTTGGAATGAGAAATTCCAAATGAAAAGTTCAAACCTTTGAAATGGATGAATTTGAACTTCTGAAAATTTCAGAAACTTCCGAATTATGGAACAAACTACGAACTTCATGGAAAATCAATTCGTAAATTAGAAAAAACAAAACGACACTCACCGCACTCTCATTGGGACATGGAATTTCGAAAATTCCGTACAACCTTCACCAGATACGATTTTCATATATTTCCACAAAGTTATGCATTGGAAACGAGGCCTAAAGCTAGATGGCCTGGAAAACCATACTAGAGCAGGAGAGCCACATGCATCGTATTGGCTCAAGAGATGAATGATTTAAGATAAATCTAGCAGATAAATAACAAATACCAGAACATTTTGATATGTGACATACCAAACGAGTCTTTGATGCTTCTCCAATGGAATGACAGCTTGCCACTCCAAATTGCATTAGGACGCCGGCGAGCTTATAAAATTTCCATTCTTGGGATAAGACACGAACTAATGCAGGATGACACACATCTGCACAACTGAATTGGGCACAGTGCATTTTCGCTACAGCAGCATTATAATTGACGTACGTGCTTAGCATGTAAAGATCAATTGGATGTCAATGAATGAATAGTATGATCATCCATGGCCCCAGATAATTGGGCCCGTTGTTAGGTTCGGTTTTGGCAGGTATGTCTCATTCTCAAGTGCCATCAGTGTCGTTTCGATCAAAACAAGTGCGTGATCATTTAATCTTAGCATTATAGGCCGAATGCAATAACTAAGGCAATTGTCGTACTGTATGACCGGTCGTCAGCTGGTGCCTTTTCTCATCACACTTGTTTGATGTATAACTAGTAAGGTATTGCAACGAAACAAAAGAGAAATATCTAAAGATAGTGATAAAATAGTTATTCTATTTTGTAAACAGGTGTGTTAAAAGTGACACGCTCACTATAGCAGAACAGGTCACCACTAACGGTCCGGAAACACCCTCTACTAACGGACAGGGGGCCCGTCACCCTGGAAATGTCAGTGGAGGGGGCCACTCCACTGACGGGCGGACGAACCGTCAGTAGTGTTTGTTACTACTGACGGGCGCATAGGGACCGTCAGAGGAGACCCCCATCGGAGGCACTTGGTTCTACCTCTACTGACGGACGCGCCCGTCAGTAGTGATAGAACCAAGTGCCTCCGATGGAGGTCTCCTCTGACGGTCCCTATGCGCCCGTCAGTAGTAACAAACACTACTGACGGTCTCACCACGATAGCCCGTCAGTAGAGGTAGTACTCCATTGTCGGCCTCTCCGTAAGAGCCCGTCAGTAGAGATATGTATTCCTGCCAACCGAAAAGGTTGTGTTAGCTCATAATCACATTTAGATTATTCATAATAATAGGCTATAGCGCATTACATTATTCCTAATCACAGGCAAAACCAACTATTCATTCACACAGTCAAATCTCTTAATCGCATAACACATTTGTAATCACATAACGTTTAGCACTTAAGACATTTATAATGACATATATAGTATGTACACTCCAACGACGGTCACAAGTATAAAACAATTGTTTATTCAATTACAGAAACAACGATTCTATTGATGCCCGCTTAAGTTTGGCTTCGGAAATTGGGGGCCGGCGTAGAATTCACCCATCGGATTGATGACTTCAAGGTTGATGAGTCTGGCGAAGACTTTTTGGATGCGAGCAAAGTCCTGTCGCCAGTCGTACATCTGACTTCCCAGCTCGCTCCAAGCCTTCAGTTCTTTCATATCTTTCCAATGCTTGTTCTTGTACCGGACAAAGAGGTCCATATGGGCGCAGGTGTAGTATCCACATGTAACGCTATTTTCCGGCTGAACTCTGCAAGGGAACTTGTAATGGTGTACCATTTTTGTCGCTTTTATAGGTATTTTAGTATGCCCCGAGAACTTGGCTCTGAAGAAAGCTGTATCCAGAATCTTAGTTATATTGGTGAAGTCCGCTGTCTTTTTCGATGAGGAGTCAAAGTAAAAAGTCTTGGCCCAGCTTGGAATGATCACAATTAGGACCCAGTGGTCGCTGCGTAAATGTGAACAACTGAACGTAATCAGGCGGAGATACGTACGTAAAAAACAAAAAAGAAACTCCACGGTGCTAAGTTTAGGACTTACGGAGGGTTATAGGGGGCTAGTATGTACTCCTTGTCCTTATGAACCACGAATGCATGCGACAGGTATTCTTCAAGAAAACCTCGACAGTCCGGGGTCCCGGCATAGCCTTCGTTCATGCATATCGGATCGACTATGCCAATATTGGAGTCCTGAAGACGTCTGCACTCTTGGGCTTGGTAGAGAGCCCATAGCCTGATCATCGTGGTGTCGAGCCTATAGAGGTTGTACATGTTGAATAGGTCTTCAAAGTTGATGTCGAAGGTGTCTTGGTCATTGTCGGAGTATTATTTCGGCAATACTTAATATGGGACGGTGTGAGCACAGCAAATCAGGATGGGTGCACATGGGAGACAGGATTTAGACAGGTTCAGGCCCTCACGGAGAGGTAATACCCTACGTCCTGTGTTTGGTGGTTGGTATTGCTTGTATCCCGAGTGCCTCAAGCCCTAGAGAATCGATCTCGAGGGGACTTGAGCTATGAAACAATGGAGACTTAGAGACTTTTGCCCGTTCCCCATCGGAGGTCCCCTACCGAGCCTTATATAGGCGACCGGGATAGGGTTACAGGAGTCCGGATCGGTTAACAGATTAATTTCCTATTCGGTTACAACAGATTCCGGGTAAGCCGGACGGGTATTAGTCCTTGTCTTGTACTCCACGTTGATGAGGCGCCCCCGTGTTGGAGTCGGACTCCGAGTAGTCGGCCTGGCCCACCCTATGCCCGGATGGCCAGCTTTATCCTCCATGACGATACCCGGGTGCTATGTCATCGTCAGTAGCCCCCGAGCCTTCGACCGACTAGGATAGTCGGGCAAAGGCTCCTTTGTCTTCTGTAGTATTCGCTCTGGGGGCACGAACAGTGCACCCAGAGGGTGTAGCCCCCGAGCCTCTACTCGGTTCGAGAACCGAGTGGAGGGTCTTCAATGACTCTTCCCGAGTAGATGGTTTTTGTCTTGGTTACGCCGAGTGCTTTTGCCTTCTCCCCTAGGTAGGCTTCCCGAGTGGCATCCGCCTGAGCGGGCCTCGTCGTCACTTGCAGAGAGAATGTGAGGGACTTTAGAACCTCATGAATCCCGACTGAATTGCCAAATGGTATCTGGTTTCCCGAGCGGCTCAGGTCCAGCTAGTGTCCCTCTGGGGGAATACCCTCGGAATTCACGTCAGAACCAGAATACAGGCCGTAGTGCTTCGGTCCCGGGTTGTTCGGTGTCCGACTAGAGCAGTCGGATGGAGATTCCTTGTTGTCTTGTGGATTTCACACTGGGGGCACGAACAGTGCACCTAGTGGGTGTAGCCCCCGAGCCTCCACTCGGTTCGTGGAACCGAGCGGAGGGTCCTGATGATTTTCTCGAGGCTGATGGAGGAGGAGGAGGTCCATGCTGTAGCGAAATGCCTTCGTCGACCGCGCTAACCTGTGGAAGTAGGAATAAATATATGAACCGTTCGCAAATGCATGTTAAGTACTCGGGAAGTCCGAGTGTGACTCTGCATGTTTTGGTGAACTTGTGTCATGTTTATTAATCTCTTCTTTCGTAAAGATTCGTTCATGTGTAAGTTAGCCCTTTGTGTGTGCTCCTACCGACCCGTCGTATCCCCCATTGCGTTGAGATTAGCCGTGGGCTGTTTCCCGTGTAGCGTAGGGTTGTGGCGTAGACCGGCGATCGAAGACGAAGAGTTAACGCTGGGCTATTTACACAGTACTAAAATAATTGTTGAAAGAGAGGAGCCCGAGTGCGTTTAGGCGCACCCAGTGTGGTGTAGCCCCCGAGTGTCCGCTATGAGTAGCCGTGGGCGCGCATAGCGGGCCAGTCGGGAACCCCAAAAGTTACTCGGATGGAGCAAAGAAATATTTATTCACTTATTCATAATTAAAATATGAAAATACAAAGCTTAAGCATAGAAACGACTTAGCTATTCATTGTTCCAAGCGTTAGTGACGAGGTTGCTGTTTTTATCCTTCAGTCGGTAAGCCCCCAGGCGTAGTCGGGCGGCAACGTACGGCGCATCCGAGTCCACCATGAAGTCCTCCCGAGAAGGATTGTAGCTTCCCGAACCCTTGAAGCCGTCCGAGTCGTAGTCAAGGACGGGTAGAAGGGACTCGATCGTATCAACCAGTCGGGATCTCTATTCGACGGGTGAAGACCCGTTCCCAAGCAGTAGATCCGATTCGAGCGCGATCAGGTTGTTGGAGTTGATCGCCGAAGTAGTCAACTCGAATGAGGTTCCGAGCACTAAAGGCGATGAAGCCCCAGGCAACTGGCTGGAAGCCGAGTTGCCGAGGTGGAGCTTTCCGAGCAAGTCGATGATAAAGTCAGCGACAAAGCCCCCGGACAACTGGCTAGAAGCCGAGTCGCAGAGGTAGAGCCTGTTTGAGCAAGTCGGTGTTGAAGTCAGCGATGAAGCCCCCGGGCAACTGGCTGGAATCCGAATCGCCGAGGTAGAGCCTGCCGAGCAAGTCGGCGATGAAGTCGAGCTTTCCGAATCAGAGAGCTTATCCTGGAGCGGCGGCGGAGGTCCGGGGGTCGAAGCTCATGACCAGGCCCGGAACGAAGTCACCGTCGTTGTTGAAGAAACCCATCTGGATCTGTTCAGATGGATCTACGCGCACAGCCCCTACCTGGCGCGCCAACTGTCAGAGTATTATTCCGGCAATACTTAATATGGGGTGGTGTGAGCACAGCAAATTAGGATGGGTGCACACGGGAGACAGGATTTAGACAGGTTCAGGCCCTCACGGAGAGGTAATACCCTACATCCTGTGTTTGGTCGTTGGTATTGCTTGTATCCCGAGTGCCTCAAGCCCTAGAGAATCGATCTCGAGGGGACTTGAGCTATGAAACAATGGAGACTTAGAGACTTTTGCCCGTTCCCCATCGGAGGTCCCCTACCGAGCCTTATATAGGTGACCGGGATAGGGTTACAGGAGTCCGGATCGGTTAACAGATTGATTTCCTATTCGGTTACAACAGATTCCGGGTAAGCCGGACGGGTATTAGTCCTTGTCTTGTACTCCACGTTGATGAGGCGCCCCCGTGTTGGAGTCGGACTCCGAGTAGTCGGCCTGGTCCACCCTATGCCCGGATGGCCAGCTTTATCCTCCGTGACGATACTCGGGTGCTATGTCATCGTCAGTCATATTGCATGAAGAAATTGTATTCCCTTGGCACCTTCACCTTCCAATATTGGCAGAATGTATCAGGATCTCTGGACATCTTCAGGTAATCTTCATGCAGCGTCTTCATGTCCTCCGACAGATTGTCCAGTTCATCCTGTGGGAGCATGTCCTCACGTGGTAGGTAATATTTTCGCCAGAGACCCTTGGTCCGTGTAGATAATTTAGATGACGATGTTGAGAAGGATAAGGATTTCTGCCTCTGCTTCTTTCTTTCCTTCTCGCCGGTGCTGGCCCGTCTCTTTTTGCTTTTCCTCCTCTGCTGTACCGGCTCCGGGCTCTTGCCTGCCGCCAACGCTGCTTCCAGCGTCCCAGCTAGCGTGGCGGGAGAGAAAATCTTCCCCCTCCGTTGATCCAGAGGGTCGCCTTGAACCTCGGAGGGCCTTTCTGACACTTCCGGGGACCGCAAAATCGGTGACATGTGCTGGTCCCCGACAAGATGGTCCTTCAGGTCTCTAAAGGACGGAGGTGATTGGCTGAACCCCAACGGAGATCGTCCGATTGATGGAGAGGGGTTGTTGGACGAGGGGCCCGTGCGAGGAGAGGCCACCGCGGTTATAGTAATCTGGCTCTTCGGTCAACTGCACTGCCCTAGCTTCGTCAGCTCCTCTTCGGGGGGGGGGCAGGGACTAACACCTCACTGTAGTCGTTGAGGACGAGGTCCACCTGCACCTTCGTATGGTGCTCCCGCATAGGAACACAGTGCGGGACTGCCCCCTCCGGCGTTAGGAAAACCTGGCCGTGCACCACCGGGACCTTCATGCCAGGAATCTGCACTGTGAGTGTGCATCTAGTGGCTTCCTGCGAAACAGAGGATAGACGTGCCGTCCGCACTGGAGTCAGGACAATGAGATCAGCTCGTACTATAACAACCCATTTAGCGGACGAGACTTACGGTGATGCTGTCGACGGGATTCACCGAGTAGGGGCCGCCGTTCGAGGTGGATGCGCAGCTACTCCATCCTGCAGGCTGGTTACCGGGAAGCACGCTCTGCTGGCCTTGCGCTGCGGCCACTTGCATACGTAGCCACGTCTGCTCGGCAATCTCGCGCATTTGCTCCCGCAGATTGTGCATAAACTCCTGGCTGTCTCTCCGGGGGCGGCGGCTCCCCTCGGGGTTTCGGGGAATACCTTGTCCCATTTAACGCCATCCCCGACGCCTACTACACGGCCCCGATGCTCCGGTTTTTGTTGGGCCTTCGCCAGATCGTCGTTCCATCTTGGGAAGCTCGTGACGGAGTCCTACGAGCTTCCAGGCTGCTGGCTCAGTTCTGCCTGAAAGTTAAATTACGTGATGAGAAGACAGCGTATTTGGATGCAACGTAATTAAGTACGAAAAGAGACTGGGTTGAGTCGTTACCAGCCGGTCGGCCACCACTTGCAGTTCCTCGGACTCATAAATTGGTGACCCCGTCACAGGGTCAGACCTTATGTGCACCCTCATGTACTCCCTAGCGCGTGGCTCCCTGAGATGCGCGAAAGGAGGTGCTTTCCCAGCCGCGGCTAATTTTTCATCCTCTTTGGCCCACTTCGGTCTCTTCCCCAAGTATCCACGGCTGCCGAGCTTGTGGTCTAATATGTTCTTCCTGCGAAGCTCTTTCCCCCACAGGCTCTTCTCCTGGAATTCTGGGTTTCTTATTTGAGCAACGAATTCGTCCCAGTCTTCCTTCTGTATCTTGGACCATCTTTTACTAATCTTGGTTTCCCAATCCTCGTCTACGACTTTCTGTGCATCGTATCGCCAAGTCTTTAGAGACCTAGCCATGATTTTCAGGGCTTGCGCTTCGACTCTTTCCTTGTCGGCTGCAGGAATCTGGTACTTGTCCCACAGTTTCCTCAAGAGAGTATCTTTCGTGGACTGCATCAACTGGCTGAACTCTTTGCAGGTAATCTTAACTTGTTCACGTACTAAGCACCCGCAGGCGTTGCTAAAGGTCTTAGCGGCCTTATGTGGACTTGCCGGAATGTCTTTGATGTCGTCGACACGGGTGATGACATACGTCTTGTCCGGCAACTGGTTGTCTTTCCTCCTATTCAGAGACCTGGTCGGGGCTGGAGTCGGTACCTCCTCCTCACCCGCCTCGTCCCCTTTGGAACTTGACCCGGAGGCAGAGCCAGAGCTGGACTCCGAGGCAGCTTGCTCTTGTCCAGCTGTGACGACCGCTAAGACAGGTTGATCCTCGGTCAGCTCGAGGGCAGGTTCCTTGGCCGCCTCGGAGGCAACTTGCTTGGGTGCCTCCAGGGTCGGTGCATCGATCGGTGCGGCCACGACGAGGGGGGCTGTGCTGTCTTCAACGGCCTCTATTGCTCGGGTCGGGGACCCAGCGGGAGTACTACTGGCGGCCATTTTTGCTAATAGTCAACGTGGTGATATCCTTGAACCAGAAGCAGGAATGACGCAGAAAAAGAAAACAATAAGTCAACAATGGAGAGAAAAATTCTTAAGACCTTCGCTTCTTGTGCCATGAGAGGATTATAGCCAAAGTAAAACGTACATGAAAACTGAAAGGATAACCAAAGTCCCAAATTCACCAAATATGTTAACAAACTGATTCTCTGCTCAAACTAGCATATATATATATATACTTGATTTAATTCGTGCACTAACATGGTTATTTCGATTAACTGAAGATGCATATTGTAACTTAACGGAATCTGGACAGTAGCAGTATGTTGGCCATAACTCATAACTCGTTCAGAAAAAGGTAAATAACCACTTAACAAGAAGTTGGCGACGGCATCTTCAGATTTCATTTTAGTTTCATTTTGTGATAACCATAAGAAGGACATCAAATTGTGCTCGGAGGCTCTTAGCCCTATGCAACCCTACAAAATAATGATCTTTGGGGCTCAACAATGGGACGAGGTACAGACATGATGACTTTTTATCAAGGTGACTAATTGGTACTACTCAGCTACAGACCAAATAACTTTCTTTTGTTTTAGGACTCAGCGTATGATTCACCAATTGAGTTAAAAGATGTCTGATCATTAGTACTGACATATATTCATGCCAGTAATCGAATAAGAAATTTGATTTGTTGCAACTAAGACCCATTGGACGAAGGCTAGCTAGATTAACTAATTTTAATTGGGTGATTAATAACTGATTAGTTAACTTACTTAAGGGCATTTTAAACCTACTGGACAGTCAAACCACAACCTTCAACATTTCAATTTGTATATGAATATGTTGGTGAAAAATCATATCATCTTCACTTGACCAATCTAATTAGTTTTTATTCGTTAGTAGTTAAAGTTAGGAGGTTTGACTACATGTTTCTAAAACGTCATGAATTTCTGAAATGAGAGTCTCAAAAAATTCCACAACAAACCAACGCATTTACAGAACACTGATCTTTTCTGAGGTCAAAGCATTAAATTGCAATTGCAGAATGGTTACAAAAATTGCCATATAATAAGGCCATTTGTATGAATTTAAATGTTTTACCCATTTTGTTTCCCTAAAAAATGATGGCCTGACATCCACATACCATATTTCTACAAAATAACAGCTATGGTATCCTCGGCCTCAAGCACACAGACAACCTCTGCTATGAGATGCTACAAAGATTCTAAGTGGCAAACCAGTTTCTTATAGTTTGCCACTGTAAGTAATGAAAAAAAGCATGTACGAAGCCGTTTTCTGCAGTAAAACAGGAAGAGTTTCACTGATCCACAAGGTGCATTGACTGTCATTGACATCAGGGTAACTAAAAGACTCCACATGCAAATAACCCTACCTTCGATGGAGACCGGAGACGGAGGCCGGAGGAGGCTTCGGGGGCGGAGGCCGGAGGGGGCTTCGGGGGCAGAGGCCGGAGGAGGCGGCGGCGTCGGGGACTTCAGGGGTGGAGGCTGGAGGAGGCGGCGGCGTCGGGGACTTCGGGGGCGGAGGCCAGAGGAGGCGGCGGCGTCGGGGACTTCGGGGGCGGAGGATGGAGGAGGCGGCAGCGCGGGCCGGCCGAAGGAGCGGACGGGGCGTCGGGGCCGTCGGGGCCGGCGGCGGAGGCCGGAGGAGGCGGCGGAGGGGGCGGCGGGCTCGTCGGGCGGCGGAGCAGCCTGGCGGCGTCGGATGCGAAGAGGTCTCGCTGCTGGTTCAATTGAACGCGCGGGACTTGGCGAAAATTTCCCCAAGTCCCGCGCGTGGCTTTTAAAGGGTCCTGGTTACCACTGACGGGCGTCAACTAAGAGCCTGTCAGTGGAGACATCGCTGACAGCGCTGCGCTATCTCCACTGACGGGCTCTTCTATCGTGACCGTCAGTAGAGGTCGGCCTTCATTAGGGTTAGAGCACGGTCACCACTGACGGGCGCTTTTATGGTGCCCGTCAGTAGAGGTGGGCACAGGTAGTGTTACGGCTGACCACCACTGACGGGCTTATGGAGTGTGCCCGTCAGTAGAGCCTAATAACTGTTAGTGTTAGGGCGCCCTTACCGCTGACGGGCCTCTTTAACGTGCCCGTCAGTAGAGTTGTTCTTTGTTGAATTTTAGGTTTTTATTTTTTAGGTGATGTTAGGGTTATTTCTATATGCTATGGGTGTTTTTGTATTTTTGGTTTAGGGCTTTTACCTTTTTTGGGTTAGTGTCAAAGTTCGGCATTTTTCTGAAATCATTTGCTATTTTTTACGCATTAAATGAATATCTAGGTATTTACTCGGTATATTTCAGATTTGAACTACAACTATCTTAAAGATGGCCTATAAATGGAAGGAAAATTCATATCTAGGTACCTATGTATCGATTTAGCTCGTATCTAGAAAATATATCAAAAATTCAAACATTTGCTTGTCAAAATTCAAACGTTTGCTTGCGTCTTTGTGGTTTTTGATTTTTTATTAAATCTAAATGTGGTCAAAAAAAGTTGAAAATTGGCATGGGGTAATTATATGACCTCTGAGGCTATGTTTAAAATTTCAAACAATTTCGCGGAAGTTGGATTATACATTGCTTTGTAACTGAACCATCTGTGACAAAGCTTCATAGCATTTGAAGGGGAAATATGAATATTGAAGTACACATCATAAATTCTTCATCATTTGAACTTGCGATTTGGACTACAACTTCATATTACAATATTATACGCTAATAATTCATCATGTTCCATCTTGTTATGTAATAATTTAAATTTTCTATTTTTTGAAATACCAATTTGAGGTACCATGTGTAAAACCTTTGAAAAATCATTTTTAGCTACGCTCCAAACTTTTTCTACATGTAATGTACTACATTACATTGTTCGTGTCAAAGTTCGGCATTTTTCTGAAATCATTTGCTATTTTTTACGCATTAAATGAATATCTAGGTATTTACTCGGTATATTTCAGATTTGAACTACAACTATCTTAAAGAAGGCCTATAAATTGAAGAAAAATTCATATCTAGGTACCTATGTATCGGTTTAGCTCGCATCTAGAAAATATATCAAAAATTCAAACGTTTGCTTGTCAAAATTCAAATGTTTGCTTGCGTCTTTGTGGTTTTTGATTTTTTATTAAATCTAAATGTGGTCAAAAAAAGTTGAAAATTGGCATGGGGTAATTATATGACCTCATGAGGCTATGTTTAAAATTTCAGATAATTTCATTGAAGTTGGATTATACATGTTTTTATAAGTACTTCAAATTCATCCATAATTTACACATACAGAAGTACACACGTTATATGAAATCATTCAAACCAAGACACTATTATGCACACACATACAATTAACTAGGTTTCATCGTCTTTGGAATCTTCTCATGAATAGTGATTTTCTTGGTGGTATACGTTAGTCCTTCGGCGTGACTGCGTCTGACGTAGGGCTCAGCATCCTTAGTAGGTTTTCTTCTTTTTACGGGGCGTTTATCAACAGCTTCTGGCTCGGAGTCCGGGTCATCGAATTGGTCATAGTCCTCTTCGTCAACAACACCATCGACTCCGACAATACTCCTCTTCCCTTTTCTAACGACATGGCGCTTCTGTGCCTTTGGGTCTTTTATGTAGAAGACTTGTGAGGTTTGTTTAGCTAAAACCCATGGCTCATCTTTCGCACTGATTGCTTTGACCTGTGTCGACTCAATAGATGTCGGGGGAGGTAAAGTCACGGTAGTGAATTTGTCATCATCGATATGGATATTTTTCGCCCATCTGACACGAAACATGGGGATCTTTGTGACGGTGTAGTCCAGTTCCCAAATTTCTTCGATAACACCGTAGTATATGTCCTTACGGTTACCGGTTTTAGCCTCCATCGTCACCCCACTGTTCTGATACGTACTTTTCCTGTCTTGAGCCTTCGTATAGAATGTGTATCCGTTGATATCGTATGCTTGAAATGTCAGGACCTTGCTCGCAGGTTCTTGTGACAACATTTTGACCGTCTCTTCTTCAAAATTTGTCGGAGGCCTTTCATACCAGTAGTTCTTTAGCCATGTTGTGAACTTTCCATTGTGCTCTTTCGAGAGCCACGCTTCTCCCTTCTTCGGGTTTTCTTTTTTAAGCTTTACCATGTGCATCCAAAGATAGGGATGCACCACCATCAGGTGTTGCAAGACCATGAGATGTGCTCTGTCATAGTCATCTGACCTATTGGGTACTGAATTATAAACATGTAAAGGCCTTTGTCCGCGTGCATGGCCTTCACCATCAAGCTTTCCCGTGTGCCGTGAAACAGGAACACCTATGGACTTTTGATCAGCCAGGTAATCAGTGCAGAACTCGACACACTCTTCGGCAACATAGCCTTGGATGATGCTACCTTCTGGTTGTGACCTGTTACGAACGTAGCGCTTCACAACCCCATTGTACCTTTCCAATGGGTACATGTTGTGTAGGAACACGGGACCTAGGTCCAGTATCTCCGGGACGATATGGATCATGAGATGTACCATGATGTCGAAGAATGCTGGAGGGAAGTACATCTCAAGTTCGCACAGTATGACAATGATCTCCTCCTGCAGCTTATGGCAATGCGTAACAGAGATCGACTTCTGAGATATCGTGTTGAAGAAGTTACAAAGATTCAAGATTGTCTTGCGGACCTCCGGCTCCATGAGACCTCTGATTGCAACAGGAAGTATCTGCGTGATCATCACATGACAGTCATGAGACTTCATACCAATTACCCGGTGACTCTTCATGTCAACTATTCTCCCGATGTTTGCCGAGTAACCGGAAGAAACTTTGACACCTTGGAGGCACTCCAAAAAGGTAACGATCTCTTTTTTGCTGAGAGTGTAACAAGCAGCGGGACAGTCTGTCTTGATTCTGACTGCACCCGTCCCCAACTTGGTCGTTTGCTTCGTAGCCCACAGCTTCTTTCTTATACCCAAGAATTCCATGTCAGCTCGTGCCTTCGGTCCATCTTTTGTCTTTTCTGAAATGTTGAGCAGGATACCAAGCAAGCTCTCGCACACGTTTTTTCAACATGCATGACGTCTATGCTGTGATGTGTGCTTAGGAATCTCTAGTAAGGCAAATCCCAGAATACGGATTTCCTTTTTCAGACGCCGTCCTGCATGGGAACAGACGGTTGTGTCTTACCTGGTGTAACAGGGGGCCTTGTGTTCACGATGTCATAGATTTCCACCCCGGTCTTCTCCCGAGGCGCCGAATGGACCTCAACAGTATTGTCAAACAATTCCTTCTCTTGCCTCCATGGGTCGTTCTGTTTGAGCCACCTTCGGTGGCCCATGAACACGATTTTTTTGGATCCCTTTAGGTGTAAACTTGTAGTACACTCCAAACACTTCACACATCCTTTGTACCCATGAACACACTGGCAGGACTGATATCCGTACGCGGGATAGTCTTGGACCGTCGTGAACAACAGCGCTTTTAGATTGAAGTACTCTTCTTCGTATGCGTCCCAGACCTGGGCCCCTGGTTCCCACAATGTAGCTATTTCTTCGAACAATAATTGTTGATACATGTTCAGATCGTTCCCAGGTTGCTTCGGCCCTTGTATGAGAATAGAGAGGTGTATGTACTTTCGTTTCATGCACAGCCATGGAGGAAGGTTGTACATCCATAGAACCATGGGCCAAGTGCTGTGTCTGCTGCTCATGTTGCCGAATGGATTGATCCCGTCCGTACTCATACCAAACCTGATATTCCTCAGATCTTTTCCGAAATCATCGTATTGGGCGTCGATTGCCCTCCACTGCGAAGTATCGGCAGGGTGTCTCATCACTCCATCATCAGTTTTTCGCCCCTCGGCGTGCCAACGTAGCAGCTTTGCCTCCTTCTTGTTAGCGAATAAACGATTCAAACGGGGAAGGACCGGAAGATACCATACAACCTTTGCTGGAGCGCCACTTGTCACTGGGTCCTCATCATCGGCTTGGTCTCTACCCCTCTTGAATCTGGACGTGTTGCACGTGGGACACTTGTACAACTTCTCATGCTCCTTGCGGTAAATAAAGCAGTCATTCGGACACGCATGGAACCTCTGCACCTCTAACCCAAGAGGGCAGACAACCTTCTTGGCTTCTTCGGTGCTCGTAGGCAGCAAGTTGTTTTTCAGAAAAACTTTTGCAAGAAAAGCCAGTGTCTCATCGAAGCCTTCGTCCGGACAGTTGTGGGCCGCCTTGATCCTTAGAAGTTCCAGCGTGACTGACAGACGCTTGTGTTCTGGATCGAAACCGGTATACAACGGGGTTTGCGAGTCTTCAACTAGTCTCGTGAACTTAGCAGCCTCTCTTTCATCCTCAGGATCTAGCACCACCTGCTCCACCATATGAACGTCCTGCACCATATCAGCCAAATTATTTACCGTTTCTTCTTCGGTGTCAGGTTCGATACTCCCCTCGTCTTCTTCGGTATCTCCGTGTTCGGCATCTTGTTGTAACACCTGATCTTCCTCCTCCTCGCCGTGACACGTCCAACGTGTATAGCCTGACATGAAACCCTTAAGCACCAGGTGTACCGTCACCCTCCCTCTCATATCGAACATTATCAAATTTTTGCAATCGCGACACGGACAACAAATCTTCGTGCCACCTTTTCTCCTCATATCTCGCTCGGCGACATCAAGAAACTCGTTCAAAGCCATAGCCCAACTCTCTGTCGCCCGGTTGTCGTACATCCAACTACGATCCATCGATCAAGACCTACGACACGAAACTAATCAGTTCGACGAAAAAGAACAAAACACTAGGCCGCGGCTCGATGACCGAAAATCACATAGCAACTATCGTCTCGGCTCGATGGCCGGCAATCACATCAAATACATATACAAAATGAAAAGAAAACTTTTGTATCTCATTCATCCAAAGAGGGCATTATTACCAAGGTTATAGCGATCTTTTAGGCGAGGGAATGGAACTCCGGGGAGGAAAGAGAGATCTATGGAGAGATTAGTGTGAGGAGGAGGGAGAGATGAAATATATTTTGGGTTGGAGAGAGAGATTTAGCAATTGGTGAAGAAAAGAGAGGATTTGAGAAGGAAATAGATCTAGATCTAGATCTAGAGATCTTTTGGAGGGGGAGGAAGAGAGGAAGAGAGCTAGAAAGGAGGGGAGGATAGGGGGATTGGGGAGAGGGGGCTGTTTGTGGGCGGGAGGGGGGCGGTGGCGGCGGCAGCAGCACTTGGGGCGGCGGCGGCGCTCGCTGGCCACTAGGCGCGCGAGCACTGGCCAGCAGCGAGAGCAGAGTCCAATATATATAGGCAGGTTACCAATGACGGGCACCTATAAGGGGCCCGTCAGTGGTTCAGCACGCCGGCCACCTGCGCCCTGGACGAAACAACGCTGACGGACAAGAAAGGCGCCCGTCAGTGAAGACAAATCATCACTGACGGTCGTATAAACGACGCCAGTCAGTGATAATACACGTCAGATATGGCAACGTTGGTGCATCTCCACTGACGGGCGGCTAGGCTGCCCGTCAGTGGAGACTGATCCTTCACTGACGGTCCCGTAGGACCAGCCCGTCAGTGATAGTTGGGCGTCATTAGTGCTGCCCTCATTTCATCTCTACTGACGGATCCTTTCTCTGCCCGTCAGTGGAGGTCCTCGCGTCCCACTTAGCTAGCTTCTCTGCTGACGGGTTTTTTGGCGTCCGTCGGCGGTGATAGCCTCCAACGACGGTTCGATTTAGGCCCGTCAGTGGAGGTGGTGCAGGAGAGGGTCAATCTGCAGTAGTGGCTATAGTTTTTCACAATAATCGTCGGCGTCTTTCTCTCACTTTCTTCCCTCTCTGGTAATCACCTATGTTTCTCCCTTTCTCTTTCTTCGTCATCTAGCTTTGTCCCTGACTTTATCGTTTCTTCACTCTACCATCATCCTGATATAATCCTCGTTGCTCCACCGTTATATGCGTGCCGTCTCCAACTTCGATTGATCTCTGCCACGTTTCTCATCGCCTCCAGCTATAGCACTCCAGAATTAATTAAAAAAGGTCAGAGTAATTAAAAATTGAGATTGACCGAAAACTCAAGACGAAGAGATAAATTTGACTCTTTATATCGTGTGTTGAATGGAAGATTCGAGACCGCAATTGTGTTCATCTCATTGAATTGATCGAGATAGACTATCATTTTGTTCAAATCAGAGTCTGAATGAATTTTTGAGAGTCCGATCAATATAAATTGTCGGATTTCACTTGTCTTCTAATCCAACTCAATTTCGGAAAAAGAAAACAATGGAATCACCCAACCTGTGCTCTCTCTCTCTCTCCTCTCACCTCACCCTCCCTCCAAGCCGCTGCCACCCCTTTCCGTGCCGCCACCACCGTGCACCGCTGCTAGTAGAGCTATAGCTATACCTTCGTTTATCAATAAAACCTTAAATTGAGCTTCTCAACAAAATCTAGGTCACTTACCTTTTCTAATCTATCACTGTTATTTTTTTATTTTTAGTTTTGTATATCTAAATTAGTTTAACAAGTACTCTACGGATATCTATAGAAAATTTCCAACAACTTTACTGTTGAGTCCAGATTTTAATTATACCATTAATGTCACTTAATCAAGCTCAACAAATCTCAGCCAAAAAAAAAGCATAACAGTAACAAAATTTTGGCAATAACTTTTGAACCACAACTCCCATTTGGGTAAAATGGGTGCCGTTGGAAAGCTTATGACGAAGCCTACTACTTCTTCAATAGTGTCAATTCAAAAGTTAGGACACTTTGGTTGCAGTTTTCTAATTAAGCTCTTTGTTTTGAATTTCAAAACCCTAGATCAAATACCAGGCACGAGTTCTTCCAATTCCGTCCATCGATTCTCATATAAGGATCAATTAAAAACTACCTTTGCAGCATGAACCTTGAAGTTGACATGTCAAATTTGACCAAAATCCCGATATTCCCATTCTTCTTCCTTCTTCCTTTTTTCCTCCTCCTACTTCCCCTCATTCACTTCCATTCTCTTCTCCTTCCCCCAAACGATCTCTTATTCTTGCCCTTGGCTGGTGGCTAGGGTTGCCTAGCTAGGAGGGGAGGTTGCTTGGCCGTGGTAGCATCGACCGGTCGTGGCGCACGGCGGTCGTGACGCAACAAGGGGCAGTAGCAAAGGCTTCTTCCTCTCTTCTTCTTCTTCTTCTTCTTCCTTCTCCTCCCTCTTCTCCTCCTCCTCCTTCCCCTCCTTCCGTTCCCTTTTCCCTGTACCGAGCTCCTCTTCCTCCCCTTGGCGGCTCGGCTGGGGCGGCGGCGCACGGTAGTGGCGGCTCAGCAAGGGTTAGGGTGGATTTTATTGTTTTTAAAATTGAGTTGGATTAGAAGTTAGTTAGAGAAGAGATTAGAGAAAAGATATTTGTGTGAGTTAGACTTGTACGAGTTAGTTAGGGTTAGTTAGAGTTTTGATTGAAAGGTTCATGTGTAAGAACCATAGTTTTGTTGAGAGAATCAAGAATTAGTTTTCTTAATGTTAATCTTATCCAAATCACATGATTATAGGGTGCATTTAGAGAAGAGAGATTTGTGCGAGTTAGTTAGGGGTTAGTTACAGTTTTGATTGGAAGGTCCACATGCAAGAACCATAGTTTTGGAGAGTTAGTTTTGTTGTTGAGAGAATCAAGGATTAGTTATTTTAATGTTAATTTTATCCAAATCACATGAGGAGTCTGTCCATGTTCAGCCGCGGTGCGTGGAAGACGATGGGGAAGACGAGCATGAGGTGGAGCGTGTAGCTAACCCTTATGGCATCATTGAAGATGTAGTTGCAGGTAGGGTCCTTGAGCTCATTGTGAATCGGGTGCACTGCAAAAATGTCTAATCATATTGATCGCCATAGAGAATGGAAAATGCATGCATGTAGGGAGAATCTACTAGTTGGAGTTGATCTTGAGCAATTGATACACATACTATTGTAATCGCAAATGTAGGCAATGACGAGTACTGGAGCCGCTGTGAAGAGTCGAAAGATGGATGCCCAGTCATGCACGTTGGGAAAGAGCTTGGGCATAGGGATCTGTTTTCTCGTCAACTTGATTATGGCGATCATGGCGGTGATCATAACGAACACGACGGCTAGAGCAACCGACACGGCAAAGTATATTTCAGTGAATCTAAATCAGATCAAGCAAATCTCACCGTCGAGGCTTGAGACAAAGCAAAATGTTCAAGAATAGAAAAGCAGACAATCACGTACTTTAACACGCTTGAAACATGCCAACAGAGTGAAAATGCAAAGGGTGGTGACAAGGAGGATGACGAAGCAACCGTTCCAGCGGCACGCGCCAAACCATCCTTCTAGCACGCCATGATGGCGCACGCCGTTTGAAGACGTTCCAAAGAGCACATCACCTTGTATGAAAAAGGACCAAGTAATACGTTCTGAATGAGCCAAGCAATCAAGAAGAGAGATAGATCGAAGTGGTGTATGCTCGCAGCACACTGCGCGTACCTATGATGATCATTTAGATGACCATGAATCTAATGTTATTGACGACGACTCAGGCTTGGAGGAACCCCCTGCGGACCGCCCCGAAGGAGTAGCCCATGGTCTCACCGTAGGACGCGGCGCCTACGACGTTGCTGAGCCGCATGAGGAGGTCGATGGAGGCGTCAGTGAGCAGCGCGGCGAGCATGATGAGGGCGAGGCCCGAGACGAGGCCAAGCACCTTCATGGTGGCCGAGAGCACCATGATACCAGCGCCGATGCCTTCTTTTTGTTGGAATAAGGCTAGAGTTAGTTTTGTTGTTGAGAGAATCAAGGATTAGTTTTTTTAATGTTAATCTTAGTTTTGTTCTTGAGATAATCAAGGATTAGTTTTTTTAATGTTAATTTTATCCAAATCACATGATTATAGGTGCATTTTGAATTTTAGTTAGAAAGTCCACATATAGAAACCATAGTATTTGTGAGGGGAGTGTGGATGAACCACCACCACCAACTCCGATACTATAGATTGGTATAGATAACCGAATTCAGTTATTAGTTAATCCGCGTACTGACCAAACCTATTTTTACCAAAAAATTAATATAGAACTAAAATACCTGGTACAATTTGTAAACACACACCTTCCTACTAGAGACTGGACTCACGAGATTTGAATATTAACGAAGTAATCACATGTGTCTTGTTATTGATGGGCATGTTGCCAACTGCTGAAAGTAGATACCTCTCTTTTCGGCAAGTACGTCGCCTACCATTGAAAGAATATTTCACCTTGGTGAGCTATACAGGTAGCCAAATCTAAGGTTTAATCCTGATGGACAGAAATACAATCTTCATTAACCATCTAATTAAGCAATAATTTGGTTTTCTATTTTTACCAAATTCAAGTTTTAGAAGTGGATGTCACCACTTCCCACATCCTATACACGCTTAAGAGCGGACCCACTTGGGGCAACCGGGGCTCTGGCCCCTCTACCTTGGCCTGATGGAGCCCTTCTTTCCATGCCATCAGTGGCACCATGGATTCTTCAATAGGGTGCACATTTTAATAAATGAAAAAAATGTATAATAGATAAAAAGTTCCATAAGAAGAGATACAATTTTGCTTTAATATTTCACTAATCTTAGCTAATCTCTGGCAAAGTTTCATTTTCTTGGCAGTGCCGTGCACTAGGGGCACTCCCGGCGCGGCCACTCCATGGTGTCACAGCAACAAGGTAAAACATTGGAAGTATTCAACTGCACACCCCATCAAACAGGAGTTAAGCTATTAAGCATGGCTCCACTGAATTGACATCTTGGCCTATTCCTAAAAGGTCGAAAAGATGAGAATTTTTTAGATAATACAAAAGATGGGAATAAAAGTTGCATGCTTTCGCTTTGACCTTTCACATTATCAAACACTATGCATGTAAAAAGGCAAATCCCGTTATTTCAAACGAAAACATATGGTCAAGAGGAAAAGGTCAGCTAGTGCATCACTGAAGCGTGTCAGGGTTTAGGAGTAAATTAATCACATCAAGCCGATAAAATAAACGCATCAGGTAAACCAGCAAGCAGAAATGGCATAATATTTTAGCAGCCAAGCACCGCCTAGAGTTTAGCCTATAAATACGTGAAACTCTTTTCTACCGTGCACGTTATATGTAGTAGTAGAATCCACCGTCCAGTATGCTTTAAGATCCGTGCGTATAGCTTCCAGCTTCTTGTATTTCCCTGTATTTCATCCTATTCTTATGTTTTCTGTGCACTTCACCTAATATGTCCCATCCTACTTTCCCTTTATCAATTCCCTGCCATCTCTCCGGTGAATCAATCTCTCTCTCTCTCTCTCTCTCTCTCTCTTTGCCATGAAGGAGCTCCTGCCCCCGGCTGCTACACCTCGCATGCCGCCTCCGACCACCACGCGCGCCTGAGGGCGGCGGCGGCGCGCTTCGACCTGCCGGGCGCGCTAGGCGCCTTCGCCCCCATGTCCTCCTCCACGGGAGCGCGCCCTGTCCTCCGCACCTTCACCTCCCTCCTCAAGCTCCGCGCGGCCCGCGCCGACCTCGCCACCGGCCGCGCCGTCCACGCTCAGCTCGCCGCGCGAGGGCTCGCCACGGAGGCCCTCGCCGCCACGGCGCTCGCCAACATGTACGCCAAGTGCCGCCGCCCCGCCGACACATGCGGGGGAGGCGACGAGGGCGGCGCGTCGCACGAGGCGACGCGGGCGGCGCGTCGCACGGGGGGGAGGCGACGCGCCGCCCGCGTCGCACCACGGGGAGGCGACGCTGGCCGGTGCGTTGCGGCGACCTCAGATCCAGCGGCGGGGACCTTGCATCCGGCAGAGGAAGGAGGCGGGGATCTTCTGAGGAAGGAGCGCAGCGGCATCGATTTTTTTCACTGAGCTTGATTCATGCTAGATGCTGGATTTTGAATAGCTTTCTTCCATCAAATGTTTGTGAATATCTTCGATTCTTCTTGTTCATGAATGGGGATCTCTTCCTTGAAGTGCACATGGATATCTATTTCTGATCCATTGGTTCGTGGTTCATGAAAAAATCTTGAATGATGGTAGGTGTTATGCGGATATTCATGCATTTTTGATGTTTCTTGGATTTGTTTTAGATCCATTTTGATGCACAATTTCGTGGAAGAACCCTAGTTCCAATTCATTTATGTGTTATCCCTTTTAAATCTTTATCCCAAATTCCTATGCAATTCTGGAGCGAATGGTAGAATTGTTTTAAGGATGAACTGAATGGTCTAATTTAATCATGAAATGGGAAGAAAATTGAATCATGTTCAGATCTTTGAATTTTATTGATCAACGGTGGAAGTGGAACAAATAAACTCATAAATTCTTCTCTTCCAATTTTTCTTCAGCTTAGCCTGAGCAGGTCTCTCGATTGTGTTGTGCTGCTGCACATGGATCAGTTTTGGTGGTGTCGTTTTTTGTGTGGTTGGTGTTCGATCAAATGCACATTCCTGAATAGGTGTGTGTATAGATGAAGGTTTTGGCTTTAATTGTAGAGTGATGATTAGCAAATGGAACCAATGCGTACTGTAAGAAAGGATGCTTGTGTCATTGATATGCCTCGACTTACTCTTTTCTGATTGATGCGGGAAGAAATGCTAGATGCAGCAATATGCCTAGTTTCTGGTATATGTTCGTTCTTTCCATGGTTAATTATTCTTACACTCCCATGAATTGCTCTGAGATAGAATATGTCATATACTAAAAAAAAGAAGAATAAATGTGGGATGGAAGTTATAAAATCTAAGCGCATATAGCGATCCATCCATCCATCCATCCGTAGAGAAGTATATAGCGATCGCACTCTTGCTCTTGTGCAAGATTGATCTTATATACAGCAGCTAGTGAGTTCATCATTTGCTAACTGATTCAGTGAGAAGAATGATTGTCGGAGAAGCTAGGGGAAGAAGAAGGATCAATTTTGGGAAATATCACATCTAGGTATTAGCACACTATAATGAAATCTCATGGAACAAGATTGAAATTTCACCCATAATGTTCCCATAATGAAACACATGATGAAACTAGAATGAATCATAGCGAAACTCATATGAAACATGATGAAACTGGGGTAAACCAGAGTAAAACTCATATGAAACACGATGAAACCAAAGCAAACCAGAGTGAAACTTATATGAAACACGATGAAACCAAAGTGAACCAGAGTGAAACTCATATGAAACACGATGAAACCAAAGCGAACCAGAGTGAAACTCATATGAAACACGATGAAACTCATATGAAACATGATGAAACTATATGAAACATGACAAATCGGAACCATACTGAAAATCACCAAGTTTCGTGTCGGTTTCATCAAGTTTCAAAATAAAAAATTATTTTTTAGATAATATATTCAATATTGATCTCATCTTGATGATCTTTTCATAACAAACACAACTGTTCAAACGAAACTTAAATCGGAATTTTCGTTGAAAAGATTTTACTCATTTAAAGTGTTGCATTAAAAATTAAATGGGTGAGTTGTAGTGGAGAGAGAGAGAATCTAGATAAAGTAGATATCTGAGTTGGAGTGGAGAGAGAGAGAGAAGGGAAAAGTAGTTGACATGCACACGATGGAGAGGAAAATAAATAAGGAGAGAGAAAAGATGCTTGTATTGTGTACTTTACAACCATTGTATTGAAACTAAAGCCCAAATACCACAAAAGGGAGGCACGAATCTCAATGAGGCATTGGACGGCTGATTGCACTACTACACATAGCGTGCATGCTAGAAAATCCACTCTCCTATAAATACATGTACTCTCTCGCTAACCAGCTACAGTGATATACAAAACACTATAGTATGCTCGTATAGCTACCATTCGCAAACTAATTAAGACCGATCGATCATATATAGTAACTAATCAAGTTCGATCGATCGAGCTTAGTGATGAAGCTGGTCCTGTGTCTCTGCCTCTGCGTCGTCGTCCTCGTGGCCTCCTCGCCCGTCCCACTCTCCGACCGCTCCCCCCTGCACCGTCGCCAGCTCGAGGACGTCGTCGCCGGTGTCAACGCTGCTGCAGTACACCCACGGCAAGAGATCAGCACCAGAACGAGCGCGACCATGAGCACGGGCACCGCTGCCGCAGTGCAGCCCCGCGGCAAGAGATCTACGAAGAGCTCCAAGAGGCTCAGCCCTGGGGGACCCAACTCTCAACACCACTGATCGTCCTTCCATGTTCCATCCAGCGCGCTGGCTTCGAGCGCGCACGTCCATCGATCTGTGATCAATCAGGTCGTCAAGCAGCATCCGCATATCAGATTCCCTAATAAATCGTGAGGTCGTGGCTCATCGCGTTTATGAATGTGACTAGTTAGTTACTTTCTCCATTCCAAAGTATAATACATCCACACATTTTTAAATTTAAGTATGATCAACAATTAGACTAATAAAATATATATTATATGACATAAAAGTTATACTATTGGATCATATTCATAAACATTTTATAATGATGTCACTTTTGTGTCATGTTATCTATATTTTATTGATCTAATTGTTAGTTAAATTTAAATTTTAAAATGCGTGAGTGCTTTATATTTTAAAACGGAGAAAGTATTGTAAAGTGAGGTATCATCGGCTATTAATTGTTTCCGTCAAGACGCAGTTTAATTACTGTGGGCTGTTTTGTTTGTAAGTGCCGTCGATGCTCCAATAATCCTTCGGAAAATTAATCTCAGATTTGTCTCTAATCACTCTGTTCGGAACACGTGAAGTTTTAAATTGTCTCAAAATTTCGCTATTTTCGTGCCAAATTTCTATATTTTCTATGAAGTTGTTACATCCAAAATAGGGCACGTAACTCCTAAGAGGTAAGAGGAGAGTTTAATCCTAGCTGTTAATTGATCAAGATAAATTTGGCTATATAAACGTAGAAAGTATAGCAAGATTAAAAGGAAATATTTTTGACACATTTGATGTTCTCTCCTTCCAATATACCGACTTCCATATATACTATGCATGCATGTTCATTCAAAGTAAAAGATACCATCGGCTCAGAAGGTACATACGAAACCAACTCTTCTTTATCATGTTCCTAGGACGATCCGAGAGTCCCCAAATCCTAGCCGTCGGGGTCGGCTCCTCGGGTCTCCCTCACTGCTGTTGCCGCTGGCCTTCACTGCGTTGGTGGCAGGCCCCGCCTCCAAACAGCGGTGGGGGCATCCTCGCGTGGTGGCGATCGAGAAGCCAAGATGACGACTCTAGAGGCAATTGCGGTGACGTGACGCACACTACTCATGGTGGCCAGCCGCTTAGGCAGTGAGGGCAACAGGGTGGATAGCAGGGGCCGACAAAGGAGGTACGCTAATGGGACCAACGTGGCCACACAGATCTGGGCATGCGGCTTCAGCTGTTGCTTCAGTTTACTAGTTGGCAACGGGAGCTCCATTCCACAGCACACGCCTTGATGCTGGCGCGGGCTTGGCCGCAATGGGTCTCCTTGGCGCGCGGTGGTCACTCTGTCTGGTCGTGTTCCCATGGTTCTGTGGATCTGGACATGGGCAACGGTTGGCAAGGTCGGCTCAATTCTCCCGGGTGAGGGGGTGGGCGACTAGCCCCTGGCGGTGCGATCGATGGCTATGGGATGGTGGGAGCTCGAGGGGGCTCTGGTTTGGCGGTTTGTCGGTTCTGGTGTCTAACATCGTATGGCTGCGGCTAGTCAGCATTGGGGACTGCAGGGTAGCGTGCTAACAATGTGAGTGTGGAGTAACCAGCGTGCCGACTCCAGATCTAGTGGGTGGGAGGAGTCCGGGATGGTGCTCCCCGGAGTTTGGTGCTCGGTGCTCCAGGCATGGGCCTAGCCTGTTTTGGTCAACACCGGCGGCGCTCTCAAGTGTCGTTCTCCTCCTTGGAAGCATCGCCATCCAACACCTCTCCCAACCTTGGAGTGTCTTTTTCTCCAGGTGAAAACCCAGACCTGACTTGCCGGATAGGGGGACGATGACATCCTTGATGTTATTACCTCCTTCGAGACGTTGTCTTGGAGTCTCCACCCCTTGGTTAGCGTGCGAGGCCAATAGTGGCATGGTCAACAGGAGGCTCACGAGGCGGGCGATGGTGCAGCTAGCATGGGGCTGATGGTGGTGAGGCTGGCATGACGCCGGTGGTTGTGGCTTCAGGTTGCACAGATGCGGCTAGTATGCGAATAGCCTAGAAGGGGCATGTTCGTCGTCGTCTTAGGGCTAGAGAGGCCCAGATCAGCTTCCCTTCGAACCTTTTTTTCTTGGCGTTGGCAGGACTAGCAAGCGTGGCCATGGTGGGCTTGGCTTTAGTGCATCGGGTGGAGTTATGCCCTGAGTGGTTCTACTGCGGCGAAGTCGGAGTCGTCAGATCGTGGTGCAATAGGTGATGACAATGACGCGGCTAGCAGGTCAACAAGGGGTGCTTCTTGTCTTTTCGTCATGCTTGATCAGCTTTTGTCATATGTCTATTTGTCCGCCGGTGCTCCGGACCTAGTTTACCTCGGTAGTTGGCCTGATGGCGGTAGCGTCTCTGAAACCCTAGGCGGCTTTATCACATGGAGGAGAGATTAGTGTGGGGAAAGAGGAAAAATGTGAAGGATTTCCTTCTATACATTTGGCGGTAATTTTCATGTAAATAACATGAAGTTGGAGGGCAATCTATAGGATAGAGTGCACGAAGCCTATGGGGGTTGTTGGAAGCACTTCTTTGGATGCTTCCCCACTCTAGTGCAAATCTGAAAGTGCTTCTTCCAAGTCCACTTAAAAAGTTATGTTTTTGTTTGGTCTTGTGCTTTTAGAAGATTAGAAGCACCGCAAACTAAAGCTCAAGTCTAAACAAACAAGGTCTTATGCATGGTCTAGGTGTCTGCCCTAACATTTCTAAGGCCTGATTATACATGTCAGGCATGAAGTGTAAGAGAAGAAGAAATTTTAGCCCAATAGAAAGCATCCACCAAATGTTGATGCAACATCCAAATTGTTTTGGACTAGATTATAACATCCTAAACATATAAAATTATGTTATCCATTGACTTTGCGTGCATGTACTTTTTGACATTTTAACAATATTTAGTCGTTGAACTTTTTATCTTTGTAACATAGATGGTGTACTTTTGCTTGCTTTTTGTGCAAGCATTGACATATCCAGTTCACTTTTTCTTTGTAATAATGAGCAACTTCTTAATGCTTTTATTAGGTTGTCTTGGCCTGAGGAATGAAGAAATTGCCGGCATAGAGTGCTGACTAGCTAGATGTACATTTCTCTCTCTCTAAAAGTCAACCACTTCGCTTTTTCTTGTGCTGATAAGTCAAAGTCCACATCACATCAAAAATTGCAAGATTTATTTTTCCAATCATGTCATTGTCTTGAAATGTGAAAAAGGCTTGACAACTTACTAATGAATGGGTGCCAAGGCAGTGCAGAGATTGTAAAGGAATTGCATGAAATAGGTCAATGTTAGGGTCAAAGGTCGGGGACGTTGGTTATCACCCGTCAAAGCACTACCTCAGGAGACATCAGCACTGACGGGCGCAAAACGGCAATCGCTCACGGGTCTGGAGCCCGTCAGTAACATCAGAACTTCCACTGACGAGCGGAGGGCCTGTCAGAAAAAGTATATTTTTCACTGACGGGTGTATATTGCCCGTCAGTGAAGAACCTACCAGTGCTGCCCGGGTGGCAGCCTGAGGGGACTTTCACTGACGAGCAGTAAATACCCGCCCGTCAGCGTTATATGCTTCCACTGACGGCTGCATGGAGGTTGCCCGTCAGTGAAACTATTTTCATACTTTTTTTAAATAGACAATATGAAGCAATTAGTATTCATATCTGAATATAGCAATTAGTATTCAAATCTAAATATAGCAATTAGTATCACAAATATTAAGCATATATAGCAATTAATATCACAAATAATAAGTTCATTCAAGCTAATTTACTACGAATTAAAATGACAAACAAATGAATTTAACAATGTTTATTCTCACTAGCCCTACTCTACGTCTACGATGCTTGGCTAGGACTTCCAGTGTGGCGGTAAGCGGGTAATTGGAGTCCCGCGTAGAAATCACCGCTTGGCCGAATGACTTCGTTATTGATAACGTACGCGAAGGTCTTCTGGATGCGGGCAAAGTCCTTCCTCCAGTCGTACTTATCGTCGGCCAGGTCGTGTATGAAATTATTGAATTGATCCTGGCTCCATTGCGGGTTGTGGGATATGATGAACGCGTCTATGTGAGTGCAGACGTAGTACCCACAGGTCATGCTACCTTCTGGCCGTTGCCTGCAAGGGAAGTTGAATTTGTGGATCAGCTTTTTGCTCTTGCTTTCTGCTCCTCCCCCTCGCAAGTTGTATTCCTAAAAGGCGGCTTCCAGAACTTCCTTAATTCCTGAGAAGTCCCGCTTGGCACTTCTTTGGGAATCAAAATAGTATATCATTCTGGAAGGCTTATGGATGACAATGAGGATCCAGTGGTCGCTGCGTAAAAGGTAACGAATGAATATAAACAGATGGTGATACGTGCTTAAGAAAAGCAAACTAGGGACGGTTGTAAGTAACTTAAGAAAAGCATAGTATGACAGTGATCTCGACCTTCAGTTTCAGGCAGCGTTGCACTGTGATTGACTTCTGACAAATAGTGTTGAAGAAGTTACAAAGGTCCGTGATCGTCTTGCGGACACCTGGCTCCATGATACCTCTAATTGCAACAGGCAGTATCTGTGTGATCATCACGTGGCAGTCATGAGACTTCATGCCAATCAGTCGGTGAGTCTTCATGTCAACAAGTTTTCAGATGTTTACGGAGTAACCTGAAAAAACTTTGACACCATAGAGGCATTCGCAGAGGCTATGAAGCTCGTCTCTACTCAGAGTATAGCAAGCAGCAGGACAGCTGGTCTTGACTCTGATACCATTCTTTCCCGTCTTGGTCGTTTCTCTGGTTGCCCACAGCTCAGGTCTTATATTCATGTGTTGCATGTCTACTCATGCCTTCGTCCATCTTTTGTCTTGTCCGGAATATTGAGCAAGGGACCAAGCAAGCTGTCACAGACATTTTTTTTGACATGCATTACATCAATGTTGTGACGTATGTCTAGGTGAGGCCAGTAAGGCAATTCCCAGAAAACAGATTTCCTTTTCCAGACGCCCTTTACCGGCGGTTGTTTCTTTCCTTTTCCTGGCTCAACTTCGTCCATTTCGTTCAAGAGATCGTAGATTTCTTGTCCGGTCTTCTCACAAGGCTTTGGACAAATTTCTTTTATTCCGTCGAACCTTTCCGTGTCCTCTCTCCATGGGTCATGCATGGTCAACCACCTTCGGTGTCCCCATGAACATGATTTTTCTAGAGCCCTCTAAGAAAACACTTGTGGTTTTCTTCATGCACTTAGCACATGCTTCGTATCCTTTGGTGCACTAACACGCGTTGTTCCCGTATGCCGGATAATCTTGCACCGTTGTGAACAACAGGCCTTTCAGAGTGAAGAACTCTTCTCTGTCCACGTCCCGGAGCTGAGCCCCTTTTTCCCACAGCGTAGCTAGTTCGTCCTTCAGTAGTTGTTGATACACGTTAAGATCCATTCCAGGTTGTTTTGGCCCTTGAATGAGAATAGATAGGTGCATGTACTTCTGCTTCATGCACAACCATAGAGGAAGGTTGTAGATCCAGAGAACCACGGGCCATATGCTGTGTCTGCTGCTCATGTTGCCGAATGAATTAATTCCGTCCGTACTCATACCAAACCTAATATTCCTCGGATCACTACCGAAATCTGGGTTTTCGGCGTCGATTGCCCTCCACTGTCAAGCATCAGCTGGGTGTCTCAACACCCCGTCCTTTCTTCGCCCCTCTTCGTGCCAACGCATCAGCTTTGCCTCCTTCTTGTTACCGAATAAAACGCTTCAAACGGGGGACCACTCGTCACTTCTTCCTCGTCATCATCTTGGTTTCTGCCCCGCTTATATCGAGATGTGTTGCACACCGGATATTTGTGCAGCTCTCTATACTCCTTGCGATAAATAATGCAGTCGTTTCGACAAGCGTGGAGTCTCTCTACATCCAATCCAAGGGGCAGACCACCTTCTTGGCTTCCTCGGTGCTCATAGGCAGCACGTTCTCCTTTGGAAAAACCGTCGCAAGGTAAGCCAGTGTCTCATCGAAGCTTGCGTCCGGACAGTTGTGGGCTGCCATGATCCTTAGAAGTTCTAGCGTGATTGACAGATGCATGTGCTCAGGATCGCAGCTGTGATACAGTTCCGCCCGGAGTTGCCGCAAAAATACGACGGCTCCTTCCACCCGGAGGAGTTTCTCTAGATCTACACCACTGTCGTCCAGGCGGCAAGGGGGGATGAGAAGGTAATGGCCAACTGGTTCCCCATGGTCTTGAAGGGCTCCACCCGTTCATGGCTCATGAACCTCCCCTCGAGTTCAATCGGCTCGTGGGAGGACCTCTGCCACCAGTTCGTGGCCAATTTCCAGGGCACTTTCGAGCGCCCTGGCATGGAGAGTGATATCCACGCGCTCAAGCAGCGCAAAGGGGAAACGTTGCGGTACTTCATCCAGCGTTTCAGCCAGGTGCGCAACACCATCCCTAAGATTGCCCCTCAGGCAGTCATTGTCGCCTTCCGGCAAGGAGTGCACGACGAGAAAATGCTTGAGAAGCTGGACACGCGCGACAACCAGTCCACGGCGGAACTGTTCGCAGTCGCAGACAAGTGCGCCAAGGCGGCTGAGGCTCGCACGTGGCACGACTCCCATCCCGACCAACCGTCGGTTGACGGCGCGTCATCCTCCCGTCCTTCCGGGAAGCGGGAAGGCAAGAACAAGAAGCGCAAGCCCGAGTCTGCCGCGGCAGCCGAGGCCAAAGCGCGCAAGCCGCCGCGTGAAGGAGCGAGCGGCGGCAAGAAGCCATCCCGGGCCCCTATCCAGGGTGCCGGCAGATGGTGCCAGATTCATAACACCGACCGGCACGACCTTTCTGAGTGCCGGACGGTGAAGTTCCTCGCCAACAAGAACAAGCTTCAGCGTGAAGAGCGCCGCGAAGATGGCGGCGACAAGCGAGACGGCGAGGAGGATGGTCTCGGGTTCCAGGAACCCGAGGCCGTCGCATGCATCAACGGGGGCGCCTCGACGCATGCTTCCCGGCGCCAATTCAAGTTAATGGCGCGAGAAGTATGCTCGGCTACCCTGAGTACCGGTGCGTCCCGACCACTCAAGTGGTCGGAGGCCCCGATCACCTTTGACAACTCGGATCATCCCGAGAGCACCTCGGGTGTGGGCCATCTCCCGCTGGTGGTCTCCCCGACGGTGTGCAATATCAAGGTAACTCGCATGCTAATCGATGGGGGCGCAGGCCTTAACCGCCTGTCCCCCAAGGTGTTTAGCAAAATGCAGTTGCCACCCGGACGCCTGAACCCGACAATGTCTTTCCATGGCGTCACTCCAGGCCTCACGGTGCCCCTCGGGCAAGTGTCCCTG
Source organism: Stipa capillata (assembly GCA_019208055.1). Taxonomy (NCBI): domain Eukaryota; kingdom Viridiplantae; phylum Streptophyta; class Magnoliopsida; order Poales; family Poaceae; genus Stipa; species Stipa capillata. Next base: position 161,393 of record JAGXJF010000943.1, on the reverse strand, counting down.
ATGGTCACCTTCGGGACCAGGGACAACTTCCGGACAGAGAGCGTCGTCTTCGACGTCGCCGACTTCGACCTCCCGTACAATGGCATCCTCGGCGTTCGGCGCTCGCCAAATTCATGGTGGCTTCCCACTATACCTACCTCACTATCAAGATGCCCGGGCCTAACGGCACCATCACAGTGCCGGCCGACCTGAAGAGCTCCGTCTTCTGCGCCGAGCAGTTATTCTCATCCACTGCTGCTGCGGTCGATGACATCGCCGAGCTCCCCGAGTCCTCGGGCCCTCCTCCAACCAAGGTCAAGGTGGTCCCCGACGACTCCATCCCCATCAAGGAGGTGATCTTTGGTGAAGACGAGTCCAGGACTGTCAAGATCGGCGGCCGCCTGGCCGCCAAATAGGAAAGCGCGCTCATCGCCTTCCTCCAGGCAAATGCCGACGTGTTCGCTTGGCAACCGTCGGATATGCCCGGGGTCCCTAGGGAGGTGATTGAGCACCGCCTCACCGTACGCCCTGACGCACGGCCCGTCTGGCAGAAGGTGCACCGTCAAGCACCAGAACGTCAAGAGTTCGTCCGGGCGGAGGTCGACAAGCTTCTCGCTGCTGGCTTCATCCGAGAAGTCCTCCAGCCGGACTGGCTCGTCAACCCTGTCGTGGTTCCAAAGGCCGGCGGCAAGCTAAGGATGTGCGTCGATTATACCGACCTCAATAAGGCATGTCCAAAAGATCCTTTCCCTTTACCTCGCATTGATCAGATAGTCAATTCCACTGCGGGATGCGACCTTTTATGCTTTTTAGATGCTTATTCTGGGTATCACCAGATTAGTATGTCGGTAAAGGATGTGGGGAAAACTTCATTTACAACCCCTGCGGGGACTTTTGCTATGTTCGCATGCCTTTTGCGTTGAAAAATGCTGGGCCCATATATCAGCGTGCCATGCGTATTACTCTGCAATCCCAGTTAGATCGTCAAAACAAGGGATCAAGCGACGCTTATCGAGGACCTGGCGGAGACCTTCGACAGTCTTCGCAGTACTCGCATGAAGCTCAACCCCGAGAAGTGCGTCTTCGGGGTCCCATCAGGCAAGCTCTTCGGTTTCCTGGTATCGAACCGGGAAATAGAGGCAAACCCCGAGAAAATCTAGGCCATCGACTAGATGCGCCCGCCGGCTCGTCTTAAGGACGTGCAGCGCCTAACGGGCTGCATGGCCGCCTTGGGACGCTTCATCTCCAAGCTCGGGGAGCGAGGTTTGCCCCTGTTCAAGCTCCTCAAGAAGTCGGGCCACTTCGAGTGGACCCCGGAGGCCGAACAAGCCCTCCGCAGCTTCAAGAAGTACCTCACTTCACCCCTGGTCCTGGTGGCCACGAGCCCCGAGGAGCCTCTGCTCCTCTACCTCTCGGTTACCCCCCGGGTGGTAAGTGCCGTCCTCGTGGTCGAGCGGGAGGTTGGGTCCGAGCTCCCAACACCTCCCACGAGGGAAAAAGCTGTCTGGCCCGAGCTCTCCGACGGTCCCGAGAAGTCGGGGCCCGAGCTCTCTAGCAGTCCCGAGAAGTCGGGGCCCGAGCTCCCTGACAAACCCGAGCAGCCTAGCATGCTCGAGGCAAGAGACGAGCTCCCGGGCATGGAGCCCGGGGAGTTCGCTCTCGGGTCCCAGCTCCCGAGAGGCAACGAGTCTAAGTCAGAGGCCGAGCACCCTGGCAATATGGAGAGGTCGGGGTCCGAGCTCCCCGGCGACCCTGAGCAGTCAGCAGTGTTCGGGCCCGAGAACTCGCTCCCAGGTGCCTTACCCGGGGAAGTCCCAGTCAGAACCCGTGTCTTACAACGCCCGGTGTACTTCGTTAGCGAAGTGCTACGTGATGCCAAAACACGCTACCCTCAAGCCCAGAAGATGCTCTAGGCAATCCTTGTTGCGTCGAGAAAGCTGCGATATTATTTCCAAGCCCATGAGGTTTCGGTGGTTACTGCCTTCTCTCTCGACCGCATCCTGCACAACCGGGAGGCTACCGGCCGGATCGTCGAGTGGGCAATTGAACTCGGTGAGTTAATTCTGCGCTTCGTTAGCAACCGGGCAGTCAAAAGCAAAGCCTTGGCCGACTTCGTCGCCAAGTGGACGCCGGTGCCTGAAGACGAAGGGGAAGAACTAACCGCCAATCCAGGGCAAGAAGGAACCCAACACTGGACCATGCACTTCGACGGCTCCCTCACGCTTAAGGGCGCGGGGGCTGGAGTGGTTCTCACCTCCCCAACAGGTGAAGAGCTCCAATACGTCGTGCAACTCCTGTTCTGAGCCACCAACAACATGGCCGAGTACGAGGGACTTCTCGCGGGGCTCCGTGCCGCCGCGTCCCTCGGCATCCGGCGACTTCTTGTCAAAGGCGACTCACATGTCGTCAACCAGGTGTCCAAGGAGTACCAGTGTTCAGATCCCCAAATGGCGGCGTACCTGAGCGAAGTCAGGAGGTTGGAGCGACGGTTCGACGGGTTGGAGCTCCAACATGTCCCTTGCCGCTACAACGAAGCCGCCGATTACCTATCACGACTGGTGTCCTCTCGGAAACCGGTCCCGGCTGGGGCCTTTGAAGAAAGGATCACTCGGCCGTCCGTCAAGGCCGCCGACCAAGACGAAGGGGAAACCTCACGCCAAGGCGAGCCTACCCAGGCGGCACCTTCAGTGAGGAATCCCGTCAGGATGCCGCCGCTCGGCGAGCACTCGGTGCTCGCCACCTGTCCTCAGGAAGCTTCCTGGATCTCCGAGATCCGAGGATACCTGAAAGAGAACATCCTCCCTGAGGACGATGCCGCTGCTGAAAGGATCACGCGTCAAGCAAAGCGCTACGCCTTGGTAGATGGGGAAGTCTACCGGCGTGGCTCCAATGGCGTTTTCCTACGGTGCATCTTCCGGGAAGAAGGCTGCGACTTGCTCGCGGATGTCCACGAGGGCGAGTGCGGGAGCCACGCGTCATCCCGCACGCTGGTCGGGAAGGCCATTCGGCAAGGTTTCTACTGGCCAACTGCTCTCCAGGACGCCTTCGAGCTGGTTCGACACTGCGAAGCGTGTCAATTCCACGCCAAGCAAATTCATCAACCAGCTCAGGCGCTCCAAACCATCCCCTTGTCATGGCCTTTCGCAGTCTGGAGGCTGGATATCATCGATCCGTTCCCCCGAGCGGTCGGGGGCTACGAGCACCTCTACGTCGCCATCGACAAGTTCACTAAGTGGATAGAAGCGGAGCCAGTCGTCAAGATCACCAAGCACACAGCGATCAAGTTCATCCGAGGGATTGTGAGCCGCTTTGGAGTGCCTAATCGGATTATCACCGACAACAGTACGCAGTTCATAAGCAGCGCATTCCTTGAGTACTCCGAGTCCATCGGGATCAAGATCTGCTTTGCCTCAGTCGTCCACCCGCGCACCAACGGACAGGTCGAGCGCGCCAATGCGCAAGTCCTTACAGGGCTCAAGACGAGAACCTTTGATCGACTCAAGAAGTGTGGCGCTGGTTGGATCGACGAGCTTCCTGCCGTCCTGTGGTCAGATCGGACCTCCCCAAGCAGAGCGACCAGAGAGACTCCATTCTTCCTCGTGTACGGGGCGGAAGCCGTCCTCCCCTCTGAGATCTCCTTGGGCTCTCCTCGGGTCGGGGCGTACTCGGAGGGAGATCAAGAGCAAAGAAGGCGCGAAGACGTCAACTATCTTGAAGAGCACCGCTTCAGAGCAGCCCTCCGTGCCGTCAGATATCAACAAAGCCTGAGACGCTATCATCAGTGCCATATTCGGGCCCGGTCACTAGAGGTCGGGGATCTAGTACTTCGCCACGTCCAGACGCAGGAAGGAAAGAAAAACTCTCCCCCATGTGGGAAGGCCCTTACCGAGTGACCGGTGTCTCCCGACCAGGATCAGTCCGGCTGGCCACGGAGGATGGTATGCCGCTATCCAACGCGTGGAATATCGAGCACCTGCGCAAGTTTTATCTGTGAATGGCCCGGGTATGTTTTTGTTTACACTTTGGGTCAGCCCCCCGAGTAGTAAAAATAAGTCTAGGGAGTGTTCCGGGTTCGTCGCCTAAACCCTGGTCGCCCCGCTTGGTTCCCAAACCCTGGGCACCAGTCCAGTCAAAGGCCGCCCGAGTAGCCCGTGTGCTTGCATATACGCTCGGGGGCTCTCTTGTATCATAAACTACGTTAGTAGTATTATAAGTTTTTCTCAGGAATAGCGTGTAAGCTATTTCGATAGCAGTATTCCCCTGTTTTAAGTATCTTGTTATCTATATTTTCGCTTGTCGGCAAGGAGGTCACTTTCGCGAGTATCAGGCCCCCCATGTCCCTGTTGTGCGAGTAGGTCCCGACTGATCGGGGTCTGAGAAGTCGGGGTAATTTGGCCTCTGGTGACGAGCCGTCGGCGCTCGGGCCTGGCAATCGCACCCCGAGTGCCCCCGAGTCAGGGCAAATAAGCCCCTGGCCAATGGTGCTCGGCCTGGCCAATTGCCCCCGAGCGCTACCAAATCTTAGAGTGTCCGAATAACCCTACCTCTCATGCTCGGGACCAGACGGCTGATTCAAAAACCAGTGGGTCCTGACAAAGGGAAGCCTTGAAAAGACTCAGGAAGCGGCATGCTTGCCCACAAAGTATCATAACCGCCTACGAAGTTTACAGATAAACTGTGGCGAAGCTCCCGAGTGCCATCGCCAATATCAAGACAGAGACTCAGGACGAAACCAGTATCAATATACAAGAGCAGGAGAAAAGGAACTCGTTGCTACTATGCACACAAACCAGATATGTCGTATGCTCTGAGTGTTACGGGCATATACCAGAATGATCACATGTTGATCTTTGAACAATACTATGAATATCCTTAAGTACTTTGGAAGAACTAAGGATATGTTTTGTATGCAGAGGTGACAAACGGTCCATTGTAAGGTGTTACATCGGTGCTAGTTTTGTTACAGATACAAACAACTTATCTCAATTAGGCTATGTGTTTAATAAAAGGTGGCACAATGGGCTGGAAGGAGGTTCCATGCTGAATTTGGATGAATTCCAAAGTTAAACATTTGATGGATTCCACAAACGAAGGCTGAGTATATCGTTGTTTTAACAACGACAAAGGAGGATGTTTGAGTCAAGAAGTTCGTTATCGAACTTGGTGTAGTTCCAAGTGAGCCAGTACTGTTCACGCGCGTGTACTGTTCACGGGTACTATTCCTCCTCCTCCAAGTTTCCTCCTCTATATAAAGGAGGGGAGGGGCAGCCCTCCGGAGAGATCCATCCCAGCCGCCGCCTCCCTCTCTCCCATCTCCTCTCTCTCGTGCGCAGCGCTTGGCGAAGCCCTGTCCGCGGAGAAACCCCACCACCTCCACCACCATGCCGTCGTGCTACCGGAGTTGATCTCATCTACCTCATCTCCCGCCTTGCTGGATCAAGAAGGAGGTGACGTCTTCGAGCCGTACGTGTGCACATCTCGGAGGTGCCGCTCGTTGCGGTGCTTGATCGGATTGGAACACGAGAAGATCCCTCTCGCGGCTGGGAGGTATAACCTAGCTGCGGGAGGCTGCGGGCTTCATCGACAACGGTCAAATTCTCCGCTGCGTTGACGTGTTCGTCGAGGGTATGTAAATATGATCTGTCTCTCGTTCCAAGCTTCTTCTAGTTTGGATCTTGGTTTTCTAGATTGGATCTAGGTTTTCGTTTGCATTTCGTAGGAAAATTTTTGTTTTCTATGCTACGAATCCCATCACTTTGGAGCACTCCAATAGACGGGCTCGCGGCGCAAGGGGTCCGTGTCCTACGAGAACCTCGCTATGTAAAAGAGGAACCTGTTGAAACTGAATAAAGAAAAAATCAACACGATAAGAATTTCGTTGGTGCCTAAACCACTCGTAAAACTGTCCCGAGCACGAGCACTCGGACGATCTTGCAGGGGTGCCAAAGATCGCCAAGAAAGTCGGCGCTTCCAGCTTCTCGGGGACTTAGGGTCCTCGGGTTCCCGAAGTACAGCATGTCAAGATAACAAGTTCGAAGCATCCAGCTCTCGGGGGCTGGAGTCCTCGGGGCAGACTGCTCGGGCAAGAGCCGGACCCATCCAACTCTCGGGGGCTGGGGTCCTCGGGGCCGCCTCGGGCAAGAGCCGGACGCATCCAACTCTCGGGGGCTAGGGTCCTCGGGGCCGCCACCGAAGGGTCGGCCCGCTCAGGCGGGCGAATCGGACGCGTCTTTGGCAAATCTAAAATTCAACCTCAAAGCTGCAGCAAGTCCAAAGGTGCGGAGCCAAGTCCGCACCGATCGTCGCATCAGCAGCAAGTTTTAAAAGTGGAACCAAGTCCACGCTCTGCGCTTGCAAAAAGAAGCGAAACAAAATGTGGAGCCAAGTCTGCATTTAAGATCGCATAAAAATCTTTACAGAGGCTCTCGGGCCTCAAGCAAAAGCAAAAACATAAAATACACAAAGGGACTGATTAGTCCCCGCCGGCGTCGTCTTCGGCGTTGTCGTCGTCGTCGTCGTCGTCCCGCGAGAAGTTTCGGGCAATTTCCTCGGCGACCTCGCGGACGGCTTCGCGAGCGGCTTCCTCCCCCTCTTCGGCGACCCCGAGCTTCGCCGGCTCTAAGGAGAAGTGGGGATCTCGACTACGGTAGCATGCAAGTACATGCTCCGCCACCATGGCGGCCAACTCGCGGCCCTCCCGGACAGCCAAGTCCTGCACCGCCGCCTTCAGCGCCTTCAGCCGATCAGCAATCGTGCCGAAGTGGAGGACGAGGTTGCCCAAGAAGTCCGGGCCCAAGATTTGGCCGACGCGGCCAAGCCCGGCATCTTCGACCGCGCTGTTGGCCCATCGGAAGATGCCGCGCATCAGCTTGGCGGCGTCATCCCGTTCCTTCAGAAGCTGGAGACGGCCCTCTTCCGCCGTCGTCGCCTTCTCCTCCACGCGTCGCAGCTCCTCCTGCAGATCCTTTACCCGCTCCGCCGACCGCCGCTTGGAGACGTTGCCGTCCTCGACGCGCTGCTCCAAGTCTCGGATGCACCGATCCTTCTCCTCGACGTTTTTCTGGAGTCGATCAGTGGCCTCCTTATGGACGGCCTCAGCGCGCCGCCCCACCTCGCCGTCCAGCTCTTGCGCCCGCCGGTCTAGAGAGGCCTCGCCCTCTTCGAGCTGTCTCTCTCGCTCACCGAGCACCGCCTCTTGCGTGGCAAGCAGCGTCTCTCGAAGAGCGACCTGTTCTTGGTGCCGGGCAACCTCTGCCTCGCGCTCGAGCAGCTCCTCGGCGTCGTCTATCGCCACCGCCCGCATCTCCGACACCTCCGCCCTTTCCTTGGCGATATCTTCGACGACCCTCTGGTGCTCAATGCGGGCGACGCGGAGCCGCGCAGCGAAGTTATCTTCGGCCTGAGCAAGAGTTGTCTCCCGCTCATCCAGAGCTGTGCTCAGCTCCCTCAGGGCCTTTTCCCGCTCCTCCAAGACCTTTTTCTCCTTGGTAAGGGCGGCCTGGACTTGGTCCAGCAGGCGGTGCGCCAGGCTCAGCCCCCGAGCTGGCTCAGCGGGGTGCGAGCTTGCCCTCCCCGAGAACTCCTCAAGTTCGGGGGGCTCCTCGCCTCCGGGCGCCAAATCCCTCGGGGCTCCCGAGTCCCCGAGCTCTCCCTCGGCCCGCGCCATCTCGATCTCCGCTCCCGCACCCTGTGGAGTCGCGAGAGCCACGGTCCTCTCGGCATTAGCGGCGCCAGGAGCAACCGTGACCGTCGGGACATCTTCGGGCGCCGGGGCATCCTCCGTGCTCGGGGCAGCCCCCGCCCCTGGAAGTCTTCGGTCCCCGAGGCATCCCTCTCCCTCGGCGCAGCCCCCGTCCCCAGGGTATCTTCAGTCCCCGGGGTGTCCTCCGTGCTCGGGCCGGCCTCCGTGCTCGGGGCAGGCTCGTCCTTGGAGGTAGGCTCCTCCCTCGGACCAGCCTCCACGCTCGGGGCAGGCTCGCCTCGCGAGCTGGCCTCCGAGCTCGGCTGAGTCTGGAGGCTCAGGGTCGTCCGAGCCTTTTTGGGCGCCCTGAAATCCAAATAAGAAAGCTCGGGTTAATTCCCGAGCGCAACATACTCCATTTTAAAGCAAAGGAAGTGAGTTTTGCGACTTACTTCTTCGAAGCCCCCTGGTATCGCCAGCGTGAGGTCGGGACCTGGTATCCCGGGCTTGTCGCCGACGCCGGTTCCTTCCGCTTCTTGCTCGCGGCTGCTGGTTCGGCTGCCCCCGAGCTCAGCCGCGCCGCGCCCTCGGCCGGTGCCGGCTGGGCGCTGCTTTGCCCCGCGCTGCTACCCCCAGCTCCCTCCGCCATCCGGCGAGGAGGAGAGGGAGGCGGCGGTGGCGGCGGAGGCGGCGACGGAGATGGCGGAGATGGAGGAGTCGGCGCCCGCGCCCTTTTCCCCTTCGGGTCTGCGGCGTCCTCGCCTGCAACGCCGGCCCCCGACCCGCCTCCATCGCCATCCTCGCTCTCCGAGAGCACCATGTGGCGGGCCATCCGCGCCGTCCTGGCCGCCTTCTGCGAGATCACCCCCTTTGAGTCAAACTCGGGGAGGGACGCCCAGATCTCGTCATGCTTCGCATGAATGCAGAGCGAAAGATCTGGCCGGGACAGCTCAGCGCCCGCGGAGGCTTCGGAGCCCAGTAGGGTCTGCAGCAGCGCCTTGATGGCGTCGGGCGAAAGCTCCCCCGCCAAGCCGGGCTGCGTCCGGCCGAAGTCGTTCACGCCGGTGTACATCCATGCCGGACGACCGCGCTCTCGCAGCGGTGCCAGTCACCGCCGGATGAAGTCCCCGACGACCATCGTCGCCGTCAGGCCCAGGGACCGCAGCTGCGCGATCCGGTCCACCACCGGCTGCAGAAGGTCGTCATTCTCCGGCATAAACTCCCATGTCCTCCTGTGCGGCTCCGCCGGGCCGTTGGGAAGCTGCAGCTGAAGGTGCGGATCAGTGGCGATGTAGCACCACTGCTGGCGCTAGTCGTCCCACTTGTTCCGCGTCTCCTGCGAAATGTAGGACTCCCCGACGTTCTCCCGGAGCTGGAAATTGCAGTTCCCCGCGGTCTCCCTCCGGTCAGAGCCCTGGCTCTTCCCCGCTGACTGGAGCACAAAATAGTGGCGGAAGAGCGCCACCGATGGCATCACCCCCTCGAACGTCTCGCAGAGGTGAGCAAAGATCGACAGCATGACGACGGAGTTGGGAGTGAGATGGATCAGGTGGATCTCATACTCCTCCAGCACCGCCAGGAAGAAGGCGGAGAACGGCGACGCCAGACCCGCCGCAACGAAGCTGGAAAAGATAACGGTTTCGTTATCTTCCGGCGCCGGCGGGTGCGTGGCCGGGCCGCACCTCCATCCAGCCCTTCGTTCCCTGCGGCACTAGCAGCATCCGCACCTTGTCCATGGCCTCCTCGTTAAGGAGGCGGGACCGGGGGAGAATGCCGAAGGCGGCAGCGGGCGGCGGGGAGGAGCGGAGCTTGGAGCTCCTCGACTTCCACGACATGGTGGCGTATGGCCTAGAGAGAGAGGAAAAGTTTTGAGCAGGGAGGCGAAAGGGCGTAGCAGAGGCAGACAGCGCAGGGAAGAAGACGAAGTCACGAAGGGCGTGGAAAAGTAGAAGCGTACGGGCGGCAGAGCATTTAAAAGGTTGGAAGGATTTCGAAAAGGCTGCGGAAAGGCTACGACGCTTCGTGCGCTGCGCGGTCGTGGGGGACGGCTCGGTTTTCGTAACTGATTGCGCCCCTCCACGAGGCGCGGAAACCGAAGCGGTTCCCCCCGCGCACCGCGCGCGGGGGTCGAATCGTCTTCCCCACAGGTTTTCCTAAATGGGTCGGCATCTCCGTTGGCCCAAAAGAATATTGGGCCCGCCCCCAATCTTGTCCCCTTTCTGGGCCGGCGCTTGGGAGCAGGCCCGGGGGCTACTGTCGGCGGTACGGGAACTAGGGTTCCCTAAGCCGTTGGCAAAATGGCCAAACTTGATGCCACGTCGCCAAGGGCGTGAGAATCGAGAATACGCGCTCGGGGGCTCGAGCACTGTGTCCGCTTGGCCCCTCTTGGTTTGGTCAAGTGGCCCACGTGCAGCGAGCTGGCAAAGTTGTGGGAACCCTGAGCACCTCTTGTTTCTCCCGCGGTGCCACGTGGCAAGGCGGCCCGAGCACCCCTTGGGGGCCCTTCCCCAAGCAGTCCTCGTGGGTCCGTCGACCAGTACACATGGCGGGAGTCCCGCGGCGCTCTCTGTAGGGCCCAGGCGGGCCCTTTTCCACGTGTCCCATCGGGCGTATTTAATGCCTGTCCGGCGCATTTAATGCCTGTCAACAGGCGTGCCTATTCCAGACCCAAAGCGGGCGTCCTCCGGCGTGATAAGGCCTGTCAGTTATCATCTGACTTGCTTTTGGACTTTCAGGCGCGGTACGGCACGCCCAGGTGCGCCTCTTTTGGTCCGTGGGACCCGGGTGGTTGGAGCCCGTGGCAGGGAGCTTGCCCGTTAAGTCTTCATCGGCGCGTTTCAACCCATCATGAAGACCCATTTTCCAAGGACGGCATGTCAGCAAAACATCTCTTCCGCAGCAGCCTTCGGCGGCCGGCGTGGCGTGCCCACGCCTCCTACGTAAGCAGCATGCCCGCTGCATTTAATGCCCCTTGATCATTGTGGTAATCCCCCAGGTATATAAGGGGAGAACCGAGGCCATGCAAAGGGTTGGATCTTTTTTAGGCTAAACTCTTCTCGAGCTAGCGAGAAGAAGAAGATTAGAGATCCCTGAAATCGAGCTAGGGATTACCTCTGTAATCTCTGAAACATTACTACACACGCACCAAAGCAGGACTAGGGTTTTACACCTCCGTGGTGGTATGAACCTGGGTAAATCACCGTCTCTTTTTCTATCGTCCAACCCAGCCTAGTTCGATCGTAGCTCCTGTTCCAGCACCTCCCCGGTCGAATCCCAAAGGGGGTCCTTCCGGACCACCGACGCCGGCGTTTGTACGTCGACAGCGTCTGACAAAAGGGAATGAGGGGTTGTAGCTGAACCTCTCACTGTCGAACAGGTCACGTGGCGGCGCCAACCACTGTTGCTATGAAGGTGTTCCGGAAACAGAGTGCCTCGAGTGATAGTTCGGGTATGGAGACCACGAACTCTAGAAGCTCGCGAAGCTGGTCGTCAGGGCATTGATGTTGGAGTTTGTATCCTCCAAGGCAGTGTGAGTCTACCTGACGATATCCGCTAGGGCATTGTACTCATGGCAGAGAAAATAGTCACCACCCCATTGATCATCATGTGCAGCTTGGTATTGGGGCAGCTGCACGTACTGGTGCCATGGCTCTAGTGCCTCATAATACTGCTGTTGTGGTGGAGAGAAGTGGTCCTGCTGTAGTGGCTACTGGGGAGGAATAAAGGCCTCCTTCTAGACGGCTTCTCCAGTGGCTTCTCCCAGAAACTGCCCCCTCCCAGCTTCTCCCAGAAGCCGCCCCGTCAAATTCATCGGGGCTTCTAAATTCGTCGGGTCCTGACTAGTTTAGAAGCCCCGACGAATTTGACGAGGCGGTTTCTGAGAGAAGCTGGGAGGGGGCAGCTTCTGGGAGAAGCCGCTGGAGAAGCCGTCTAGAAGGGGGCCAAAGTGCTCTTATCCTCTCCCAGCCACCACCTTAGTAGCTTCCGAATCTTTCACGTAATTCTCCAAGCATCCCTATCCTCCATATCAAAAAGCTCATGGAAGGGTAGAGACACCATCTCATTCACATTCTCACGTAGCTCAATTGATATAAATAATCACCACGGACACGGGGATTAGCAGCAGACAATTTCATAATAATAAGAATGGCTTTATCAATTCTAGTTTCATCGGGGTAAGGTGCATTCCTAGTGAGGTATACTTTGCGGTAAGGTGCATCCCCAGTAATTACGCTCCACATGTAATGTAGCCCTTAGTGGAGCGTGATTGGTTGCGGAGGTGCGCAAGAACCAATGCCCCTAGATGGGTGCGGCATTACTAATACTCATGTCCCCTTGGCCTAAAAGACTGTGGACCAAAAATGAAGAAAAATAATGGATTGCTGGGAACTAAATGGATGCACCTTTCCCCGTTAGAATTCGTGAGAATCCTTGCTGGAAATGTTCATCCAAGTAGTTTCGAAAGCCGCTATGTGCTCAGAAATGACCACATGCTCAAGATTATCTGCCAGGACCCCAAGTTCAGAACCAACTCACACTTTGATACGAGGTCCGAATACCCGAAAAATCACCCAGCACACCATACGCTCACCAAAACGTCATATACCGTCACTGCTGGACGATCCGACACCTAACCAATCCATCATACGCTTACCAAACGTCGTACGCAACCACGATTGGTTAAGCGGGGCAAGGACACACCCATCATCAGAGGGGTTGGTAATGAAACCAAGGTCTGGTAAAGAATTGTTGCTTCTCTTAAGTCACTAGGTAAAGTGGTTCCGGAGGAGCCCGACCATCGTACGCACACCCTAACCTAGCCCGGAGACTAGTGGGTCGCTCGAAAGCCAGGTACGATAGCCCACACCCTGCCTAGCCGGCACTGCATCTCAGCTAGCGGGTCACTCAACCAAAAACACTTCGCGGAGTGAGCACTAAGAGGAGATATCACTTCTTTACGATCGATTCCATATACTTCAATCATGCACGCACTGTATATGGAATGATCACAATTTAACAACTTCATATCACAATTCAAACTCTACTGAGAAGAAGAGTTAACAGATACATACATTACCATTTGCCCAAAAGGGATCTACTTTGCATAACTCCCAACTCCAAGGCTGGGTACAGGTCTCCGAAGTTTAAAGACGATGATGACACAAAAATTAAAAACCCTGAGATGGCAGCCCGACCATCTTCATGAGAAACACGTAACCCACACGTGTGACCGCGAAGGACAAACTTGCAAAAGAATATCAGTTCGTCATAAGAATCCGCAACGTAGAAATCATCCTTATTAGTCTCACCTGCAACGGTTTCGGAATTGAATTCCGTAAGTACTTTCGTACTTGCAAGATGCTTTGTAGGCTCATCCTAATTATCTTAAACATGACATTGAACAAGAGTTGAATATTACACATGTAGTTAACATCAACACATGATAACATGGCATAATCATGAACGATAAGGCAATATCATCAAGATTCATACCAACATTCATTCTAAGATTTAAAAACAATAAATCTCAGATTTTCAAGTTATGGAAATTAGCCAAGATTCATCCATATTCATCACATTCTGTCAGACAAGACAATTTATTCGCGGTTGCTCCAACCGAGGCTCAACCGAAGGTGTGGTTAGGCAAGGGAACCAAAACTTGCCCGACGCGAGGGATGAACTAAGAATGTGTAAGTTCAAGGTTGGCCGACCGTGACTTCCCACCAATCTCAATTCAAACCCCGCCGTGGGTGATGGGCAAAGCCCTACAATACTGTCATCAAATCAGGTTAAACCACTTGTCGATCCATCTGTAGGTGTCGATACCCCGGCCCTCACAACTCACCATTAGGGTTCCATAGTTAACTTGTCCAATTAAGAGATCGCCGCTGATCTCACAGTCAATGGAACCTACCAATGCTAGTGATTCGCCATCACACAACATAGCATCAACGTAAACATTGCAATCAAACCACATCTCATTCAAGACCACAACATAAGTAATTAGGAATCTTATTGAGCTTTGCAGAGCTTGCCTCATTGCCGGGAGAAGTATAAGACGTCGGTGATCATTTGCGAGAATTCTCGAATATTTGAAACGCCGGTAAGAAGCAAATAACCTCCAAAAGAGAAAATCAACCCTAAAAACTTATTTGAACATGGCAAGGATGCATGGATGCATTTATGATAAAAAGGAAGTATGGTTTACATGAGCATGTTAATAATCGCTCTTATCTTTCAGTTTAACTTTAGTTGTATTTTGACCCTAATAGGGATGAGCTGTTAGCATGAATTCAATTAAGATGAATTAAGGTGAATCATGTAATCAGCATGAGCATATGTTATTTGTCCTATACCTTGACTTAGTTTTAGTTGGTTTATAGTTTAGCATGGGTGGAACGGTACCATGGATGTCTACATGAGACACGATATGCAACTAGGGGAAAAGCTTAAAGTCTATAATTAGGATTTAGGCTTGTTTGGTGGTTTAATCTTAATGAATTGCAAATTAAGGGAATAATGGCATGTATGATACGTCTGACATTTTTAAAGAAGGTAAGTTAGGTTCTCATGACCTTAGCAATTAGTCATGTATCGGATTGGAAGTTGTATTTCAATATTAAACATAGGAAGAAGGCATGCAGGAGATTCATGTGACATTTTAAGCACAAGTTGCGATCTTTCAGATTTTAGCCAGATGGAATTTTTATTCCAAAGGGGAAATATTCCATGCATTAGAGTCATGTTAAAAGTGCCATGGTCACCTAACGTGGTCTTACAATATGATTATAACTCTTTTTCATTCAAAGTTTACGACTTGAATTCACATGTAATGCAACCATTCGAACTAATTTAAGTGGTGTATTTTGATAAATAGAAAATCTGGACAGCAGGGCTAATTGAGCGTTAATTCCTAAACGGCTCATCAGATTGCAGTAAATAGATACTCGAATCGAAGCTATCAACAGCGTCTACGGTTCTCCTTTTAAGCCCATGGCATAAAAACTAAGAAAAGAGTATGAAAGCAGCCATGGAAGATATCAGCTTGAAGGTAGACCTACGCATACAACTAATGGTTATTAGTACCATAGTTAACTCAGTGCACCTGAACCTTACTAATGGCTAATGATCATGCTCAACGGTTATATCTCTACGGCACTGCATACCAATTAGCTTGTTTTACCCTTAATATTGTTAATTAGCTAAGCATCCCCATTGTTACCACAATGATTAGGTCTCAGCTAAGCATAACTGGTGCTAGAAGATCAGGGCAGCAGGAGTATTTTGCCCGTATCTCACAAATGGTATATCGGAAAAAGTTAAATGATCACTTAAAACCAAGCTAGCGATGGCATCTTTAGATTTCATTTTAGTTTCATCTTGTAATAACCATGAGAAGGGCAGCGAATTGAGCTCGGAATCTTTCAGTTCTATGCAGTCCTACAGCATATAACTAATCGAGATCATGGTGGAATCATAGCAAGCAGGGTTTAGAGGCTAGCCACTGGTTACCAAAGTTTTAACACCTTATTAGCTGTTAATCCATTAGCTACTAAACGCTGTGGTCGCCAGTGTAATGAATTTGCCTGAACCTTATTAATGGTCAATGATCACAGTCCTCGAATATGCTCCTATGGCAGTACATAGTGATCCACTTATCCTATATTCGAATAGTGTATTCACTTCAACTAATTTCCAGCATTAGCACATTGGTCAATTCTTGTCCGTGCAGCATAGTAATTATTGCATTCGCTAATGTCATGATTAAAAGGTTAACTGCCGACTAGTTATGACGTCAGTTTATTCTTCATTTTCCTTAGCAGTTAGTCCTAAGCATCGCACAGGTCACTCATTGGTTTATCTACTTCATGTTAGTTTTCAATTATCAATCGCTAAGCTAATTAAATAAGTGAGCATGACCGAAGCAGGTTAAGTCATGGAAACGAACTGAGTACCAATAGACGCACCCTCGGGCCTTAAGTTCATGGATTTGTAAATGAAGCTGAGTTGAATCTGTATCGTTTGCTCCAGCAGCTCAGAGAAATAAGCGAGAAGGAGGAGGACCGGGAGATATGGCCTCACCCCGAGATGACTGAGCTTGAGGCCTAGGGCGGGAATTGATGTTGACGCCGGTATGAGGGCTGGAGGAAGTCCACGCGTTGCTGCACCTTGGGCCTTCGGCTGCAAGAAGATGGCAATGCGTGCGGTGGCTTGAGCTCGAGGACGAGTGGCGGTGAGGCGCTTAGTCCCGCCCGTGGCGACGGTGGGGCTGAAGACGGCGACTGCGTTGGTCCGAGAGGAGGGGCGCAGCCGGCGGATTGAAGCGGCGGGGAGTGGCAGTCCTGGGCTCGGCCGGGAGGTGGCGACGGATGGCGGCGGGACGAGCAGCCCGCCGGAGGCGGTGCGGACCCGTGGGCTTGGGGAAGAAGGAGGTGCCCTTGCCGGCGGCGCATCGGTGCAGCGGCGGGAGTTCGGAGGCGCACGGCGGTGGAGGAGGTCGGCCGGCCGCTGCGCTAGCCGCCAAGGGCGGCGGCATTTTGGGGGCTGACGGCGAGACCTAAAACGGCGGCGGCATGGGTCACAGAGGCGCGCGGAGAGGAGGGAAGGCGCGGCGAGCTAGCGGTGAGCCGCGCCGACAGCGAATGGCGCAAGCGGCGGAGGCGGTGGGACACGCGGCAGAGGAAATGCAGCGCGCGAGGAGGAGGTGCGGGTGGGCCAGCGGCGGAGGATAGGCACGGCGAGCCGCCGGCCGGCGGTGGCGGCGCGTCGGAGCAACCGAGGGATGGCGGCAGGGGCTTTGGGGAAATCAGTAGAGAGAAAAGAAAAGAAGAGTAGCAGAGGGGCCTTTGGGGAGTCCGGCCAGGGATTGAAGAAGACGGTGCGCGTGGCGTGCTACGTGGGGAAAAAAGGCCTGCTGGCGGGTCCCACGGGCAGGTAAGGTGGTTTTGTTTTATTTTCTGTTTGTATTCGTACGGCGTGATAAAAAGGAGTTTTAGTTCCCATTTTGACGAATCCATAAAATTCTCAGGAAAATCATTAGGGCTTCAGGGTTGCTCACAATTTTTCTTGACTTGAAATAACCTAGGTTGGGTTGTTATTCAATCATGATTGCAGGGTGGCTCAAGGCAAGGATTAAACCATAAGCACTTAAATAGGTTTTCAAATGTATCTCTACCTAATATTGAAGGACGGACGATTTCTTCGTCCGTCGAAAATTACCCCGTCCATGCCCGCACCCCTCCCCAAAGCGCGAGTAGCCCGTCCCCTTTGACGGCAACCGATCCATGGCGACTAACGCCCTCCCTTCTCGTTCCCACCTCACCCCCGCCCAGCACCCTCCGCCTCTCCCTCTCCCTCTCCCACCACAACCAGCCTGCCGCCGACCCCAAACGCCGCCGAGCCCCTGTCCCCTCTCACCCGGCCTTCTCGCGAGACCGCCGCCGAGCCCCTGTCCCCTCTCACCCGACCTTCTCGCGAGGCCGTCGTGCCAAGAAGATCCCCGTCCCGGACACTGACGAGCCTGCCGCCGGCGTCCGCGTCACCGACCGGGGCCTCGCCTACCGCCTCGAGGGCGCGCCCGTGGACTGGGAGGTGCCCCCGGCGGCTGCTGGAACTGCATCGGCATCAGTGGTGGTCGCCCCATTGGTGGCTGCCCCGGGAACGCCGGCGGCTGGCGCACCACCTGCGGGTACGCTACCGGCTGCGCCAAGAGGTTCGGTATCGGCGGACGCGAGATCTGCTGCCGCATCATACCGGGCGCGGGTCCGCCAGCTCGGGCTGGGCCTGGAGGAGATTCTTTTATGTCAATGGCAGTTTCCCATAGAAGGTCACAAATCAATTCTGCTCAGGTGACAGATACGTCAAATCACGTATTTGGAGTAAGACTGCAGCCGGAGGAGTCAGCCATGTCGGGAGCTCCTGATACGAGCACGAGCAATCAGCGGAATCAGCACTTCTTGTATACATTTGCATTCAAAATGCTGATGAGCTCGTAGGACGATATCTCAGGTTAACTGAAAGCTGCTGCTGAGTTTACCGTTCTCGTGGATCATGACTGCAGGGTTCTTGTATTTCACCTGGATATGCTCCAGCATTTTCCTCAGAGCCCACGGCGTCGACGACATGAAGTCGCTTCTCAACCCAAATGGGAACTGTTGTAGTTTAATTTATGCCACCAAGACACAAATGATTTAGCTAGCTATATATGACGGAAACACGGTTCTTTCACAACTAAATTCAGAGATGGATAATCAGAATTGTATCGGCAAATACCTGGTTCTTTGACTTCAGATATGGCACTGCAAGAATACATTTGCAGAAGAATCAGGTTATCCATCTCTCTCATTGCAGTTAGGAACAAAATAAAGCTTGAGGACATTAGGATTTTTACAGTCATATTTCACGGCTGCATCACCCATGTAATCTCTCAGCTTTTGATCCAGCTTGCTAAGATCAGCCTTCACATGTGCAACGAAATAGTGGTTGAACCCGACAAAATCGAACGATCCAAGCACTCTCTTAATCTCTTCATCAGTGAAAGATGGTAGCCTGGACCCAACATTCTTCCTCATCACTGGAGGGTAATCTCCATGCACCAATGGATGCAAAAACCTGTGTCATGAACACATGATCTTTAGCTGTAGTTGCACATAAATTCGAGATTTCCTGTGGAACTTGAGATCTAGAGCAGAACGGACCATCCAAAGTGGAAATCATTCATCCTTGCAGCTGCTGCTACATCCTCAGGTGTTTGCGTCGCAGGCTCATACCACCAACCGAGCAATGTGAGTCCAATTCTCCCTCCCTGCTTTGCCTGACCAGCAAGAAACAGAAGGGAAGGTTTCACCCGTGAGGATGATTCATCCCACAAGAACAGGTTCATGATGTAAAAGGTGGCATTGGTTCAAACCTGGTACTTCTTTTTATACAGGGTCGCTGCTGAGGCATGTGCAAGCAGAAGATGGTGCGCTACTATGTATGGCTCTGTGGTAGAGTTGCCTTCGTCACAACCAAGGCCGGTGGGGAATGAGCATCACCGTGGCGGGAGGAATCCTTGGTCGTATCCGCCAATCGGCTCAATATTTCGCTCATTGACAGTGCTCCAGTACTTCACTCTATCGCCAAAGTTCTTGAAGCACATATCTGCACATATCTGCATGGCACAGAAGGCAAAAGGCAACATTCTTACTTCTCTTATGGAAGCATACTTGCTGTAAGGGGAATTATTAGTGGGGTAAGAAGATAAGTACATGAATCTACGACTAAGCAACCCGCTGTATTCATCTTGAAGAGCCTGAGGGAAGTCAAAATGATATATCGTTACATGAGGCTGAATTCCTGCACGAAACGCAGAAAGATGCATCATTTATTTCTGTGCAGCTGGACATTTGAAAATCCTCGAAAAAAAATACTGATGGAAATTCAGTTTGGCAAGGATTAAATACCATGGCTCAGGAGTTCATCAATTAGATTGTTGTAGTATTCCAGTCCCTTTGGATTGACAGCTCCTCGCCCATCTGCATGGATTGCAAACAACCAAGTCAGTGAACTGCCGGCCAACTTTTATGACACACATTATTCAACATATGTGGTTGTTGTACTGATGCTTTCAGTAAAGCCTTACTGGGAATAAGCCGAGGCCAGGCAATGGAGAATCAGTAAGCATCGACGCCCATCTCGCTCAAAAGCTTTACATCTTCCTGTTGTCAAACCCAAAATTAGTTTATTACTGTAAGTTTGACATCAAGTTCTTGATCTGAAAAGTCAGTGAGATGCAGCACTTCGTCTCACAAACTAACCTTGTACTTATGATACTGATCTGCAGTTACATCAGCAGTCGCTCCGTCAACAGAATAGCCTGTGGAAGTTAAAAACTCCATGTCATAATTAAGAATATGAAAATGCATGACAGGTTCAGACTTACAGGCTGGGGAGAAATTAACCTGCGTGTGTGAATGTGTCCCAGATACTAGGTTTTCTTCCATCCTCTGCTACTGCACCTTCAACCTGAGAAATTAGATGAATGTTCAGGTCTGTAAGACAGTAAATGTGTGTAACAAACTTATGGTTACTTGTTAACTTGCCACCGGAATTCTGATTCAGGCGGCAGACATTAGTCATTTACTGCCTTATCATGCCGATTACTCTTCCATTCCTTGGTAACAAACTAATATACATGCATGTGGAATTCCCGGGAAATCAAAGCGCTCATCAAATGCAGTTAATTTTGACCCTTCTCTCGACTCTCAGGTCCTAACGCCGTGATGCCTATCAGCAAAAGAAAACAAAAATATGCGCACAAAGTAGGCAGAAATATGTAAATATGCAGCCAGAACAAAAGAAAGCTAGAATAAAACAAATCACGGCTATCCATGAATTAAAGCGCAGCACAGCAAGCAAAGACTCAATTGCGATGGAGAATCCTGCAAATACCACAACAGAACATGAAGTAAGTACATCTACCTTTAATGTAAAACACAGGAAGCATATCACGCCAGGAGAAAGACAAACGTTGCTAAACCGTCGTAACGAAGAATTCACGGCAAAACGGATGAAAACTGTTCCGGTATCATCACAAGAGGACACATCCATGATAAAAACCGGCAACGATGACATAGAACCTCTAGAGCAGCCAGAAGTCATGATTAACGGTAATACTCTAAATTTTATACAATACTCTCGCATTCCAAATATATACATATGTCTGTACAACTAACCATCTTTTGTGGACAGACATCCCCTCTTCAATGTTTCCAAACATCCAAGAAGTAGATGCGCCAACACAATCATTCTACAATGATGATCACAGTAAGGTGGCTTTGTGGCCAGACATCCCCTCTTCAGTGTTTCCAACAATCAAAGAAGTAGATGCACCAACACAATCATTCTACAATGATGACCGCGGTAAGGTTATCAATTTCATATATATTCTTATGCAATACAAAGAAATATATATACATTCAAAATTTACTACACAGGTAATGATGAAGTCATATTTGAAGAAGACACCAACGAGGATGAATACATGTTCTCTGGTCAAGGTATGCTCAATACAATTTAAATATATCTGCATCATTATATTACTCTTTTACAAAAATTTTGATTGATGCTACAAATCAAACCAGAATGGGACAGAGAAGTGGAAATCGAAATCAGAGAAGACGAGGAATTTCACAACCCTTATCCGTATGATTTCGTCTACAGCAACATACCAAACAACACACACATGCTGAAAACGGTACAAAATTGCAGATTCTGCAATGCAAAAAATTCTAGTATGAATCTAAGGGGTTATGCTGCAGAAAAGGACAGGTAATACTAGCCAATCCAGATACACCACCTGAACTCATGAGACTTTGGACAAGCAGCGATTCTGATGCAAGACATTTTCGGAACAATATAAGATTTTTCAATGGACACTTCTCATTTACTTCTCTATACTGCCACCTTGACAGAGACACAACTGACATGCGAACAACTGGTATTTACACCTTTCGAGCTCATGGTCAGATCTATCACAATATACACTCATTTGCTAATAGTTGCTCAGATCCAAAGCATCTGGAGCTATACTTCTATGACGATGATCCAAGCTTAGAGCATCAGTACCGCCGTTGCCGCGAGGAAATGTACGAGCAAGACAAGCACGTAGTTGGCATAATAACCGACATTCTACTCGACAACCCATACTCTAAACAGTTTAGGAGTTTGGGACAAGCCCAAAACCTTGAGGACTACAGACTCATCTTGAACCTTGACCAAAGATTGGACCAGCGAACATGCAACGCACCAATCACTTCGGAGGTAGCTGCAGTGTGGGGTCGAAGGAAATGAAAGAAGAAATACCTATGACAAGAATGTAATACTACATGGGAACAACAATGAAATACAGGGCATTTGATCATATTACGGATGCTATGATTCGTTGTCGTATCCTCTATTCTTTCCAAGAGCTGAACTGGGTTGGCATTCAAAAATCCCAAAGGTCGATACACAAGAGGAAGGTGTGACAAAGGCTAGTGCTGATAATAACAATAATGACGATGACCCAGGTAAATATTTCATATATTATTGTCTTCAAAATTTAATTTTGATATATGGTACACTCCTACATACGCAACTAACTTTTTATGTTGCAATATTTGCACAGATTCAATCAACGGGCTGTGGGTAACCATGAGATAATACTACTATTATAAATTCCATACACGGCCAAACATATTCAACCCAATATTGCACGGCGGACGGCTTTTCCAGCAGTTTGCTGTAGATACATACATCAAGATTGAAAGCTCCAGACTGGATTACATGTGGCATCATCAAAAAGAAATAAGGGCAGATCTATACCAAGGCCTTCTGGACAGCATTCAAGCTGGAGAACAAAAGGGAAATGCAGTCGGACAACAGACAGTTCTTGCCTCATCATTTATTGGAGGGCCACGAGATAAACTTCGCCGGTATCTAGATGCTCGAAATCCATAATGCGCGGTCGACCGCTGGGAGCGGTCAATTCCGACCGCACAGTACTGCTACAGTACCCGCACAGTACCGCTATAGTACTACTACAGTAAAACTGTCAGAAGTTGAAACCTGGAATTTTGTAAGTTGAAAGTTAGTTATGTTGTAGTAGAAACCTGTAAGTAGAAACCTGACTGTGTTAAAGTAGAAACCTAACTATGTTAAAGTAGAAACCTGACAATTTCCGACAGCTTTACTGTAGCTGTCAGAAATTGACCGTGAACACGGTTGACCACGCATTACAGGTGCCCCTAGATGCTATGGCTTTAGTTAGAAAATATGGAAAGCCAGACGTATTCCTCACAATGACCTGCAACCCCAACTGGGAAGAGATCAAACATGAACTAGAGTTTGGACAAACACCACAAGATCGCCCAGATATCGTCGTTCGTGTTTTCAGGGCGAAGCTAGAAGAAATGAAGAAGCAACTATTTGAGAAGAACATTCTTGGAAAGGTTAAGGCATATACCTATGTTGTAGAGTTCCAAAAGAGGGGACTACCCCATGCTCACTTTTTGCTGATCATGACTGGAAAATACAAGTACACATGTCCAGAACAATATGACAGAATCATCTCCGCCGAGCTCCCTAGCAAGCACAAGTACCCAGAGCTATACAAAATGGTAATCAAACATAAGATGCATGGTCCTTGCGGTGCACTGAATAAATATTGTCCATGCGCAAAGAATCGCCCGTCATGCAAGAACAATTATCCAAGGCCAATTTAACAAAACTACAATTCAAGGCAAGGACTCCTACCCACTATATAGGAGACGCAATGACGGCCGGACTGAAACAGTCCAAAATTGCAAACTAGATAACAGTTGGGTTGTTCCTTACAACCCCTATCTGTTGAGGATGTTCAACTGTCACATAAATGTTGAGATATGCTCAAGCATTAAAGCCGTTAAGTACTTGTTCAAGTACATCTACAAGGGACATGACCGAGCATCTGTATCTGTAACTGACAAAGCAAATGAAGTCGAAATCGACGAGATTCGACAGTACAGAGACGCACGGTGGGTGACACCTCCAGAAGCACTGTGGAGAATATATGGCTTTGAACTAAGCAAAATACACCCAACAGTCTTGCAACTACAGCTACATCTCCCAAATATGCACATGGTTTCATATAATGGCAAAGAAAAAATCAATAATGTTATCGGCCGTGGTGGCACAGAAAGGTCAATGTTGACAGCATACTTTGAAGCAAACAGCTTACATGAGAAAGCACGAGGCATGCTATACAGGGACTTTCTAGAATATTATACTTGGCAAAGACGAGGGAAGTTTTGGCAGGAGAGGAAACGAGCCGCTACGTTCCAGGTTGGCAGGATCGTCTCAGCACACCCGGCTGAAGGAGAACGATACTATCTTCGAGTTCTCCTAAACCACGTGACAGGCGCCACCAGCTACGAAGACCTAAGGACAGTTGATGGACAAGTAATGCCAACCTTCCGTGAAGCTGCAGAAAAAAGGGGGCTAATTGAGGCAGACAACACACTAGATGACTGCATGACAGAAGCGGAGTTGTTTCGAATGCCATCATCGCTACGAAGGCTATTCGCGACAATCCTGGTGTTTTGTGAGCCCAGCGACGTCCGTAGCCTCTGGAACAATCACCTCGAGGCAATGTCAGAAGACTATAGCAGAAACTGCAAATGCAAGCACACGGTCCAACAAATGGTACTGAAAAATATCAGGGACATGTTGCACTCAATGGGAAAAGATATACAGTCATTTCCTCTGCCAGAGATCGACAAACAGCATGACACGACAGACGACGTACCTAGGGAGATCATCGAGGAGACCTCGATTGAGGTGGACCCCGAGGACGCATCTTTGCATAAGAACCTAAACAACGAGCAGAGGAAGGCCTACGAGGAAATCCTAGCCACGATTGATCGCCACAGAGGAGGTATATTCTTTGTCGATGGACCAGGAGGCACGGGAAAAACATTTCTTTACATGGCGCTCTTGGCCACAATACGCGAACAAGGCAAGATTGCTGTGGCGACGGCCACTTCCGGTGTTGCTGCTTCCATAATGCCCGGAGGGAGGACCGCGCACTCGAGGTTCAAGATTCCACTAAGAATAGACGATGGAGCTATTTGTGGATTCACAAAACAAAGTGGGACAGCCAAGCTACTCCAAGCAGCATCACTAATAATCTGGGATGAAGCATCTATGACTAAGAGGCAGGCGGTTCAGGCGCTAGACACAAGCATGCGGGACATAATGGACAGACCAAATCTTCCATTCGGTGGAAAAACGGTCGTATTTGGAGGAGATTTTAGGCAAGTGCTCCCTGTTGTCCGAAAGGGTACAAGAGCCCAGATAGTAGATGCGTCACTACGCAGGTCCGAGCTCTGGAATTGCATGCGTCAATTGAAGCTTGTGCGCAACATGAGGGTTCAAAACGACCCGTGGTTCGCAGAATACCTACTATGCATTGGAAACGGAACCGAGGAGACAAATGATAACGGCGAAATACTTCTACCTACAAGTATATGTGTGCCAAATAAGACGGATGATAATGGCCTGGATAGACTCATCGACAATATCTACCAAACGGACAACGTTTCCCTAAAAGATTCAAAATACATCACGTCAAGAGCAATTTTATCCACAAGGAACGACTGCGTAGACAGAATCAACCTAAAAATGATTGATCGCTTCCAAGGGGAGGAGATGGTGTACCACAGCTTCGATTCTGTAGAAGATGACCCCCATAACTACTATCCACCAGAATTTCTAAACACCCTTACCCCAAACGGACTGCCTCCACATATGCTAAAGCTCAAAATTAATTGTCCAATCATACTACTCAGGAACATCGACCCCGCTAATGGCCTCTGCAACGGCACAAGGTTGGTCGTACGTGGATTTCAGAAAAATGCAATTGATGCAGAGATTGTGGTAGGACAGCACTCTGGAATGCGAGTTTTCTTGCCTCGAATACCATTATGCCCATCTGACGACGACATGTTCCCGTTCAGTTTCAAGAGGAAACAATTTCCAGTCAGGCTCAGCTTCGCAATGACAATAAACAAATCACAAGGTCAGACAATACCAAATGTCAGCGTCTACCTGCCTGAACTGGTTTTCTCACATGGTCAACTATATGTCGCGCTTTCTAGAGCGACCGCGACATCGAACATAAAGGTACTAATAGGTACACATGATGAGGAGAAGAAGAAGAAGAATAAGAAGATCAGTACAAGCGAGACATACACGAAGGAGGAGAAGAATAAGAATAAGAAGATCAGTACAACCGAGACATACACAAAGAATATTGTCTACACAGAAGTCCTCACCAAATAGGTGATGCAACCTTTGAATTTTTTGTGGCATAATGCAACTATGTTTCCACACCCTTTTCTGAATATCTAAATGCTAAACCATGTATGTTTTGTGCAATATTGGAACAGGTATGTCATTCTTTTTAGTGCTCTTGCTCAGTGCATGGTACCACCAACTGCCAACTGTATCTTGTGCGGATTGTGGAGATTGAATAAATGCTGATGTTTCACTGACCGGCGTCCTTCAGAGTTTCACTTTCTACTTGGTAGGTTCATTTACGACCAACTTAAGCATTTATATTTCATCTTGCATTGCTCATTTTCTCCCGGTGCAATGCACGGGCACATTTATAGTATAGAACTTAAGAAAATTATCAGGGTTATGTTTTGGTGAAGTTGGTTACGCTAGTTTAGTTGAGGTTGTTTTACGCCGTGTTTCCTGAGATTTCTGAGTTAAGCCAATTTAAATAGCCTAAATGCATGTATGTGATGAAAAAAAATTCTTGTATACACGATAATCCTCACTGATCTCGTGTCTTATGATTTGGGGTCATTACATTATGATCAAAATTGACAATTTCACAAAGACGCTCAAGGGAAATATTATAGGAGCGCCCTTTAGCCATAAAACTGATCATATCCTGAGATTGGGCAACGTCCTGAACAGTATCATTGAAAAAAGCTAAGAATTCATATGTCAATTGCTCATAAGATTCAATGTGCATGTGGGAGGATGTGAGCAAACCAGCATTCGTGCAAAGCTGGTCGAAGTTGGCAAGGACACCGGTGTTGATGAGTCGTGACGCCACCGCGACACCTCCAAGCCACGGTTGCGCATGGTGTTGTAAGCGGTGCGGCTGCATCTAGACACGGTGCTAAGCCTCGGGCCCTTGGCCGCAAACGCGAGCCACCAGCATCACTCCCTCTCGTCCCATTGGAGTTCTTCTTGCTCCTCCAAAAAGTCATTGCATGTTGAATTCCTTGATGATTTCTTTCATTCAGATCGATGGCAGAGGTTCCTACAACACTCAAACTAACATGCATGCAATAAGATTTAGCTTTGATTGTTAGAATTAAAGAAAAACAAAGTAACATGGCTTTTTAGAAAACTCAATAATGTGACCCAAAATCAATGAGATCGGATGAAAATTTTGGTGGAACCAAGGAGAAAATTTCCGTAGAGAAGGATTCCAACACTGGATTTGAGAAAAAGGTGAAGAAATAAGGATTTGTGGGGTCAGGGTTTCGGTTTTGGGAGAAAGAGAGAGAGAGAGAGTTGGGGCAGTGATGAGGAGAAAGATGAACTCCTTACCCCGTCCCAAGAATCTTAAAGGCTTTCTAGGTTTAGTACGGGCGCTCGGTATGCCATAACGTTCGTATCAGTGCTTGGCCACCAGGAACTTAACTAAATTTGAACTAGGTACGATTGCTCAGTATGGGCACTCCCGCCCATACCACTGGTCGACGTACCTTTTGGACTTTTGGATACCTCCTCGTGGATCCGGTATGAGCACGCGGTATGCATACCGGTGCAAGACCCACGTTTTCTTCGCATATCAATATGACCAGGTGGTACGGATGCTCCCACCCGTACCACTAGTCGGGTAAACTTCTGGACTTTCTAGCTCTTGGCTGTCGATTTGGTATGGGTACACGGTACAACTGTAACGGTCGTACCGTTGCTCATCTGAAAACAAAAGTTTTTCTTTCTTAATCCTTTCCTCATCATTAGTTGAGTATAATTCCGCAAAAATTTCATAAGAAGATCACATAATTTCCGTCCAAATAATTGAGGCTTCTAGTCATGCAACAAATGTTAGAAAATGGGTTGCCTCCCATTAAACTCTTGTATTAAGATTGCTGCGCTCAACCTTTTACCTCTTCTTCATAGAGTTCGTCAAAATTTTGGGTTCCTCCCACATTTGACTCCCAATGTCATGACTCTCTTTTGGACTGGAACATATTTGTTCTTTAGCTCATCCCCACTCTCCTTCTTAGGGAAATGCCTTGTTAATTCTTTCGCGTTAATGTGAAAAGTAATTTTTCCTTTCAGGCAATTTATAGATGCTCCTACAATGTTAAGGGATGGTCTTCCAAGAATAATAGAAAGGCCTTAGTCTTCTGGAATATCAAGCACAATAAAATCAGTTGAAATAAAGTAATGATCAAGCTTTGATGGAACATCTTCAATTAACCCTACCGGCTTCTTTGTGGATTTGTCAGCCATTTGCAAGGTTACACAAGTAGGCACTAGACTATCCAAACTAACCTTATAAAGAACTAGATAAATACTCGTGCGTTGCTACGGATAAATAAATTAGATTACTAAGCATGTCAAATTATCATTGTCGTGCTCCATGCCACGTCCTCGACTTTATCTCAGCTCTTGGTTGAGCTTCGGATCGGGTAGAATTAGGATTTGTTTGCGGGGAGTAGCACCTTGGGCAAATTTAAATTTTTAAATTTGGAGTCGATGGATGAGGACATCTATTGAGGTTTCGTCACGAGCATATAGGTTTGCCAAAATTTCGAAATGGTCCCACATGTAAGGATGGGGAGGAGAAAGTGTACAGACTGCTACCGCCAATTGACATCTTTATTATATGAAAATAATATAAAAGAGAAGAAATAAAAGCTCAAAGATAGAACTAAAGGTTAATTCAACTCAATTCCAACAGAAATAAAAAAATTATGATTGAACTCAATTCCATAATATATGTTGGTTAATTACGGGATGGTTGATGAACACGGGGTTCTTCTTCTTCAAGTAGATACCAACGACCCTCTTAGCATTCAGTGCGATGTTGATGAACTCATCAAAGGTGATGATGTGCGACATGCTTGCGAAAACAAAGAGAATTTACATGGATAATGTTCTGATACGCTAGCACTTTTACATACTGTAAACATCAGTTTTATGTAGAATTGTAGATTGATTGATTTCAGAGTAATTGATTCACCCAAAATAATGCAATTGGATGAGTGAAAAATGCACGTACCATCATAGGATTTGTCACGGAATTCATATCTGCTTTGCCCTCAGCCTTTAGCTGCGAGAAATCACAAAACCAATTAATATAAGAACATGTTCGTTTGATCGTCACAGATCCATCAAAGATCAATAAAAATGTGGAGCCGGATGAGGCGATGTTATATTTATAGGCTGTCACTGATAAAGTGTCTGTTGACGTTGGCCCACTGCACCTCGAGCGTGTAGTGGAGAGCGGCGAATTCCTTGTGGTCAATAGCGTTGGTGGTGTCATCAAGCGTCATGCCGTGGAAGCAGATGACATGGCCGTCGCTGGTCACTATAATAACCAACTCAATAAAATTAGCGCCATCGTCGATGGTACGCATGTACGCCGCTGCCATCTCCTCTGGGAGCTTGCAGTTCGACCCGTGGTGCACGATGTTGAATCACCATGATATCTGCAGCACCCGCTTCTCCTCCACCGCCATGCTACCGCCCACGCAGCATCCGAGGATGACCAGCAACAACGCCACCACGACGATGATCCCTGCATGCATGCACGCATGCAAACACACCCACGTCGGATCAAACATATATACAAGAAGAAAAAGATTAAGCACGTCGGGATCACGAGGTCAGGGACCCCCCCCGTGCGTGCATGTACAAAGAGAGGAATTAACTAATATTAGTTTTTAGGGAAGTTTGTTAGAGAGAGTTTTGTGAAGTTTGTTTGTTTGTTGAGATACCAAAAATGTAATCTCAGTTTTTGAGAAAATTTGTTAGAGAAATTTTTTAGAAGTTTATTTGTTTGTTTGTTGGTGGTGAGGGTGTGACACCACCACAACCACCAACTCCAATATATAATATAGTAAAGATATAAGGCATGACACTGACCCCTACACCTAAATCATTTAAATCATTATTAATATTCTCTCTTCCTATAGCACAAGTTATGGTAGGCACAGCTAGATCTCCCAATTTTACTGGTATTTTTTGTTCGAAAGACTAGTTTGCTAACATAGCAGTAATCGATTCAGTATAAATAGATTCACTCATGATGAAATGCTTCCTGTTAACAATAACTTTCACAAATTTAGTGTAAGTAGGAATTTGAATAGCATTAGAAAAGCAATAGGAATATAAAGCTTTTTCTTTTTGAAGTGTTCTTCATTGGCATCCTTAACAATATTTTTAGGGTAAGGTAATGGTTTATTTACCTTAGGATTTGATTTCGGCTCCTTTTCTTTAATCACCTCCTACGGCTTTTCCTTGATTACTTCTTTCTCCAACTCTTCTTCGATCTCAGGACTCTCAGTTTTAGCATCGGAGTTCACCTGCTGGGATTCTAAAAATCCTTGTGGGTTCTTTTGAGTTAACTATTGAGATTCTGGAAGCTCTTTTTTAGCCAATTCTTGTTTTTGGGCTGCTTCTTTTCACTGGCTTTGTTCTTTTTCTCACCATTCGGGGTCTTTTGGAGCAATAGTTGATTTACCCCTCCTAGTAGTGACATTACAAGCAAGTGCAGCAGATTTTTTGTTAATTTGCTCAAGAATCAAAGATTGGGTCCTAGCAATTTGTTCACGTTGAATTTCTATCATGTGAGAGTGCTTATCAAGATTCTTTTTGTTCTATGAACTTGCATAGCATTTCATTCAAAGCATTATTATCATCAAAGCAATTATTCTGAATTACTTGGTTATAGCTACCAAGCATCATATCTTCTTTAAAAGGAATTACCTTTAGGTCTGCAACTGATATACCCTGTTCGTTAGCGCATTATTTATTTTATTAAATTTCTTGTTCAGAAATATGGTGCATACCGCTTTCCTTTCCTTGGTGATCCTTTTCCTCGATTGTCCATCGTGCATAACTTTTAGCAATATTATATAATAGTTCTTTAGCTTCACCTGAGGTTTTATTCATGAAAACTCCTCCTGCACTGCAATCAATTTGAACTTTAGCTTGCTGATTTGAACCATTATAAAAGATATTCAGTAACGTAATTTTGGCATTGCCATGAGATGGACAAATTCTCAATAATTTAGTGAATCTCCCCCAAGCTTGAGGTAAACCTTCTTCTTCCATTTTCTTAAATGTTTCAATCTCTAATCTATATTTAGCAATTTGAGCTTCGAAAATATAGCGTGACAAAAATTTATCAGAACACTATTTCCAGGTTCTAATAATACCATCAGGGAAATCATTTAACAAAGCTTTAGCTTCTTCTTTTAGTGAGAACGGAAAGAGTTTCAAACAAATAAAATCATGGGACACTCCTTGAATCTTGTGGAGATCAATTATAGCATTGAAGTTTTGCAAATGTGCAACAGGATCTTCACCTTTCTTCCTGCAAATTATTCTGTACCAACTATCTATACGAACTTAGGATCAATAGAATATTCAGTAGCAGCTTTATCTGGGTAGATTATTGGAGTTTTTAGTAAGTTCGTGCTTTGAAGCACTATACTCCCTAAGAGTTTTCTTCTCAACCTTTCATCGGAAATTCTTCGAGTGACATTTCAAAAAATAATAAAAGGCTTAGATCAGCAGGGCTATTAATATTTTTAGGTGATTGGTCTTTTGGAAATCTGTCAAGATAATGTGGCAAATATGTTTTACCTAAACGTGTCGCACCTAGATGACTTATAACCTACCTCTAATAACAAAATAAAAGGACAATTAGAAAGACAACCAACAGCACATAGCTCCCCGACAGCGGCAGTAGAAATGAAGCTTGATGTTCTGCAAGTGCGCAGAATTAGTTGCAACACTTCATTAGAAGTATTCTCCTAATTGTTATGTCGATTCGCACGAGGAGCTATAGTGGTGGTCACTTTTTTCTCACACTTGTGGTGTCACAAGCCACAAATATGCTTGTCTTGGAAAAGGTTTTTCGTATTTTCTTTAAAAAGTAAAAAATGCAAGTATAGAACTAGATGCAAGTATAAAAATGCTAATAAATAAAATACTAATAATAAAATGCTAAAAAGTAAAGTGTGGTTCCTGCAATAATATTAGTTAGGCGTGGGAGATGATGGATCATGGTTATTGATAGATAGAGTGGCGATTGAAATAAGATTTCGATACACTTATCCTCTTTGGAACTTGGTAGGCAAGTCACCCTTGAATCATCGTACTCCTACATCGGTATTGTACGACTTTATTGTCAGTTGGGAAAGTTGCTTCAAATGTCTTTCTTTATGCAAAACAGGTCCTAATTTGGTAGGATTCGCCTTATATCCTGTAGGGAAGCTTAAAAATCAAGTTTTGCCAATATTGATATATAAATAAGGAATCAGGCAATTTTCTAGAAATTATTGGGTTGATCATTGTTAAATCTTGAAATAAAAGACGATGTGTTTGAGACACATCACCCGGCAATGATACCCTCACTCCAACCTAGCCCTGAGACTAGTGGGTCGATCGAAAGCCTGGTGCCATCACCCACACCCTGCCTAGCCGGCCAACACATCACAACTAGCGGGTCACTCAACCGAAATCATCCTCCTAGCCGCCATATTATATTAGTTTGTTCAAGAGTTAGACATTCAATCCACACTTCATTTGTGAAATAGATGTAAATTTGATAAGCAACTTTCTGCAATGGATTGACAATTGTTATTTTAAGATTTAGCATCTGTCGGCGGGATGGGGCCTAGGGTCCCCCGAACCGCCGGCGGAGGCCAATCAGATGCCGCGGAGCGAGACACGTGGCGGCCGGGTCGGTGTGGTCATAGGCCCCGCCCCGGCTGTCAAGTGAATCCGGCGGTCAAGTCTAAGTGCTCGAAGGCCTTCCTCGGGCATCGCATCCGCGCAAGTAACCAGAAAAGGCCTTGGGCTCCTGAAAGTTTAAGGCTCAGGAGTCAAGGGAGCGCTCGGGGCCCCTTACCCGAGCGCCTGGCGTCCCGGGAGGTGTGGGGCCCAGGGGAGTGCTCGGGATGTCCCCCCGAGCACTCCTCCTGGAGCTCCCCCCATAAGGGGCCCCGAGCGGCCCTCCAACAAGTGTTCCCCGAGCGCTCGAGGTCGCCCGGGGGCAGCCTGAGACAGCTGGCGCCCCTCCCAGTTGAAGGAGCTGCTCGGAACCGAAGTGCTCGGGGTTTGTCGTGTCCCCCCGTGGGGCCCTCCTCTGGGCACGTTATCGAGCGGCTAGCTTCTCCAACAAGCCTCAGCCCTGGCAGAGACATTTAACACCCGTCATTCCGACAAGAAACCCTAAGCCCTGTGAGGGCATGATGACGGTCAGGCCGGGCCCCACCCGCTCAGGCGAAAGCCCCGTTGGCTATCGCCCCTGCCGAGAGGTGGGCCCGACTGACAGGTCTGTTGACCGACCGGGCGCGCCGCACCGCACGCCCCTGTCGCTGTCAACCTTTTTACCCCTTGGGACGCGTCGCCGTGCGCTCCATTGCGCGGGTTTGGTCGCTGACGCTCGGGGACAGGAGCGGCTGTCTCACCAACTCTGTCAGAAGAAGCCCGGTAAGTCTCCGTTCACGGGACCTGCGGGGCATAAAGGTGTCGGAGTCACTGTTCCGAGGCGCAGCCGGGAGACGTCCCGCACTCGGGGGCTCCTTTGTATCCCAAGCTATTTGAATAGCATTATTATCAATATAAAGATGCATTTTCCCTTTTAAGAATCCCCTGCGCAATGTCAAATTCTCTATTCAACACCAATATCCCCTCGCTAGCTAGCAAAAGAGTCATTTTCCGCGCGGGTACCGGGATCCCAAGTCCCCCACGGTGCAAATAGGTCCCACCTGTCCGGGTACGAGCAGTCGAGCTAATCTGATGTCTGTTCGTGGGCCGTAAGATGCTCGGGTGGTTAGCTGTACCCCGAGCACACCCGAGTCAGGGCAAATAAGCCCCTGACCACTCGTGCTCCGATGGTTAGTGTAACACCCCCATTTTCCGAAACCTGAAAATCAGGGTCAACAAAAACTTTTTGCTAATAATGCCAATCAGCAGTGCATCGAGTTGAAACCTATTCTGCCAAAACCCTAGGGTGAGCCAACCGGAGTCCCTCATCTCCATCTCTGTTCCCCTTGGCCTCGACCTTGTCAGAATCCATCCGGCAAGGGATACGAAACCCTGCTCGACACTCCATCCCTAACCATGCCTGAAACCCGGCACGAAGACACCCCCGTCTATTCTCCTTTTCTCCCAAAACCCTTGCCACGGCGAGCAAAGGCAAACAATTCCTTGCCGCGGCAAACAAATCTCTGCCACGGCAGCCCGTCTGACCGTTTCCCTCCGCCGCGACAGAACTTCCACCAACCGCGGCAAACCCTTCCTGCCTTTGGGTATCCGCACACACGCAAACCCTAACCTCCGACTCCCTCTGTTCCTTCTCCTCTCGAACCTCATGCATGTATATATATATATATACGTGCATATCAGTGGCCTAAATCCGACCCCAGCTCACCTGTCGTCGCATGCCACCTTTTCTCTCTCTTAAAAATGTATCGCTGGAACCTTCTAATCCTCTTGGCAATCTCCGCTGTATGAAGAACCCCTGAAAATCGCAGGAGCGTATGAAACACCAAACCCTAATTAGCACACGCATCTTATGCACAAGCACCCGACACAACCCAAACCCTAACCCTAGGTGGCAAACCGCTGATATTTGTTCCCGTCACTCCAGAGACAAATCCTAACCACCCCCGCATCTTACCATAGTCTTGCCGTCGTCCGAAGCCCCTAAAATTCAATCCGTCGACCTAAACCCTAATCGGAGCTCACGCGCTGTATATGCTCGAGCCCCGTTCAAACCCTAACCCTAGCGGCAACTCGTCCATTCTTGTTCCCGACCTCCAAAACCCAAACCCCAACTCTCCTGTACCCTACCACGACCCTGCCGTCGTCAAAAACCCTAAACACCCCTTCTGCCGTACAAAACCCCAATTAGGTTTTCTCACCTCAGAAATTAAGAAAGTGTTATCACATGCACTTTTATTCCTCCAAAATGTCTAGAATTTTACCAGTAACTCCTTGAATATATTCTTCACCAAATTATAAAGTAAAATTAGGGAGTCCAGTTCAAAACTTTTGAGTTGCATTCAAAATTCCATTTTAAACAAATTCCTCCTTTGAACTGCAACTACTCCTTTGCTTTCTCAGAAAATTCTGGAAAAATCCTACATTACTTATCTTAGTACCAGAAGCTCAGATATACAAAAATATATATGCCTCCAATTCAGAAAATCAGCCAGGAACTTCATCGAACACCTTTGCCACATTTACCTTTTCCTGATAAAACCTAGCCCAAAGCTTACTCCTTTACTACCAGGTTACTCTAGCTCCTTTACCACGCCCCAATAACCCTCTCCACTGCTTCTCCTCCCTCAGCAGAGTACCTTTGCTCCAGTATTCAACTCCCTGTCAATTCTCACCAACATTGGCATGGCAGAGGCAAGTTTCCCCAGCTTCAATTCGAGCAAACTCTTGCAGCCTCACCTTCTCTGGAGTCATTGCAATGCCGCAGACACACTCAGACATCCAATCGCCAAGTCAAAACTAGCCAGAACACACCCATGCCGACCAGGACAGACACTGACTTGATCTGGACGCGCCCACGGGCAAGGACCATGCCGAACAGTGGCATTCCCATCGCGCCGACCATCGACCAGACGCCGGTCAACTCCTCCAGTGCGCCGCGGTCACTCACCGTCCATCCCAGAGCCCTGCGCAGCGTTGACACGGCCCCCACCTCCGCTCACCGCCGGGAACACTTGGCCCCGCGGCCATTACTCGACCTCCCTTGCTCCCTGTCTACTTAAGGGCAGCGCGAGCTCGTCCCTTCCTCCCCAACCTATTCCCCTTCACCTCCGCGAGCCCAGGTAAGCTCCAATCGGGCCAGAGCCCTCCTCCTCCACCCATGAGCTTGAGCTCAAGCCAAGCTTCGGGTCCGCACCAACTCCTCAAAACCAGAAGCCGTACGAGCTTTCCGTCCACAAAAACAAAATCTCCATAACCTTCCGATTCCAGCGGTGTCAACCATCCCCTCCAATTTCTCCTATAGCCACCGGAATTTCTCGTCGGAGATCTCGACGGAACCTCGCCGGAAACCTAACCCCACCGGAGCTCCCGCGCGCCCGCACCTTGCTCTCTCCCCTCTGACCAGTGGCCCCGGCTGCCCGAACCGGTAAGCAAGGGAGGAGTCGCCGCCAGGTGGGCCTCACCTCCCCGCCAGGCCCACGGTCAGGAGTATGGGGAGTCGGCGCCGACTTCTTCCCCTTCGCCACGTCACCCCCCCCTCTGAACCAATTAACCTGGCCGGTTTTTCCTCTGTTCAAACACATATCTCCACTGGTCCAGCCGGTTCACAGGGTTCTAGACCGATTCTCCAAAAAGTCCCCAAATAAAAGTTTCTTAGAATTTCATTTCCAATCTTTTTCGTATTAGACACTTTTCGAAAATCTCACTAGAACATCCTGTACAGCTCAGTCCAGTGCACATGTCAGAATTTCAAATAAGATTTTGAACTCCTTTTGAATATGGGTTTGAGTTCTAGGTTGTTCCAGTAGGTGTACATGTTCATATTAGATCCTTGCACTGGTTACACCCATGTATTCATGTTACCTAGCTCCAAGCTTAAGGGGATAGATGAACCCATAGCACCCTAAGCCATGAAACCCTAAGTCTTAAACATGCATAAGTAGTGTTGTTCTTTTTCAAAAGTAGTTTGATTAGGTGATGCATGCCACATGTCCAATAGGTTAGGGTTTAGTTTTGCATACCCTAGTAGCCCATTCATCCATAATGCATGAGTTCTAAAACCCTAGGAGCAAGTGCTCATCGCCGAAACCCTAGAACTCATACCCGTCATTTCATGCATATGCATATATGCGTTCGTCTTAGGGTTATCCCCACCATGTCGAACCCTTCTAGGAATGTTAGGAACCAACACCCTCACATGAGTAGGCATCCACCTACGTGTTGCATAGGTCATAGATGTAAAGGCATCGTGAAACCCTAAAAAGCCCTAACCCTAAGAATACATGCACCTTTATACACATCCAATCCCCACCCGAGCGAGTTAGGACATTTTAGAAACATCATGAAACTCTTGATGCATGCATGATTACTTTTATCGGTTGTTCTTGTGATGCTTGGTTCTTATTCGACGTATTTTCGAACGTGGTTGTTCTTGTGATGCTTGGTTCTTATTCGACGTATTTTCGAACGTGTAGTTGACGGTGTGAGGTACGTGCGTCAGGACGAACCCGAAGCATCCCCGCGTCCGGAAACCGAGCCAATACCTGCCAGGCAAGCTCTCCGCCATTGATCATGTTGAATCCCAGTTTTATGAAATATTATTTTGTTTTCGAACCATGCATGCTATATTTTATCCCTGATATTTTATGTAGAGTAGATATCACCGATGTTAGGAAACCCTAATCCGACCCCGTAATCCTTGTCGCCTTAGGACTATTGTATCCCGAAAACTTATCGGAAACTTAGGATAGTGTATGTATATATATGTATATGCTTAGCCCTGCAGTAGTAAAGCTAGGTTTTTCTTAGATTAGGGATGAAATACCCAAGTATTTCCTGAGGGTGATTACCCCGTAACGGACCGTCGCGTCCGGATTGTAGAGGTGCATGGAAGGTAGGATATGCATGGGTTGGGATATTCTACCGAAAATGGTTCTGTGGAACCGAGCTAAAAAGGGAGAAGTTTTCGATCCGGGTTGGTAATGAAGGGTGATTGAAGGGAGATGTTAAAGAGTGAGGTAAGGCCCGTCGTGGTTCTCGCTGCCCGTTTACGGGAGTGGAGTGAAGTCCTTCTCGGATCACCTAAGGACCTGTCTTAAGTGCCGTTTGGCCAAGTCTTACCGTACGACCACATGTCCTTTGTGGGAAGGACTTGATCTAGTAGCCGACCTGGACTAGCATGAACCCGTGGGCAGTTAGTAGAGTGCAGATGGGGTGGGGTACACTTCGAAGAGGGCAAACCCGGGGATACCGAGTTTTTGCCCGCCACAAAGATGGAACACCAACCTCCTCGTAGCAGGGGTACTGATTCGGGCTAGGCTTGGGACATGTCTATTCTGACGGGTTCATGGCTGGGTTCACAGCGGTGAAGAGTCTCGTTGTACAAGCTCTGGACACATGCGTGCGCAGCATGCCCAGGGGGAACTACATCGTGTGGGTAAAGCCGTACAACCTCTGCAGAGTGTTAAAACTATTCGAATAGCCGCGTCCGCGGTCATGGACGAACTTGGTCGGGCCACACTAAAGTAGTTTTGGCTCTCTGAGCCCCAAAACTGTTTCTGGGTTATGGGTTTAAGGACGCGAACCGTCGTGTTCGCAGGGCAGTTTGCCAAGATTCCCGTCGTATCGGGAGGTGTGAAGTCAGGTTTTCCCGTGGACTCGGGCAAACCTTAGAATCCCCGTAAGTACGAGGTCAGCTGTGTCTACCTGAGGAACCGGGTGATTGGGAACCCCGTAAGTACGAGGCGAGCTGCGTCTCCCTGTGGAACCGGGCAAGTACCGTGCTGTATCGCAGGTAGCGGTAAGCACAAAAAGTGAACTCCCCCGGGGTACGGGCCGAGTGTTTGAGCAATACCCTATCTCGCTGCGGCGAGATGTTTTTGATAAAATCGCTTTTACCTCTATGTACTTATTTCCAAATGCAAATTTACTTTTCCGCACAACATGAAACATAGGTTAGAGCCTTTCTTTTGATAAATTCCGAGCATGTCATTTCCGTATTAAACTCCCCGGTGGAGTGCTTGCGAGTACATTCAATGTACTCACCTGGCTTGTTATGTGGCCAGACGATGAGGAGGAGTACCAATCTGGCGATAGCGACAGCGACTTCGATGCGTAGGGTTTTCTCCCCAGTCTGTTGCCTGTGGTTCGGCTTATATATGGGCTATCCACCGTATTTTATTCCGCTGCTGTTTAATTCGGCCAATAGGCCTGATTTGTAAGATCTAAAGACCAAGTATGGTCGATGTCTGTAATAAACGATGTATGGCATGGTTATGTTATCAAGTACTTGTGTGTATCGACTACTGATCCAGGGATCGATACAGTGAACACAAGGGTTTATCCGGCCTTGAAACCGGGTAGTCCACAGTTAGTAACCCCAAGCGCTACCCAGCTTCATGTCATTCGGGTAGCCTCACTCCTCGTGCTCGGGACAGGTCGGCAGATTCGAAAACCCGTGGGCCGCGACAACAGGCAAGCCCCGGAAGGACTTGCGGAAAACGTCCCTTCTGCTAAGTAAGCTGTATAATCGCTCATGAAGTGAACAGGTTCACCATGACGAAATCCCTGAGTACCGCCCGCTGGATCAACGCTAAGTCTCAGGGCACCAATATACCATGTGGCCTGATCTCCAAGCTAAGCTTTCAATCATGCCTCCATGTTTTTAAAGTCCCCGAGCATTATACGGGCGAATAGTTTTTACTCGCCAATTTTTCCAAGTATCTTCTGTGTTCACGGCGGGGTTGCCTGAAGGTAGCGGCGGGAGTCACGGGGAGTGCTTCGGGTTGTCCGCTCAAAGCCCTGGTGTCCTGCCTGGTTCCTTAACCCCAGACACCAGCCTGGCAAATAAGCCGCCTGAGTACCCTACGCACTTTCGCACGCGCCCGGCGGTTTTCCCAGTAGCGTTCCAGAGACATAAGGAAACATTGCCGCGTAAAAATAAAAGCTGTCAAAAATAAGAAAAATTATATAAATGCAATGGTTAATACGACATATATTTACAACTACTTGTTCCAACAATCGTCCTCGCAAAGACTTGGACAATTTTTGCAGGAAAACAAAGGAGTTAGGAGGAGCTCGGCTCGGGGACACCCTGTGTTCCGAGGGCGGGGCTTCCCTAGCTTCAGCCGCGGCGCGTCCAGCTCTCGGGGGCTGGGCCCTCAGGGCGACCCGAGGACCGGTTTTCCGTTCCTCTCCGAACAAGAGCCAGACGCTTCGCCCGAAGCAGGAAATGAAACCCTTTGGAGTCGCGGTACACCAAGCTCTCGGGGGCTGGGGGCCTCGGGGTTGCCCCAAGAGCCATCCTCCAGCCTTGTGACTGACAGCCACAAGCTCTACCACTGAGCCAGTTCCAACACAAGCACAACAAGAAGAAAGCAAGGGACAAAAGGCCCTTGGGCCAGAGTTCTTTGCATAGCAAAAATCAAACACAAGTTCTTACAAAAGGGCTTCCACGCCCTGGACTAAGAACAGCAAAAAAGAGATAAAGGAGGAGCTACTCCTCGCCATTGCCGTTGTCATCGCCGGCGCCTTCCTCGCGGGCAAAGCGCTGGGCGATTTCTTCGGCCACCCCACGGACCGCCCTCCGAGCTTCGTCCTCGCCGGCCTCGTCGATTCCCTGCGCGGCTGGTTCCAGGGGGAAGTCTGGGTCGCGGCTGCGGTAGCACATCAAGGTGTGCTCCGCCACCGCGGCCGCCAGCTCCCAGCCTTCTTCCTCGAGCCGGCGGGTCACGGCTTCGCCAAGCCCGATGAGGCGCTCGGTGATGTCCTGGAAGCCCAGCGCGACGTTCCCGGGGGTCTCCGTGATCCCCCCGGCAAGGAGGCTCGCCCAAGTCCAGCATCCCGAACGGCGCTTTGTGCACGGGAGAAGATGTCCCTCATCATCTCCGTCGTCTGGCGCTGCTCGTGGATGAGTTCAAGGTTCTTCCTCTCCGCCTCCGTCAACGCTGCGGCCGATTCTGAAGACTTGCGCCGCCTCGCCTCCTCCACTTCTTGGAGTTTGGCTTGGAGGTTGCGCTTGGACACGTGCGAGTCCTCGAGCCGCTCCCCGACATGCTGGACTTCCGCGCGAAGCTCTGCCATCTCCTTGGCGAGCTCCCCGCAAGTAGCATTGACGCGCGCTTGGACTTCAGCTTCCAGCGAGTTCGATCCCTCTTCGAGGGCTTTCTCGCGTTCACTGAGTTCCAGCGCCTTCGTCTCAGCTTCCCCTTCACGAAGAAGAAGCTGCTCTTCGTGGCAGGCGATGTCGGCGGCGTGCTGGTCCAGCTGCGCCTTCTCCGCGCAGGCGTGCTGCTCCCACGCCTCCAAGTCCCGTTCGCGCGGGGCAAGCTGCGAGGCCCGCTCATTGAGGTGATTCTCTTTCTGAATGAGCTCCCTCGCCAGCAGATCCAGGGCCTCGTGCTCCCAAAGGATTTCGGTGGTGTCCCTCTCGTACTCCCGCTTAGCGATGCGAGAACGAGCTAAGAAGGACTCCGCCGCGTCCGCAAGCACGACCTCCCGATCCTCTAAGGATTTCTCCTTAGAGATGAGATCCTCCTGGACCTTGTCGATCGCAGCGCGCGCGGGGGCAAACATGTCAGGGGGGATCCCCCGAGATGTCTCGCCACGGCGCGCGGCGGGCTGCCCCATGGGCAGAGCGATAACGTCGAAGCACCCGAGCTCTTCCTCTTGGGGCTCGAGGCGCTCGGCGATGATCGAGCCACCGGCCTCTCCCTCGGGCTGGATGCTCTCGGTCCCCTCCATCGGGGCCGCTTCCTGCCCAAATACCGCCGCCTGCTCCTCGGGCGTGGCGGCACGCGGCTCCTCCTCCTCCGGGACGGCGTTCTCCGTCACCTCCGGCGCCTCCATCACCTCCGGCGCGGCTATTTCCGCGCTCGGGGCAACCTCTTCCCGCAAGGCGGCTTCAGCTCTCGGAGCTGGCATCGCGCTCGGGGTTGGGTTTGCGCTCGGGGCGGAAGGCGCGCTCGGGGTCGGGTCCACTGGCTCGCTCGGGTCCGGAAGACCGCCTGGAGCGGCAGCTGTGCTCTGAGCCGCAGCCACACTCGGAGCCGCAGGCGTTCTCGGGTCCGCGCCCGCGCTCGGGGTAGATGGAGCCCTCGGGGCGGGAGGCGAGCTCGGGGACTGCCGAGGCCTCTTGGTCTCCCTGAAAAGATTAACACAATCAAGCTCGGATCAGCTCCCGAGCGCAACACTTAGGCTAAGGGGAGAGTTTTCGCTTACCGCCACTTGCCCCTCGGGACCTCGGGTCCCGAACCAGGGGGCGCCGGTGGGACCTTTCTCTTCTGTCCGGCGGCGGCGTCCGCGCTCGCCGCCGATGAGCCTCTGGCCGGCGCAGTTCCGGAAGGCCCTCGCCCAGAACTGCCACCTCCAATCCCCGGCACCCTAGGGCGCGCGGGCGGAGGAGGCGGTGGTCCGGAGCTGCGATGCCCGGAGGTCCCTTGCCCGGAACCGCTGCCTCCGACCCCCGGCGCCAGCTGGCCTGCGGGCGGAGGAGGCGGTGGAGGCAAGACCTCGGGGCCGCTCTGGCCAGAGCGGCTCCCCGAGCCTCCCGCCATTTGCTGCCCCGTGGTCGACGATGCTTGCGGCTTCGGCTTCGATGCTCGTGGCTGCGGTGGCGGGACGGAGGAATGGGGGCTCGCCCCTTGCCCTTTGGGTCGTCGGGATCTTTGACGACGAGC
Source organism: Stipa capillata (assembly GCA_019208055.1). Lineage (NCBI taxonomy): Eukaryota > Viridiplantae > Streptophyta > Magnoliopsida > Poales > Poaceae > Stipa > Stipa capillata. The sequence goes on along the minus strand of JAGXJF010000943.1, from coordinate 119,558 downwards.
GAGGCGCTCGTTGCCCTGGCAGCCTGCGCCGCCTCCTCGTCCGCGGCAATCCGGATGGACCCAGCCGGCCTGCGGTCGCCATCCTTCGGCGGACGTTCGATGCCCTGGGCATCGCACACCGGCATCATGTCCAGAATGGTTTGGCGATCCACGTGAAAGCAGAGCGGCAAGTTCGGCCGCGGCATCTCGGCGAGCGAGGCGTCCTGGACCCCGAGCAACATCCTCAGGATCGTCGCCACCGCCTCGGGGTCTAAGTTGCCTTCAGCGCCGGTCACCGTCCGGCCGAAGTCCTGGTCCCCAGTATACATCCACGCCGGCCGCCTGCGTTGCTGCAGCGGCGCCAGCCGGCAGCGCAAAAAGTCACCGACGACCATGGTGGCGGTCAGACCCAACTCCCAGAGTTGGGAGATGCGCTCCACCATCATCCATAGATTGCTGTCGTCGCCGGCAAGATACTCCCACGACCGCCGGTGCTCCGCCGGCGCTTCGGGGATAAGGAGCGACTCCGCCGGATCGGTGTTGATGTAACACCAGTGCTGGCGCCAGTCGTCCCACTTGTTCCGCAAATCTTACGGAATGTATTGCGAAGCGACCTTCCCTCGGAGTTGGAAGTTGGCATTGCCGCTGATCTCCACTCGGGCGGAGCCCCGGCTCTTCCCGACCGAGCGAAGGACGAAGTAATGGCGGAGTAGGGCCACTGACGGCATTACCCCCACGAACATCTCGCAGAGGTGGGCGAAGATCGCCAGCACCACGACGGAGTTTGGGGTGAGATGCAGGAGGTGGATCCCATACTCCGCCAAAACCGCCATGAAGAATGGCGAGAAAGGTGGAAGAAGCCCAGCCGTAATGAAACTGGTGAAGATCACCGTTTCATTCGGCCGCGGCTCCGGCGGATGCGTCGCCGCCCGCACCACCGTCGGGTCCGGACGGCCCTCCGGCACCGTCAGCATCCGGATCTTGTCCATCGCCTCCTCGTTGAGGAAGTGGGACCAGGGAAGCACGGCGGGCGGGTCCGGGGTCGGGGAGGTGCGGCGACTCTTGCGGCGGGTCATGGCGGCGGCGGAGTGGCGGCGAAGAGAGCTTTCGGGAGGCGAAGAAGGAGGCGGCGAGAGGAAGAAGATGAAGCGAGCGCAAGAGCTTTGGAGGCAGGGTGTTTGCACAAGATTCGAGAGTTTGAAAAGGTGTGGGGTCGTTCTCTTTTAAAGGAGAAAACCGCAGAAGATCAACCGCCGCACCCAGCGGTTTTCGCGTAATTATGGGCTGCCAATTTACTGCCGTTGGCAGTAAAATTGCGGTCGCGCGAAACCTGGAGTACGCAACCGTCTGCGTGCAGTGCGAAAAGCAGCGCGCCTTTCCCGCGCGGGGTGAAGCCCGAAGCACCGCCGCCGGACGGAGCACGCGGATTGGACTTCCCCTCCACTCCGCGCGCGCGCGTTAAAGTGCCCCTCCGCAGGGCGCATGAAGATGGGCCGGCATCTTTGCTTGGCCCAAGGAGGAAAGGCCTTATCCCCAGCCGCGGCCCCTCAGGCCGTCACTGGGGACAAGGCCGGGGGCTACTGTCGGCGGGATGGGGCCCAGGGTCCCCCGAACCGCCGGCGGAGGCCAATCAGATGCCGCGGAGCGAGACACGTGGCGGCCGGGTCGGTGTGGTCATAGGCCCCGCCCCGGCTGTCAAGTGAATCCGGCGGTCAAGCCTAAGTGCTCGGGGGCCTTCCTCGGGCATCGCATCCGCGCAAGTAACTAGAAAAGGCCTTGGGCTCCCGAGAGTTTAAGGCTCAGGAGTCAAGGGAGCGCTCGGGGCCCCTTACCCGAGCGCCCGGCGTCCCAGGAGGTGTGGGGCCCAGGGGAGTGCTCGGGATGTCCCCCCGAGCACTCCTCCTGGAGCTCGTAAGGGGCCCCGAGCGGCCCTCCAACAAGTGCTCCCCGAGCGCTCGAGGTCGCCCGGGGGCAGCCTAAGACAGCTGGCGCCCCTCCAAGTTGAAGGAGCTGCTCGGAACCGAAGTGCTCGGGGTTTGTCATGTCCCCCCGTGGGGCCCTCCTCTGGGCACGTTATCAAGCGGCTAGCTTCTCCAACAAGCCTCAGCCCTGGCAGAGGCATTTAACACCCGTCATTCCGACAAGAAACCCTAAGCCCTGTGAGGGCATGATGACGGTCAGGCCGGGCCCCACCCGCTCAGGCGAAAGCCCCGTTGGCTATCGCCCCTGCCGAGAGGTGGGCCCGACTTACAGGTCTGTTGACCGACCGGGCGCGCCGCACCGCACGCCCCTGTCGCTGTCAACCTTTTTACCCCTTGGGACGCGTCGCCGCGCGCTCCGTTGCATGGGTTTGGTCGCTGACGCTCGGGGCCCAGGAGCGGCTGTCTCACCAACTCTGTCAGAAGAAGCCCGGTAAGTCTCCGTTCGCGGGACCCGCCGGGTATAAAGGTGTCGGAGTCACTGTTCCGAGGTGCAGCGGGGAGACGTCCGGCACGGAAGTCCGCGCTGCGCATTAAGTGTAAGGCATGGGCAGCCCTGTAGTGCCCACGTCTTCAGCAGTGCTGGTACGCAGTGCCCTTCGGCCACTGTGGTAAACCCCCGGGTATATAAGGGGAGAGCCGAGGCCATGCAAAGAGTTAGATCTTTCAGAGAAGAACTCCCCTTGTAAGGAAAAAAGCTCTGGAATATCCAAAGATCAATACACACACACACACACAAGCAGGACGTAGGGTTTTACACCTCCGAGGTGGCCTGAACCTGGATAAATCTTTGCGTCTCCTGCATTAGATCCAACTCTCCAAAAATTGTAACCGGCTCACAAGAGAATTCCTACTGTGCCCCCGGTAGAATCCCAAAGAGGGTCCAACCGGACCACCGCTAGAGGCGTCTCTACGCCGACAGCATCCATGTTTCTTTGCAGGTCCTGGAAACAGGGGCGGACCCAAGAAGAGGTGAGTGGGGACACATGCCTCTACTCAAATTTCTAAATTAAAAAAATTTCTGTATTTTTGAAAAAATATCTAAGTTCCTTTGAATTTTCAAAAAGAGTGCTCCGACTCAAAAAATTTCTAGATCTGCCCTTACCTCAAAATGCAAAAGTTATAGGCGTTATTCTTTACAGTGAATCCAAAAGGTGTAGCAAGCCCTGAACATCCTACAAAACTGTATATTCTGTTGTCCTTCCTCGGTTCGATCGGGTGCCCATGGCTCATATACGATGGTGAAATACATCGGGCCGATTGCCGCAAATCCTATGTGAAACCTAAGTGGTTGGATAGATAATACATAGTTCTCCCTTTGATCTAGGAGATGTTTTGTTTTGATATGGACATGATCAATAGGATATATTTTTCTCTGGCTTCATAGAATCGTGGACACAACCAGCCTTGCTTAACACATATAGTTCTTGGAAACTGTTTGCTATCATTCATGGTTTACTGTACGAAACTTTGCTCCACAAATTGGATCGAAAGATTTGCATGTAATCCAAGTGCCTCTGCAAGTGCTTTACTCACAGAAGAAATTGACAGCTCTCACATTTTTTAGCTGTCATATTGCACTTCTGATTAAGAAAGCTGACTGATGACCGATAGGTCAGTGGCCTTCCTTTTTGCTTGAAGTTTCCAATAGAGCATTTTTCTGGTTATATTCATTGACGGATTAATGTGAGCTTATCCAGACTATGAAATTTGAATTCAACCACTAGTATAGAATCGTTCATCCGAGACACCTTATTCGAGGTGATTAGGCTAAAATACATCTAATAACTGATATCTGAGACAGTTACCACAGTTCAATCACCTCAGATGAGAACTTCGGGAGCAACCGCATCGGAGAGTAAAGTCATCCGAAGCGGTTGTTATGTCGTAACCGCTTCAAATATATATTGGAGGCGGTTGTAAATACACAATCGCCTCAGATAAGGAGCATATCCGAGGCAGTTATGTATTTACAACCGCCTCGGATGTGTTCAAAACTCAAAATTTCATAATCCCGTCAACTCTAAAATTTCAAAATCCAAAATTTTAGAATCTCCCAGGGTATATAATCATCACCTCAGTGCATCTCTCTGCTTAGATCTACATCCCGAATTTCTTCTTCCCCCTTCCCCCTTCCACTCTCCTCTCCTCTCCTCCCTCCCTTCTATCCTTCTCCTCTCATCCTGGCCATCAAAATCCACCGCAAGGAGCATCTCCTCTTCATGTCACCATCCTCGATAGGAACATGGCGGAGGCTACACGGGAGATTTGCTAAGATTCGAGGAAAGGAAGGCCCTCCCGACTCAAGATTTGTGTCTTTTTTGGCTCATTTTTGAAAGATTTCTAACATTTGTATTTTTAAAATTTTCTTTATATTTTTTTCTAGCAGCTCTACTCCTTCACAGTTTCGAATCCACAAAAATTATTGCATTTAGAGCTCAGGAAGAAGTTCAACGGAGGGTCGGAAGATGAGGTTTTTCACTCGGAGGGACAAAAGTCTGTTTTAGAGGGCGAATTTAGAGGTTAAAAATTGTACAAACCTTTAGCTTTGTAGATTTATCATATGCGCCTCGTCGATATAGCTTCATTTTGAGTGGTCGTAGAGCCAAAATGGACATTATATGCAAAAGTTACAGCCGTTTTAGTGAAACCCTATCCGGCAGTATCGGGTAGGTTTTTTTAAAACGGCAGGTATCTTATCCAAGGCGGTTATCTTATAGTGAAACCGCCTCTGATATCCATTATCCGAGACGGTTATCTCATGGAAATCACATTGGATATCCATTATCCGAGGCAGTTGTGTAATTGCAACCGTCTCGGATATCAGTTATCCGAGACGGTTGGATAATCGCCTCCGATATATACCCCATATCCGTGACCACTATTTGGAGGCGGAGATGATAACCACTTCAAATGATCTATTTCAACCACCTCGGATAAGCTTTTTTGTACTAGATCATCTAGATTTCCCTAGTTTTTCTATTCAATTTTAAGTTTTAGTTTGATGGTAGAGCCTACAAGATAGCGGTTGCTAGAAATAGAGATAGTGTATGTTAAAGCCTCGATGGTGCATACTATATCTACCCGTGGCTCATCATGCGTACAAACTAATGAATTATTTAGTCTAGGTGAAATTAAGGTTACGAGGCATATACGGCCATGTGTATTTAAATGACATATTACAACCACTTTACCATGTCAGAAAACATATATGTAAGGCCCGTGTGCGGAAACAGTGCAAGTTCTACGAATCGATCCACTCAATGTACATTCTTTTGAACGGAGGTTCGTATACCAAAATTGAGGGAGTATAATGTTTTGAGATTTAGGATGTTGACTCGCTCAACCTACACTAGATATAGGGTTGTCTGCGTACTGTAGATGCTCTAGCAGTTAACATAAATAAATTGTACTCCTTCCGTTTAGGTATTTTAATTAGTTAAAATAAAATTTTGACTAATAATTACTCTATTAATATATAATTTATATGACACAAAAATTGATATCATTAGATTCATATTCAAAACTACTTACTTATAATTATGATTGTATCACATAAAACATATATTAATAGAGTAATTATTGGTCAAAACATTGTCTTAACCAATCAAAATACGACTTATATTTATGAACTGAGTGAGTATGTTGGTTTTCTACAATCTGCCACACTCCAGTTAGTCAATTTTATGTTGGTTGTCTGCGTACTGTAGATGCTCTAGCGGGTAACACGGATAAATTGTACTCCTTCTGTTTAGGTATTTATATTGGTTAAAATAAGGTTTTGACTTATAATTACTCAATTAATATGTGATTTATGTGACATAAAAATTGATATCATTAGATTTATATTCAAAACTACTTGCTTATAATTATGATTGTATCACATAAAACGTATATTAATAGAGTAATTATTCGTCACAGCATTATCTATGAACTGAGTGAGTATGTTGGTTTTCTACAATCTGCCACACTCCAGTTAGTCAATTTTATGTTTCCTGGTACGTGGCTCACCTATGATAGACCAAATGTTCTTTAGGGAAATGTTTGTCTAGACCTAGGTGCCGCTGGACCAATGTTGGTGTCCGTTGGATATTCCTGGAGATTTGAGCGCGTTAACTGTTAATAATCTGTATATAAACTATTAAAATAATCAATGAACAGTAATTCATCTATAACTTGTACACAAATTTTTATTAGCGTGCTAGTTAAATAATATGGTAATCGTACAGGATTTTATGCGGTATGAGCTGCTAATTATATCTACGTACTAATACAGCGGATCGAATTCTTAGCACATTTAAGAATAAATCCAACTGGCTAGAACGGTAGAGCGGCTGCCCCTCTCTTCGCTTTACCATTATTTACCTACCTTCTTGCAAACCATTTCCAAATGTGACAGCCGAAAGATAGAAAATGTCACGATCCCGATTTTCGGAGCCGCAAGATATGCCCGCAATTACCTAGAAGTTTCTCAATTACGGACGAAGAGCAGATACATTACCAACACAGCGTTTAAACAGTCAAACTTTATTACAAAACTTGAAAATATGCTTACAGGCAGTTGTTTTACAGTGGACTGAGGCATCCGAGCCCAAAGTTTATGTTACAAACAAAATGAACCTGCACCACAGGCACCTCGAGCGCGGATAAGACCTAGAATTCACACTCGTCTCCATCGAAGTACTCTTCATCGAATGAGCCTTCTTCGTTTTCCTGTACATCTGTGATGATTGGTGCAGTAATGAGTACATGACGTACTCAACAAGCCACATTGGGAAAGTGTGCTACTTAGCTACATGCTATGGATTTCAAGGGAGGGGTATACAGCTTAACATTTGGTGGATGCATAATCTTAGTCTCCGCCTTAGTAAATTAAACTTCTTCGGTAAAACATTTCAACTACAAATTGTTGTATTTTAGCAACCTTGCCGGGTCAACGTCAAATTCAACTAAACATCATCAAGTTCTACTTGTGTCACTGTAGTCATACACACGCACATCGGTGTGTTGACAGAGGTAGGTTATCAAGGCTTTTTATCTACTCTATCTTTTGAAGTTTAATTTCTACCCAGGAACACTACATCACTCGCCCTCTCGGGAGCCGACGGGCCAGTGTCAACTTTGCGATCCAGGAGTCGGGTGAGTTCCAGTTATGATTTCCCAATAAATGGCCTATCACCTCATTCGCTTCTGCGGGCCTTCCAGAGAAGTGGAACGGCGACCTAGTCTGTAGTTGTTCAGTAGGTAAAGCAGATTTACTAGGCTAGGCTTGACAAATCGAACATGTGGTTGAGCGTTCTATGTTCATTACTAAGCACAAGGGTCTTGTCCTTAACTGCCCCGAGTAAGGCAATCTACCCAATTACCCTTACTCCACGGGAGGGGTATGGCCGCACAATCAATACATGAAGGGCCCCATCTTCTCTGTTCTGAACTGTCGGCAATTTCTCTTTTAAAAACACATACTCTAGGTTTTAAACTAGGGTTACCAATATTCCTGAATATTGTCTAGCCTAACCTCTAATGCCGGTGAAGGATACTGATACGATTCGTATTTATCCTAAGTTTATCAAGGTGAATATGGCCTACAAAAATTAACTGGGCTGTGGGGTGGTAGGTAATAACTACACAATCATATCATTCAAAGGTAGCACAATGAAATTAACATGCGAACAATAATAGCTAGACTAGTAGTACAGTAATAGCATGTCATGTGGGTTCAACATGAACAAGAAGTGTGACTTGCCTACTGCACCGAGGTCCGTTAGGTCGAAATCTTTAGGGTGTCCTTCGTCGTTAGGATCCTTGCCTAGCGTCGGATCGTCACTATTGTTTCCTAGTCGCAAAAAGATCCAAGCACACACAGACATATATAAGTCCGGGCTCAAGAGATGCGAGCTGGGAGCAAAATATAAAATAATTTGAAAATAATACTAAAACAGGAAGTGGGGTGTGAGGTTGGAGTCGGGGTGTTGAAAGGATGAAAGAAGGTATGGAATATGGATTAGTGTGTCGGAAGGGAATCGGAATATATAGGATGTGAAAGAGTTTTGTGGGTGTCGGGTGTTAAAAAGTGAGAATTTGGATCAACGGGGTGGAAAATTGGAACCGTGTCATCGAGACGATCGAAACGGTATATAATAGCATTTTTAGGGTTTCGGGCCCGACCCGTCGGGCCCGGCCTGCAAAATAATATAGGGCCCATTAGGGCCCTCGGGTTGTGCTAGGTTGGATATGGATTATGGGCTGGATATGGGTTGGGTTGGGTAGGGTATGGGCTTGGACTTGGGTTTAACAGAAAAAGAAAAATAAAATAAAATCTTAATTTAATTGGGCTCAATCTGATTTGTTTGTGGGCTACTAATGGGCTTCGGCCTGGCAAAAAATTGGAAATAAAAGAAAAAGAAAAAGGCCTGGGCTGGCCTGATCCAGCCCATTGCGCTCAGCACTGGCCCATAAGCGGAGCCAGGCCGGCCTGCTAAGGAGGAGGCGCCAGCGGGTTCGGTGGGGAGGAGAGGAAAAACAGGGGAGGGTGGCCACCGGCGACGAGGGTTCAAATTCATCACCGGCGGGGTCTACGGTGGCAATTGGTGGCTCGGGAAGCATCTAGGGAAGCCGGATCTCATTTTTGAGGAGAAGTGGAGGGGTTGCCGTGGGGTTTTGGCTTAGCGATGGGGAGGGCAACTCGGGTCTTACCACGCCGGAGCTAGGCGGCGGTGGTGAGTTGCCGGAGCTCAGGAGAGAAAGAGGAGGTGGCAGGGGTGCTCGGGGTAAAGCGGTGAAGCTCGTGCATGAGGGAAAGGAGCTCGGGAGCGTGGGGGAGAGTTGGGGAGGAAGGGAGAGTGAGCTCGGGCATCGCCGGCTTTTATAGGAGCAGAGGCGGTGTGGGTCATCGGGTCTGATGCGCCGGAGACAAGCTTCGGGAGGAGAAACACCTCGGTGCATCGTCTCGGAGCTCGGTTGAATGTGAGCTCGGGCTCGGGCGGCGTGTTCTGCAGAGGCGGAGCAGGCAGCGCGCAGAGAAGAGATGAGCGGCGGGGTTGCAGGAGAGGAGAAGAGGAGGGCACATGGAAAGGTGGCCTTGGGAGCGACGTTGTTGCAGAGAACGGAGCTCATCCCGTTACCAGAGCCGGGCGGTGGGCGATGCGACGAGCGGTGGCGTCGGTGGCACAGGCGGCGCGATGGGGAGACGGGAATAAAGGGGATGATGGGCCAGGTGGGCCGAGGGAGAAGGAGTGGGATGAGGAAACGGAATGCGGCCCAAAGAGGATTTTGAGATTTTGAAACTTTGGAAAAATTCGGTTCTGTCACATCTTCTCCCCCTTAAATAGAATCTCGTCCTCGAGATTGATCTTACTTGGGAAATAGCTGCAGGCAGTTTTGTTGCAGATCTGATTCCTTTTCCCATGTAGCTTCTTGTTCTGTATGATTTTTCCAAAGAACTCGGTAGAATTTGACGTTTCGATTCCTTAGCTGTCGTTCCGTTGTTTCAAGAATTCTGACTGGTTCTTCTTGGTACGTCAAGTCATCTTGGAGTTCTATTTCTTCTAAAGCTATTTTCTTTTCTTTTGTAGGCGAAGTCTCCTTCTTCAAGGCTGAAGTCTAGTCGACCCTTATCCGCATATTGCTTCTGACAAGTTTGAGCGGTCTTTAATTTTTCTCTGATTATCCTCACATGAGCTTCAGCATCTTGGACAATCTGAGGGCCATATAATTGTTTCTCACCGGTATCTTTCCAGTTTAACGGTGTTTGGCATTCTCTTCCGTATAATGCCTCGAATGGTGCCATCCTAATACTTGCCTGATAACTATTATTGTAGGAAAATTCTGCGAATGGTAAGCAAGTATCCCAGTCTGCTCCGTACACTAGGGCACATGATCGCAACATGTCTTCAAGTATCTGATTTACTCTTTCGGTTTGTCCTCCGGTCTACGAATGATAGGCTGTGCTGAAGGCTAGGTCTGTTTCCATTGTCTCATGCAATTTCCCCCAGAATTTTGACATGAATTGTGGTCCTCTGTCCGAAACTATCCTTTAGGGATTCCATGCAAAACCACTATTCTGGTTAAGTAGAGTTCTGCTAGCTTATTCTTACCATAGTTTTGTTTTATTGGCAAGAAATGCGCTACCTTAGTTAATCTATCAACGATAACCCATATGGCATCGTATCCGGCTTGTGTCTTGGGAAGTCTGGTAATAAAATCCATACCGATTTCTTCCCATTTCCACTCTGGCACAGGTAATGGTTGGAGTAATCTAGTTGGTTTCTGATGACTCGCCTTCACTTGTTGGCATACATCACAAAGTGCGATATACTCTGCTATTTCCCTTTTCATATTGCTCCACCAAAATTTCTTCTTCAGATCTTGATACATCTTCGTTCCACCAGGACGCATGAAAACTGTGATGAATGCGCTTCTTGTAGAATCAACTCATTCAGTTTCTTCTTATTTGGCACACATAATTGATTCTAGAATCGTAATATTCCTTGATCGTCCATGGAAAATTTTGGTATATCTTTTTCTTGTAGTCCATTTTAAGCTTTTGTATATCCTCATCACTTTCTTGTGCCTCTTTAATCTGTTCTGTTAAGGTTGATCGTATTTCCAATGTCGCTACGAATCCTTCATTCACAATCTCTAAATTTAGTTTTTGAAACTCTGTCCATAGCTCTGGTTGTTCTTTCTGCACGACCGTTGTGCTATGATACACCTTTCTACTTAATGCGTCGGCGACTACATTTGCCTTGCCTGGCTTATATTGAACATCTAGATCATAGTCTTTTATTAGTTCTAGCCATCTTCGTTGTCTTAAGTTAAGATCTGGTTGTGTGAAGATATATTTCAAGCTCTTATGGTCTGTAAATATTTCACACCTATTTCCCAGTAGGTAATGTCTCCATATTTTCAGGGCATGGACTATTGCTGCTAACTCCAAGTCATGGGTTGGATAATTTCCCTCATGAGTTCTGAGTTGTCGTAAAGCATAAGCTACTACTTTCCCATCTTGCATTAGTACACATCCTATTCCTTGCTTGGATGCATCACAATATATTTGGAAATTTTTTCCTGTATCAGATAGCGTGAGTACAGGGACGGTGGTCAATTTAGTCTTCAGGTCTTGAAACCTCTTTTTTGCATTTGTCGGTCCACTCAAATGGTTTGTCTTTCTTCAGTAATTGAGTAAGAGGGCGAGATATCTTCGAAAATCCTTCTATAAATCTTCTATAGTAATTTGCCAAACCTAGGAAACTTCTAACTTCTGTTACCATGGTTGGCGGTTTCCATTCTAGTACTGCCTTCACTTTTTTGGGATCTACCTTAACTCCTTCATCCGTGATAATATGACCTAGGAAAGCGATTTCCTTCATCCAAAACTCATATTTAGAAAACTTGGCATATAACTGATGCTCTCTTAGTCTTGTCAACACCAATCTCAGATGTTGCTCATGATCTTTCTGACTACTAGAATAGATTAAGATATCATCTATGAACACTACTACAAATTGATCTAAAAAGTCCATTAGTACTTTGTTCATCAGGTTCATGAAAAATGCCGGGGCATTGGTCAATCCAAATGGCACTACTGTGAACTCATATAACCCATATCTGGTAGTGAATGTTGTCTTTTGTCGGTCTTGTGTGCGAATCTACAATTGATGGTACCCTGATCTTAGGTCTATCTTGGAGAATACTTTTGCGTCTTTTAGTTGATCAAATAGGTCATCGATTCGTGGGAGTGGGTACTTATCCTTAATTGTGACTGCGTTCAATGCCCGATAATCTACGCACATTCTCAATCCTCCATCTTTCTTTTTAGCAAATAACACTGGTGCTGCCCATGGTGAGGTACTAGGTTGTATAAACTTTTTCTCTAACAGATCATCTATCTATTTCTTGAGTTCTACTAACTCACCTTTAGACATGCGGTAGGGTTGTTTAGTGATAGGCTTGGTTCCAGGTAGCAAATCTATTGTAAACTCTACTTCTCGATCTGGCTGTTCTCCTGGTAGGTCTTTCGGGAACACATCTAGATACTCCTTCACTATTGGTACTTGTGCTACTCCTTCTACAGCTAGACTGTATATTTTCTTCTTTTGTTCTTCTAGTAGAGTATAATTTGTAGCTATCTGTACCCATTGGTTATCGGCACTAGTGATGGTCACTGTCTTTTTCTCACAATCCATTCTTGCCTTATGTTGGGATAACCAATCCATTCCCAGTATAACATCTAATCCCTTCATCTCTAGAAGCAATAGGTTTGCTTTGAATTTTAACTCCTTGAATTTCTATCTCTATCCCATAGCTCTTATACTGAGCTTTCATCCTAGTCCCTGGTGATTCAGTTATGTAGGGATTTTCCAACGAATACAGTGGAACTTGATTTCTCATAGCAAATTTCAGTGAAAGAAATGAATGTGAAGCTCCGGGATCAAATAGTATTAACGAGGGTCTTGAGTAAGTCAAGAACGTACCAATTATGACGTCTGTCGCGTCGATGACTCCTTCAGCTGTGACGTAATTGACGCGTCCTTGATTCGTCCCTGATGTTGGTTTTCCTTTGTTCCCCTTTTGAAAATTTTGTCCTCTGTTTTGAACACCAGAATTCAGCATTCCTTTCTATCTTCTGGTAGGTTTTGTTGATTTGCCCTATTTATGTTCTGTTGATTCTTGACTTGAACTTTAGCAACTTCCGTCGGTAAGTGCTTCCTCGGACACATGTTCCTAAGATGAGCTTGATCTCCACAATGGAAACATATCGTATTGCTAGAAACATACCGTATTGCTATAAGGACACTCTCTGTGTAGGTGATTACCTCCACATTTGAAGCATCCGGATTGTGTCTGTGGAGTTGGGTTTCGTGGTCTAGGCGCAGGTGTTGTCGTTACCCTTTGCTGTCCTCCAGAGGTTGCAGGGACCCATGTCTTCACCCGTGGGGGCATTAGGGTAACTGCTTAACTGGCGAGTTTTTCTCTTCCTAGTTTCCTCCGAAGTATTCCTTGTGGCTTCTGATTTTAGTAGACTATCGATCATGGTTTGGAAATCAGGATACACCTGAGAGGAGATATGATACTTAAGTGATGACTGTAGTCCGTGTTCGAACTGATCCATCTTTTTCTTCTCAGTGTTGACGTCTTCCTTCGCATATCTGGCCAAGTAATTGAATTGGTGCAAATATTCTAGTACGGTCCGACTTCCCTGTTTTAGGTCGAGGAATTCTCGTCTTTTAAGTGCAAATATTCCCGAAGGAATGTGCACTTTGCGAAACTCGTCGGAGAATTCCTTCCAAGTAATATCGTCTTTCCTCTGATGAGCTTCTCGGTAGTTGATCCACCATGATGTAGTGGGTCCTTGTAACTGGTGAGATGCAAACATAACTTTTTCTTTATCTGTACATTGTATGGTTTCCAGCTTCCGCTCTACGTCCCTTAACCAGTCGTCTGCGTCTAGTGGTTCAATAGAACTTGCGAAGGTGGGTGGCTGAGTCTTCTAGAAGTCGCCCCATTTGCCTTTTCCATTATCTTCGTGCATTGTCGCCATTCCTTGTGTCGGGGTGGCTAACTTAGCTGCAATTTGCTCTAGCATTCTTGCTTGCATTTCCATCATTCTAGTCTGATTCGCTTCAGCCTGCTGTCTGCCTCTTTCCATCGCGGCTAGCACCTCTGCCAAACCTGGCATTCCTCCGCTTTGCTCGTTGCCACTAGGGTTGTCATTCCTAGCGCTTTGATTTCCTGACATTTTGATTATTGACTTTCAAACATTTTACTACATTATTTAAAATGATGTTAGTTGAGTGCATTATGTTTTAAAATCATTTCTTTGAGGTAGAGAAGTAAAGGAATGTACGGGAAAATTTAAGCTTTTGCCATTTTGAAGAGTAGATGAGAGTTAAATTATACAAGAGACAACTTAGTTTTACAAAGCATAACATAGTTTATTATACAAGTTTTTTTAAAAAAAAATAGGATACATATTACAACTTATTATACAAACACGCACACAAACACACAGAAAACAACGTCTACTAGTAGGGACTGTCTCTACCTACACACTAGCGTTACTATTAACTATATTACATGGGTATTTCACACTTTTTACACTAATTTTTCTTTCTCTAATCCTTACTTCATTCTTCGTCTGAGGGCGGGTTACTGGTGGCGTACCACATATGCTCCATAGGTTCTCCTTCTTCATTGCCAGCGGCGGGTGGCACCGAGTTCTGGGCCGGTGCTGGTTCCGCCTATGGTGCGGTTCTGCCTCCTGTGAACCTGCGGGTAAAGCGTTGGAGGTACTCACGAGGTCTCGTTACACGACACGGTCTTGCTCCAGGACCGTGGGACTGGTCAGCACTACAGGGTGGTGGGGAGGCTGGCATGTGCACGGGGGTGCTCAGCGTTTCTCCGCAGGACTCTTCCCCATCTTCAACACATTGCCTCCTGTCCAACTCGGATTGGAGCCTTTGGTTGTCATCTCGGACTTGAAGCAACTCGTTACTAGCCTCCAGGAAATTTGTCCGCAGTCCTTCATATAACACTTCAGTGGAGACGATGTGGCGTACAGTCTCCATCTCTGTTTCGTCGTCCATATCGTCATCCAGCATGGGCACCATGATGCTGCTACCATCTTCATTTTCTTGCGGAATAAGACGGAATTGAGAATAAGAGAAAATTGGATCATAACGTCGACGGAGGAAGAGAACTGCTTTCCTTGTGGCGTCCTGTCTTGCGTCATCTTCTCCTGTCCTGTATCCCGCGAACATGAAGCTTTCTCCAAATAGCTTTACTTTAACCCATCCTCTCCATTGGTAAAATCTTCCTTGGACCATAATATTGTTGGCATGGAAGAATGGAAGGTCTTGACGTGGCACGTTAAGATACTCCAACCTTCTCCATAGTAACGCTGCCTAGCCACCAAGTTGGCTTGGCTCGGTGTAATACAGCTGCACCATCATATTAAACGGGATTTTGAATTTGGCAGAGATTAGAAAAACCCTTTTTAAACAAAGATTCAGAAAAAGTAATCCTAAGAAAGATGAGATAGCAAAGATTAGAAAGAGACAGCAATAATACTTACGTTTTTCGCAATCCTTTTTATTTTATAATTAAATTTTGTAAACACTGATCCAAAGCCATCCTATCCTAAGGTCTTATCCTACAGTCAAGGCTGGCTCTGATACCACTCTGTCACGACCCCGATTTTCGAAGCCGCGAGATATGCCCGCAATTGCCCAGGAGTTTCTCAATTGCGGACGAAGAGCAAATACATTGCCAACACAGCGTTTAAACAGTCAAACTTTATTACAAAACTTGAAAATATGCTTAGCAACAGTTGTTTTACAGCGGACTAGGGCATCCGAGCCCAAAGTTTATGTTGCAAAAAAATGAACCTACATCACAGGCGCCTCGAGCGCGGATAAGACCTAGAATTCACACTCGTCTCCATCGAAGTACTCTTCATCGAATGAGCCTTCTTTGTTTTCCTGTACATCTGTGATGATTGGTGCAGTAATGAGTATATGACGTACTCAGCAAGCCACACTGGGAAAGTGTGCTACTTAGCTACATGCTATGGATTTCAAGGGAGGGGTATACAGCTTAACATTTGGTGGATGCATAATCTTAGTCTCCGCCTTAGTAAATTAAACTTCTTCGGTAAAACATTTCAACTACAAATCGTTGTATTTTAGCAACCCTACCGGGTCAACGTCAAATTCAACTAAACATCATCAAGTTCTACTTGTGCCTTGTACCGAGAATCACATCTAAACATAGCTTCATTAATCGGAAGCACGACGTATTCGAATACAATTTGGTTTAACTCTGCAGAGTGGCTCAGCTTTACCCACATGATACCCATACCGCTTGGTGTCAAATGATTGGCTCAGTACCTCCCCACCGTTCCGAGGAATGTCAAATGATAGTCTCCAGATTCCAGGGCAACTCATCAACCGCTCTCAAGTTACTGATCTTGAACAAGTCCTTCCCGCCTCTTCCAATGAGCCACCTAAAGCCCCAGAATCTGTTGCTGGTATACCTCTTGCCACTTTGATTCCTTTAAGTTTTCCTTTTTAATCTGGAGCATATCTCCCATCTAAACCAAGTGAAATTATTAAGCATCTTGACATACCCATTGTAAACTATGTGCATATCCCTTTTTAAACCAATTATCTGGCCCGAGCAAAGAACCGAACGTAAACATGAGGATATTAACACCCATACAAATAAAATTTGTAATCCGGACAACCATGTCACCCTTAGACCAGCAAAGATTAGTGTCCTCTTTACCCTATTATAGCTGCCTTAACACATTACAAAAGCCAATCTTAACACAAAGTTTTGGCCTACCTTGTGGATGTGAGTTTGTATATGGTAGATTATTCAGAATTGATGGATAAGCACTCGGTATCTCAGAATGATTTCGTGCCCATGTTAGGATGTCAATAGGGAGCTTGATCACCTCCTCGTTGATGGCATTATGTGCGGTACGGGATGATTCTCAGGTCCCGACAATTCTTGAACTATCTTCTTGTACAAAACTGTCAATCCAAACTATTCTCACCCAATATTTAAATCATTCATATATTGTACGAATGGATGATCCTCTCCGAGTGGAATCATATGCTGTGTTTCTGCATCCACCGTTTCCCTTTAATCATCCTTAAATAAATGGAACCTCAATCGAGCTATTAAAGGACCCCCTTTCGTCTCAGCACCGCAAGCTTTCAGCTTGTAAAGAAAATCTCGCTTTCCTCCTAGTCCATGTCCTTCCGAAGTACTGCAAGAACTAAGATATATCTAATGGACTGAATTCACCCTCCCACTCTATAATTCCGTATGCTCTCTTTTCCTATATCTCTTTGTTTATGGCTTAATCATATCTTTACTATTCTACTCCCCGCTCGTGCAAACCATTCTTTTATCTGGGAAGAATATATTCTGGTATATTGCTTCCACTTCCTCAAAACATGATGCCACCTTGATACCTTAATTCTACTCTTGATTCTTACATAAAGCAATCATAAACATCTCTTTTACCCACTCCGTGAATTCTTAACCCGAGTAAAAGCAGTTGTTCATAACAACTCCTCTCACTCAAACCAACAATCTTGAATTCTGAGTCTGCCAGATTAGTGATCATCTCTACACTTCTCAACTACTATCTTTCCTCCCTTGTCCTTCCTCTTAATCAAGTGTAGAGTCTATTAAAGCTGAAGCACTGTAGGAGAGCTCTTGTCTAGCTATAATAATCTGATCTGGTTTCCTCTTTCCAGAATTAGTATAAAAGTCGATGAGTAATTCCCTCTCCTCTATCGACAACCCCACAAAGTTACCCCACAAAGATTAAGACCTCCGAGAATACGAAGATCGGCTGCGAGCAAGACCCCTCTCCTCTTCTCTACTGTTAGGAATCTCGGGACGAGATTCTTTTAAGGGGGGTAGGTTTTGTAAATACCTTATTCTTAAATACGAGATCAATGCGGATCTTCGTGAATAAATCTGAATTCTTCTCATAACATGCATGCATATAGGTAGTTGGGCATCGAATCTCAAATATATTTTTTAACATGTTGTGTTAGGGCAGTCTCAAACTCTAGCAATGAAGTCAAATTTTCCAGGTGCAATTGATCTAAGATGTTTAGTGGAAGAATTACTGGAATAATCAGAGTTACGAAGAGATTTGGATAGAAATTTTGCAACACTCGTAAGGCTAAACTTGTCCCGAAGTTCTTCCCAGTTACTTCGCTTCGAGGTTAAAGTGCGAGCTCAAATTAGATTATCATTAATCAAGAGAAACCTAAAGGAATGTCTTAGAAGAATTGGCCCGAACTCTCTAACCCTAAACTCTTATTTGAAGGAGTATCATTATTATTTTAAACACCAAGTAAAAATAAATAATTCATAAATTGACTGCAAACAAAGAAAAGAGGAATTACAAATGTCTTGGAAAATTTGGTCCAAATTTTTGGATCTCAAACTCCCATTTGAAGCATTTTCCTTGTCATTTTTTGCTGCAAATAAAATGAGCCATATATTGGTAAAGAAATAAAGAATTTCTCCCCTCCCTGAACTGGGCCGTTGGCCCAGCTTCTCTCCTCCAGCACGTCTAAGCGGGCCTCGGCCCACTTTCCCCTCTCGGCGCTGCGCCACGCTCCTCTTCTTCCCCAGGCGCCGCTGCGCGGTGTCCTCCGCCCCGCGGGACCCGCACGCAACACTCTCCCGCCGCGTGGCTAGGCTACGCGTCGCACGGCAGTGATGCCGGTGCCCCCGCCTCCTCTCTCCGCCCTGGAGTACAAAAGGCCCCCTCGGGCGCTCCGGCTTCCTCCCCTTTTTCCAAGCCGCTGGAGCCCGCTGCCCTCGGCTTCCTCATCCAAGCCACCACTGCCGAATCCGCCCTCCACGTCCTCACCTTGGGCCAGCCCAGCTGCTTGTCCTCCCCACTGAGTGCCGCCTCGCTGGAGCCCTCCCCCCTTGCTTCCTTCGGTGACCGGAATCTAGCGCATAGACTGCACCGCCGGTGACCCGAGCACCCCCCGCACCGGTGCCGGACCACGCCGGGACTGCAATGCATGGCACAGCTGCCCCCCATTGGCACGCCGCTGCTGGTGGGGCTTCGTTGCCGGTGAGCTAGCAGCCGAGCCACCAGTCGCGGATCTGAGCTGCCGCTGCTGCCTCGTCTTCTACATTGCCATCGACCGCCGCGAGCCAAGCCGGAGCCTCACCTCCACCACTGGCGTCGACACCAACCCCGCTCCCCCACCGCTGCACCACCGTCTTCCCGGAGCTCCCCTTCCTCCCCAGCGTCGTGCAGGTGCATCCATCCCCAACCCCAGCGCCGACGAGCCTCACCAGATTTTCTCCTCCAACCCGAGCCAACCCCCTCTGTTTCCCGTCCTCAGCAACATCAGGGTGAGCTCCTGCTCAACCGACCAAGGTCGTTGCTTCTTCTTTGGAATTGTCAAACGGCGGTTATGTTTTGATAATCAATTAATTACTGCTGATCATTTTGTTTACTTGATACCAGACACACCATACAACCGGTTAAAGATTTGATTGAAGTCGAATTGTTTTTGGTTAAGTTTGATGATCTGTGTAGTCAAGATTAAAACCAGAAATAATCAGTGGTTATCACAATTAAGTGTACTATAAAACGATCAGTTAGTCTATTCGTTTGATTAACCACCAACTTCCAACATAGTTATGCGATACTTTTAGCTAGTGTAGTTAGTTCACTGATTAACTAGTCAATCACTATTAAAATAATAACTAATGACGTTTTGACCCATTTAGTAGCCAGTTAATTAATTGAGGTTAGTTGTATAAACGGCAAGTAGTTGCAAGTGATATCTAATGATTAAGGCTAAGAAATATTTCATATACAAGTAATGGTTACGCTGTCCGGATAATGTTTAACCAATGTGCTAACGCTGGGAATAGTTAAACAAGCCAGTACGTACACTGTTGAAATAGAGGATAAATGGATCACAGTGTGTTGCCATTAGAAGCATATTTGAGGACTGTGATCATTGGCTAGCAATAAGGTTCAGATCTTTTACATCGGTAACCACAGTGTGTGGTAGCTAATAGGCTAACAGCTAATTAACGAGTGACAATTATCAACTCATAAGTGAACTGAGCAATTCCTTGATCGTTTGGTCCTACCCGAGCTAAATGGCAATTAGGCTGACAAAGAATCAGTGTGCCGATTAAGGTTCATTTGTTAATCATTGATGCATTAGTGAGTCAACTGTAATCAACCTACCTAACTACTTCGGGTATGCAACGTTAAGTCAATAACTGATGTCACGATCTACTAGGTATTATGGATAATTATGGTTAAAAGCAAAACAGTGGCGAGAAAAGACAGAGTTAGTTAAAAACTAGTCCTTGGTTAGTAAACTCAAAACACTAGTTATGCTCAGCTGAGGCCTAACCACTATAGTAATAACGGAGATGATTAGCTAATTACCGCTATTATATGCAAGACAAGCTAATTATTGTGAATTGCCGTAGAGACATAACTATTAAGCATGATCATTAGCCGTTAGTTAGGTTCAGGCATATCAATTCAAGGATGGCCCTAATAACCATGAGTTGTATTCCTACCTGTTAAACAATTCCTAAAATGCCAATGGTCAAAAGCTAACCTACTCTTGTTGTAGCATGCTGAGTCCATTTAGCGGCAGTTAAGCCTGGCCAATATAAGAAGATCACTTCAAAATTATTGTATGCAGTTGTAACCATAACTAGTAAGACTGATGGAATGTATTTCTCATCAAAATACCACAGCCCAGGTTGTACTTGTTTGAGAATATAAAAAGGGTTTCAATATCTTCCTTTACTATGAAAAATGTAGGGGATAGTTAAAAACTAGCTAAAGCTCAAAAGCTTGTAGACAACTCATATGATCTTCAAACAAATAAATTCCTTTTGTAAATTCATCCCTTGGAACATAGGGTTTAATGATGCAGAATTCACTCATGTTACCATTTATGAAGAAATTTTGAAGTCAAATATGCCCTCCTTAAGCCACACATTTAAAAATGAATAATTACAACTTCATACTAGCTCCGATTGGAACACAACTCATATCACCCTTCATACTTCACCTTTATTTCAGCATGGTTTTACCCCTATCTACATTCCTGTTATGCAACATTTAAATGAAGAATATGTTAAATGGTCTTAATAGTAACACATACACTCCAAAAATGCATATCTTAAGTTCTAATAGTCCAAATTGAACGATTCCAATTGCTTAGTTTCATAATAGGAATTCCCACCCTTCAGAATGCATTCATGCATTATATTTTTCTGGTTCATGCTGGATTTGATTTATGCTCTTTTCATCGTTTTGCTGGCCTTCCACTATTATTTCAATAGAATTGGGCAACGCAGGTGATCTTGAAGTTGTTTCCCGTCAAGCTTACGATTTTGGACAGCTAGGCAAGCTTGCTCGCTTGTTGATAATATTTCAGTTATTCTTTTACTATGCTCGGTTGATTGAATGATGATTGTGATGTGTGAACCACTAGCATGAGCAGGGTTTGTTTATGTTGTGGTCAATGGATGTGTCTATTAAACCGATTGAATTAACACTTGAACCCCCTAATGTGATATGTGAGAGCCGGGGTACTGTCACCTACTGATGGATCAGCAGGCGGTCAACCTAGCTGATACCGGTGTCGTAGGGTTGTACTCTTCACCCACGGCGATAGGTGTTAGCGAGTGGAGTTGGATGGTTATAGTGGGCCCTACTATGAACCAACACCCATTGGAACACTTGTTCACGTGAGGCTAGGGTGGTTTAACCCTCCCTCACTATACAATAGTCGAATTGGGCGGTTTAACCCATTCGGCATCTTCCTAGGTTATGTGGCTTAGGGAGAATAATACGATTTGATTGCAATGGTTGTCTCCATGCCTTTAAATCTGAAATTGGGTGATTTTGTGACATGGGGTTTGGGTGGTTTAACCCAACTCCAGAAATTTACTTGAATGGCTTAAATGTGATCATCTGTGGATGAGTATGATTGTTTTTGTACTTATTCAGATCTGAACCGGAATGGTTGATTGCATGATTTATCATGTGGGTAACTTGGTAAATTAGAACATGACATGGTATGCTGAAACTGATAGCTTGTGTAGCTTATTTTTCAGGTCATGTTGAATTATTCACATTATCAGTTCAATTGCCATGCTATGTTTAAGATTAACTTGGAACGAACATATTAGCAGCTTGCGAGTATGAAAGTACTCACTCGGGAATTCCATTCCTGCAGGTTGTTCTCGCATCGTAGCTTACTATGATTCCGGTTACTTCGATTTGGATGTTTGAGTTGCAAGGATTGCTCAGCTTGGTCAAGGGGATATTTAGGTAGAGCTTTTGGAGATGGCTAGGGCTGCCATCTCGGTGTTTCAGTTTATCTTCCGCTGCTGTTTTTAATGTTGTGTTTAACGTAAATGACTTCCAGGTCGCTATGTATGAAGAATATGTACTTATCCCAGGTTTGGGAAGTGTTCATTATCCATAACTCTTCTCTAGTAGGATTTCGTTGTGATATTGAGTTGTTATTGTGACTACCCATACACCGTGCGTGTATGAATTGAAGTGTATGGGCTAGTCATGAAGAATTAGTGTCATTCTCCTTGTTCGGTTAGCAGGACGATGTTCGGTTGAGTGACCCGCCAACTGAGATACGTTGGCCGGCTGAGCAAGGTGTGGGTAATGGTACCGGGCCTTCGGGTGACTCACCAGTCTCCGGACTGGGTTAGAGTGTGGGTACCATTGCCGGGCTCCTCCGAAGTCGTTGTGTTGATCGAATGCGAGAAAGATGCTAGGTCTTCACCGGACTTTAGAATTGCATGTGATTTATTGAATAATGCCTGCTTCTGGCTGGTTTGACCAACGGTGAAGGCATACAACTCTGGTAATCGTATGGTGCGTTGGTCAGGTGTCGGACTACTCGATTTTGGGTGTATACGGCGTAGGTACTGTGTCGCTGGTCGAGTAGTTGCTCGGTCTTTGGCGGAACATTGTTCTCTAATTCACGTACGATTTCGGGGTCCTGACAAAATTCTTCACCGGTGGGGTCTCCGGTGGCGATTGGCGGCTCGGGAAGCATCTAGGGAAGCCAGGGATCTCATTTTTGAGTAGAAGCGAAGGGGTTGCCATGGGGTTTTGGCTTGGCAACGGGGAGGGCGGCTTGGGTCTTACCTCACCGGAGATAGGCGGCGGTGGTGAGTTGCTTGAGCTCGGGAGAGAAAGAGGAGGTGGCAGGGGTGCTCGGGGTAAAGCGGCGAAACTCGTGCGTGAGGGAAAGGAGCTCGGGAGCGTGAGGGAGAGTTGGGGAAGAAGGGAGAGTGAGCTCGGGCATCGCCGACTTTTATAGGAGCAGAGGCGGTGCGGGTCGTCAGGTCCGATGCGCCGGAGATGAGCCTCGGGAGGAGAAACCCCTCGGTGGCATCATCTCGGAGCTCGGTCGACTGTGAGCTCGGGCTCGGGCGGCGTGTTCTGCAGAGGCGGAGCAGGTAGCGCGCAGAGAAGAGATGAGCGGCGGGGTTGCGCGAGAGGAGAAGAGGAGGGCACGTGGAAAGGTGGCCTCGGGAGTGACGTCGTTGCAGAGAACGGAGCTCATCCCGTTACCAGAGCCAGGCGGTGGGCGGCACGACGAGCGGTGGCGTCGGTAGCACAGGCGGCGCGACGGGGAGATGGGAACGAAGGGGATGATGGGCTAGGTGGGCCGAGGGAGAAGGAATGGGTTGAGGAAATGGAATCCGGCCCAAGAGGATTTTGAGATTTTGAAACTTTGGAAAAATTCAGTTCTGTCACAGAAAATATCACAGGAAATGAAAGATCTTGCGGCAAACACTCACACGCCATCGATTACAGAGTCAAATTGCCTAACAGTGGTACGTGCTTTTAAGGCAATTGGAGTTCAAAGAAGACCCTCCTGGCTAGACAGTATCTTTCAAAGAGGCTAAGGCCCTTTATGAGTCCCTGTCGGTGTTTAGGTGTGGCTAATGGAGAGAGGGAGCACAATAGATATAACTCATGAATTTGCTCAATTAGTTAGAATGAATGTGTATTGTGTATGTCCCTTCTTGCAGGAGGGAGCTACAAGCGAGTGATTGCAATAACCCTGTTCTCTAATTAGTAAATCTTGCTCTACCTTAGAAATAAAAGAAAAGAACTTACACATAGATCAGCAAAATTGAAAATATACCGTATCGGTGGAATTACGATTGAGTAAAAACTCTTGGACAGTAGAACATGTAAAGAACAGGAATGTCATGTACTACTAATAATATTATTATGTTGATTGGACTCGAGACAAGTTATATTTGTATAATGATCTGATGATACTATTTTCGTATAAATCTGATAATACTATGTTTACTCGACCAATCAAAATAACTTTTTAGTCATAGAAATTTAGTTGTACGCTTTCCGAGGATATCATTTAATTGAACGGAGGTGACAGTAGATTGTTTCCTTTCGATATAACCAAATCCTCTGCTCCCGTTGTGTCAAAAATAATGCTGTGCTCCTCGTCCCCCGTCGAAGTCCATCTCCTCCAGAGCAACTTTTCCTCTCCGCCCGTACCTTTCCTCTTCCTCTCCTGCCGGACCTATCTCACGCTCAGACCTACCCAAGCTCCAACCCGACCCAATAGAAAATATCTCCTATAGTCGGTCTACCACCGCCTGTGCCCTAGAGCTGCCGCCGTGCCGTAGCTTAGGATCAGCGCCGGCGCCTCCCCGACTCTCACGCGCCTCCGTGATGTCCCGGTGGGCGCCGGAGATCAAGGTCTATAGCCGCAGGAACCCCCGCAAAAACCCTAAACCCCCTCCAGACCCTAGCCCTAATCCTAATCCCCCTCCAGACCCTAGCCCCAATCCTAATCTCCCTCCAAACCCTAGCCCCAATCCTAATCCTAATCCCCTCGCGCAAACCCTAGCCTCGATTCGTCGGTCGATTCGTCGCTCCGAGGCGCCGGGGCCTGATCCGGCCGCGCCGACTTCCCCTTCTCCTCCTCCTCCTGCGCCGGCGCCGCATGGGGAACCCGCTGCCGCCTCCGACGATTTCTCCTCGGGTCTTGCCCGGGACGGTGGCGGCGCCGTTCCGAACGGCCATGCTAACGACCGGGCGGCCGCTGATGAGAAGGCTCGGAAGCGCAGGGCGCGGAGCGAGCTGCGGCGGCAGCTTGCGTCAGAGCTCGACCAGGTACGCGTGCTCTCCAAGCGGCTGAAGGCTGCTGGTGAGGCCTTGGCAGTCGAGGCCTCGGCGCCCCTGCCTGTGCCCGTGGTGGTGCGGCCACCGCCTCTTCTGGTTTCTGGGTATGTGCACTCACAGTTCTCAGCCGCCGATGCTATGACGCCCATACCTGCTCAGGTCACTGCTGCTGTTGCTCCTGTCCGCTCGCTTCTGCAGCGCCACCCGCTAACTGTGCCAGAAGTTCACACAGAATCCTTCGAGAAGGAGAAGCGGACACCAAAGGCAAATCAGTTATACCAAAATTCAGAATTCTTGCTTGCCAAGGATAGGATTCCGCCTGCAGATTCACATGGACGGAAGAAAACGAAGCACCACAAGAAGAAACACCGTTCCTCGGCTGCTCATGGCGCAGGTTACAATGCTGAGCAGCGACTATACTCACATGCTTTTAAGAAGTCTTCGTCGCTGCTGTCTCGGCTTATGAAGCACAATTTGGTTGGGTGTTTAACAAGCCTGTCGATCCTGTTGCACTTGGCTTGCATGACTATTTTGCAATTATTAAGCACCCAATGGATCTTGGCACTATAAAGGGGCAGCTCACCCGTGGGCAGTACAGGAACCCGAAGGAGTTTGCTGATGATGTTCGGCTAACATTCCACAATGCCATGACGTATAATCCAAAGGGGCAGGATGTGCATTTCATGGCTGAGCAGTTGTTAGGAATCTTTGAGGCTCAGTGGCCTGAGATTGAGGCTGAGGTTGAGTACCTTGCCTCATGTCCCCCGTTGCCGAAGAAGTTTCCACCTCCCCCGATTGACTTGCGCTTGCTAGAGAGGTCAGATTCCATGAAGCATCATATGGCGCTGGACTCCAAGTCAAGGCCATTAAGTCATACTCCCACTTATAGTGTCCGGACTCCATCCTTGAGAAGCCGAAGGCAAAGGATCTGGATAAGAGAGATATGACAATAGATGAGAAGCGTAAACTTAGCAATAACCTTCAAAACTTGCCTCCGGAGAAGCTTGACATTGTTGTGCAGATCATTAAGAACAAGAATCTTTCAGTCAGGCAGCATGATGATGAGATTGAGGTTGAAATAGATAGCATGGATGCGGAGACACTTTGGGAACTTGATAGATTTGTGGCTAACTACAAGAAGAACCTGAGCAAGCAAAAGAGGAAGGCTGAGCGTGCAATGCTTGCGAGGCAAGATGCGGAGTTGCGTGCGCTGCATGCTGCACAACAAACAGTATGAGCATTCAATCATTCTGAATCTAGCACTAGTACTGTAACTTAGGAAATTTTATTATTGGTGCTGAATTACATTTTCTTGCATTGCAGAGTCAACAACCTAATATTGGCGAAAAATCTCCAAAGCTAAGTAAGACAGGTTTGTGTTTTCCCCCTACTTCATCCTAAAGCCATTAAAGGAGTGATTATAAAACTATAAATTTCTTATGAACAGATTTGATGGTGGGTGAGCAACTGGCAACTTCTGTGCCAGGCCAAAATGATAACAATGGACCGAATGCAAGTAGATCAAGCAGCTCAAGCAGCTCCAGCAGTGATTCAGACTCCTCTTCTAGTGGTAATATTTCCTTCTGTCCTTGGTTTTGACTTTTGTATTTGACTTTTACTCCATAACTGCTAAATGCAGGCACTTAGATTAGTATTGAGCAATGAACGGACTGTGTTATAGCCTAATTACTTAATATTTTTTGGCAGATTCAGACAGTGATAGCTCCTCTACAGATGGATCAAATGCTGCCAATTCATCTTGAAACGTAGGTAGGTTTCCCTATAAAAAAGAGTGTTTCTTACCGCTCTATCTATTTCACTGTATTGTTGATTGCTTAATGAATTAATGTAAGGTATTTGTGATGTTATTTAGTGCCAACTATTCCTTTTTTGGCAGTTTTTTTCATCGTATATTTTTTTTTGTTCTCATTGAATAAATTGTTCTATGCAAACATTAATACTGTTGTTTTGAAGAAAAAATAACAATCGCTAAGTAATATATAATGTGTTGCTTGGTATCACCCGTGTTCTTTTTGGTGCATCACTGACTTCTACACAGATAAATCTAGTTTTTTGTATGACATGTTATGGTAAAGCACATTTTTCCATAAACAGTCGCTTAGCTTTTTGTGATTATATGGCCTAACCGACTGAATATAAGGCCTAATTGGCTGCTTATGTGAGAATTGAAGGTAACCTATTCGTTTTATACCACCAACTATAAGGACAAACCAGACATTTTCATGAAAGTGTAATTGAAATTGAAGAGTCAAAACAATTACGAGGTGCATGCAAGGGGAAAAACACCTGATACATGCCTTGATTTCTATTTTTGGAAACCTTATCAAACTTAATACAAGCAAAAATGTGGATAACAAGCTGCCATTTGATGATATGGCTCAGGACTCGGGAAAGTTTTTGGATATATAAAGTTAGGAAAGAATTAGTTTCCATCTATTATATTTTCCATATATTGGGCTTAGGTTTCCTAAAGATAGTTTCTTTTGTTAGGTTTCCTAAAAATTAGGCTCTGTTTGGCCCGGCTCTAGCCTCGGGCTTCTGGATAGAAGCTAGAGGAGAGGAGCCAGCCAAACAATCTAGCTTAGCGCTGGCAGTCGAGCAAAATCGCAACGGGCACTGGTAGTGCAGTGCTGAAATATACACATACAATTGGGTATTTCTCACTCGTGAATGAGGATACCTGCCATCGCCTGCTGCTGTGGGTGCCGCTATAACGTTGGGCTGCCTGTTTGTCCATTACGGTGATATTAGATATGCCTACAGCAGAAGTGGTGATGTGCGAATTAGTCAACAGCTACCTCCATGGCAGTAACAACTTCTGGTGGTCAACGGTACACTCAGACAACGATCAGAGAAGGCAGTTGTGGGCTCGTGGTGACAGTCTTGGGTCTAGTTTGTTGAGACACAGTGTGACAGAAGGGAGGAGAGGATGGCAGATGACGGCTCTGGCTGCAGCTCCCGCAACATCTCGCCTTCCCTATTCTCCCCTGTGCTGTGTATGTGTGTCTGTGTTGGTATGGTGGCGCTGAGTGCTTGTCCTCCACATCTCCTGACTATGTATATGTGTTTGTAGAAGGTCTAAAGTTAATGAGGTCATAGTTTAGGCTTGTTGGCCCAGCCCAAGTAGCACCTTTGCTATTTTCTTTCTTTATAATTTGTTAGTGAAGCGGTAGGGAAAATAGGACGAGTGTATATTTTTTACTGGACCCACATGTAAGCGCATAGATGGGCACATCTGGTACTATATCATACACATGCCCATTTACCCAGTGGGAGCGACTTTTGCGCCCACAAACATGCCCACGAGCGCCGAAGTAGTAACATTTTCACCTTTATTAGGGTATTTACCCATGGGCAACCCGGAGGCCATCCCTAGTCCAACTCCAGTTTTAGGCTCGCAGCCATCAGTAGCTACAACCCATCCCTTCACAAAAATCGGAGCACCTGAAGGGTTGCTCCATCAGCACCACTAACCATTCGCAGAAAATTTCCATTGCTGCACCAGTGTAGTAGAGAGGAAAGAGAGAAGGGTAGTCGTAGTAGGTTTATTTATAGCTGGGGCTAGATTTTGGCCAAACATTATATTTTTAGGCTCTAACTTGTACTTTGATCTGCACTTTGGAGAAGCTAGAGCTGGAGCCAACATCCATGCAGCAGAAGCTAGACCAAACAAGGCTTTAGTTTCCAATAATTGCCAGGAGACCTCTATATAATGAGCCCTCCACCTACATGCTCATGCGTGCGCACACACACACATTGGGTTTGTGTTAAGCATTCCTTTCTTGCTGCGCTTCAGCTCCCAATGTCACTGACGACTTCTATGACATCAAGCCACGCTGCGAGATATCTGATTCTCCATCACCACCTCCAGCTGGTCAAGCCATTCCAGTGCTGTTACCATTATCCTACCATCTGGGGATACCGTCGTGGTCTCCACCAGTCCACCCTATATCGCAGTTCGAGGGCGAGTTGTCTATCCAGGAGAGGAGAAATTATGGCACTGCACTTCGAAAGTTGAAAGTTGGAAGTTCAACTAAGAAATTTGCTGTAAATAGCTTCTTCGAAAAAGTCTGTAATCTCACTAATGGTAAACAAACAAAGCTGCACCTGCTTGATGTCTTCTGAAGGTGAAATTAGATAACTTGCACGCTTGTAACTGACAATTGGATAGG
This sequence comes from Stipa capillata, assembly GCA_019208055.1. Taxonomy (NCBI): domain Eukaryota; kingdom Viridiplantae; phylum Streptophyta; class Magnoliopsida; order Poales; family Poaceae; genus Stipa; species Stipa capillata. Next base: position 90,672 of record JAGXJF010000943.1, on the reverse strand, counting down.
ATTAACTTAAAATGAGATGTTTGTGTGCAACACATCTTTCAGGAAATGGCTTTTGCAATTATGCTCCTCTTAGCGTAACGAGGTCTCTTATGAGGTATAATTTCTTACATTGTGTAATAGGAAAAGGATTGGGCAAGTCTTGTCTTTCTGAGACAAGTTGAAGAAGTATTATCATCATAAAAAATTTAACGACTTGACTATGCCGAAGTGTAGTTTGCTGTAAACCAAACAAGTATGTCCATGCACAGTATCCAAATGGATTTCATAAGCTTATCAGTAGTGCTAGATGCATATGTCTAGGTGATCTGTAAGATTTCTCATCAATCATCAGTAGTAGATTGTTGTGTTAACCGACCTGAAAGACTGCAACTTTATGGGGCTTGTGTCCAGATGGAAAATTGTGCTTTTAGACTAGGATGGGCCTCTGAAGAGCCTCTTTTGATAGTTATACCTGTGCTCTTGTGAGTCCTATTTACAGCATTGGTATTCTTTCTTCAAGAACCCTTGCTATGATTGTTTTAGCACAAATCTTGGTTTGGGGTTCTTTTGTGCTGTATTACAGGATTGGTATTATTTTTTCTGGAACTCACGCAAGGAATTATTTTGAGCACAAATCTTAGTACGATAACTGGTAGTCTTTCCATTGGCATAGGCTTGGTCTCCTGGGCAAAAACAGCCATTACAGATTTAATAATTTTGTAGTCTTATCCTGGTTCTTTGTTTTATGAATCTCAGTATGCTTAGATGAGTCAGTCACCTGAGTAATTCGTGGTAAACACTTTGGTTGCGTTTGAGGTGATGACAGTAATTCCATGGAGCCTTAGGTTTTAGACTTTAGTCCTCTGCTTTCCTACTAGGAGCATTGCGACGATGGATCATCAGCTCATCCCTCAGCCTCAGGATCCTCTTGATATAAAACCTAAATTTTACATACACTTTTAAATGTATTTGGACAGAATCAGAGTCAATATCATAGTGGTTTTCTTGTACAGTGCCAGTGCATAGTGTTGGTCATACTTCATCTTTTGCTGCTATTTGAAAGTAAACATTTCAGTGGAAGTACGTTGTCTCCTATGAGATGTTGCACTACCATCTAATTAGCTGCTTGTACCTGCTTTATTTGAACTTGTAGCCTGTAAATGGCTCTGCTATTTTCTTGAGTTGATTTCATTTGTAATTGTGATTGTCTTCTGATTTGCAGGTTCAGAACTTTGTTCAATAGACAATAACTGTCTAATTGTATTTGGCATGAGAATGCCGCAGTAAGATTGTACATGTTTGTCTCCTCTCTTAGGAATCTCCTTTAAGTAGCTGCTGGGATGTCATTAGAGGGCAGTATTCTGCGAAGGCTTGCTGTTCCCCAGCTGAACAAAAGGTAACTTGGTTCTGGAGTTCTGTAGCCTGTACATTAGACTCTGCTGGAGCATTATGTTTAGGAAGGTGATTGTTGTCTGCATTGACAAGCCATATAATCCCGTTTATTTTGCAGTTTGGCAATGTTTCTATATACCAGGTGATGTTCTGACTGTTACAGTCTAGAGTAAGGTGTTATTTGTGGACTGTGTTGTAAATTTTTAAGTAATTCTTGATTCGGATAATTAAGTCTTTTTGACACCTCTTAGTGTTTTCATCATGGCCGCTGATGGTCCGGTCTATGTTTCTGAGTGATGGATGCTTACTTGCAAATGATTGTGCTGTGCAAGGAATGTCTCAGCCTTTTTGGGTGGGGCAGTGGGGATCCACTCTGCTCATCATTGTCTTCTGTTTTATCCAGTTACGATGGATATCCGTTTCAGTTAAAAGACTCACAAAGCTCTGCACTTGATGTTTGTTTCTCTCTTCACTTCACTTCACGAGGGGCAATCTTGAGTTCTTGACTCATCCAGGTGCTTGCTGCTAGCTTTGTTGAGGTTTGAAAGCCTGTTTGGTTTGAAACCTGATTTGCCACATATTTTCTGACGAATTTTCCTAAGAATGGCTGTACAAATCGGCTTCACACTTTGACATGTGTAAGGGTATCTTTTGCACTTCTTTTTTGAACGGTCTTTCTGCACTTCTTGACTATGACGTGTGGGAACCAGCTGCCACGAAATGAATCTCGCTGTGTGGCTGGCTGTGAACCAAACAAGACCTGCCTAGCTCAAAGTGTTCAAATGAGGCAACTTAGTGACCGATCAAATGGCACTTGGTGTGGGAACCAGCTGCCACGAAATGAATCTCGCTGTGTGGCTGGCTGTGAACCAAACAAGACCTGCCTAGCTCAAAGTGTTCAAATGAGGCAACTTTAGTGACCGATCAAATGGCACTTGGACTGAGTGGCATACAAATAAATTGGTGGTTGGATACGTAGCCCATATGGGTCCAGTACCGTAAAAAGACTCTTTGCTCAGCACGTGCTCTTATTTCGTTTTGAGTCATCTAGAAGTTTCTTAAAATTATGAAAAAAAGATTCATGAACGTAGTGCATGCTATGACATATGAACCTGTAAAATTTTATCCAAAAATATAACCATTTGTATCCTACATAAAAACAACAAAAACATCAGGGTCATATTGTGGGAAGTTTTTCTTTTTTGCATAGGCCACAAATTGATATATTTTTAGATGAATTTTTACAGGTTCATATGCTATAGCATACGTTACATACCTGAATTGTTTTATAATTTTTGAGAACTTTTAGGTGGCTCAAAACGAAATGAGAGCACGAGGTCTTGAGTGAAAACCCATTTTGGTACGGTACCCAGTCAGGTCCAAACCCAGGTCCCATGATCCATCGCCCCTTGTACTCAAAACAAACGATGATAGCTGAGCAGTACCCACGTACTAGCTTACACTAGTGTTAGACCAAGATGGCGCAAACTCACGTGATCTTACATTATTGAGATGCTAGCATGTCATCTGCGTTGGATTATGCTGAAAGCAAACATGGAACATGTTTGTTTACAGACTACACAGCATGTGATGTGAAAGCAAATGTCCGAACAAATGCGATCCCAAAAATGTAAAACAAGAATTATGGACAACCGTAACATATGTTCTGAGGCGAAAGCAACCGAATAATAATCCTTGACCTGTATACTCAGAATAGGTAGAGGGAACACTGATCTAACTAGTGGTTGTACTGTAAAGTTCATGCCACCATCGAGTGTTGTTATGTGTGTAAACATGCTATTTACGAACACAACAGTCTGTTTGTTGATTGGTTAAGCACTCCGGCTAAAATTTAACAACTCTCTTTTACTAGTGAAGGCTGCACATTTTGTATTTCAACCATGTGCGGAATTATTATTGTGGAAGGTTCTTTCTTTTTTGTTAAAAGGAGAGAAAGAAACAAACATAAATCAAGAGTTGGTACTCCCCAATTCCCAAAAGGTCGCTGCCACCAGGATCTCATCATCTGCCACATTTGTTCCACGCCTTTTCACTCTAAAGAGCATTTGTTTCATGCCTCAATCATTTGGCCACACCACTGCTATCAGATTAGGTTCTGTAGTGGTCTTCTTTTTGGAAAAGGATGCACATGCAAGCACCATTAGAAAAACTAGAGCCTGTGTATTTTTCTAACAACTTGACAACAACAACGTTTGGAGAGGAAACCATTCCCTTACGCAAATTTCTTTTTTTTTAATGGTTAGACCAACTTGCTTTGGAAGGGTTTGCTGCTGGCTGCTGTCTTCTCACCAACTATTGTAATATCTTTTTTTCTGATACGGGGGACTTAGGAGCCCATGTTATAGCACTATGGTAGATAATAAGAAAATATTTTTCACCTAAAATTTCATACCAATCGAATTTGAATTTGACTTGTGTGACTTGCTTTCTGTGAATTGATTTTGGTGTACTGGCTTTCTTTCTTTCTTTCGAAAAAGAACAGTTGGTTGGTTGGCGGTAGCAATTCTCTCCTTTTTCTGTTGGTGTTGAATATGATTAAATCTGACCAAGATATGACATTTTTTTTATCATTTATGTTTCACGAGAATGTTTTAGGAGCTAGATGAAACGGTGGAACTTGGAGTGGAAAATGGCAAAGTAAGCTTATCGATGACAGTTAGTTGACTATTTGGGTAAACGTGTATACAAGAAACAAGTGTATTGTGACCAGAGCGCCTTGACCAATAAAAATGTGTAGGATAATTTCAGTCCAACTTAGTGAGCCGACATTAAGGTGGTTTGTGATAACCTATTAGGTGGAACCGCTTTTAGATACTTAGCCATTTAGATAATCTAGCAATCTGACACGTGTAATGTACGTTTTACAAATATGTTATATAAAACATATAAATATCTAAATATCCACCGAAACACGCAGCTGAGACATTTAGGGGCTACACGAGCTGGGCGTGGGAGAGAGAAATATGATAGATGATTAACTCTCTTTAACTAAGGATTAGCGCTCTATTAACTATACAATTATAAGGTAATTTGTAAAGATCCAACTTAATTCGTGAGCTATGAGATCTTATTGCATGGATGGTTAAAATTATTTGGATTTCACCAAATTCGTGTTGTTTATAGTAATATAGATGCTTCCGTTGAAACAACACAAACAAAGGTTACATAATGTTTAGCCTGGTTATACTCATATGTAACTATTCATGTCTTTTGGCAGTAAGTTAAATTGTAATATGAGTTGTTGTCGTTATAGAAACAACACAGAGTATGGGAGTATCGACAGCTTGGCACTTAGAGTGCAATAGTGATGGGTCGCGTACGACGGACTTATGGGAAGGTCGCCGTACGCTCGAAAAATCATGACACTTCAATGTTTTTGAATAGGTTTGGTCGTCTCAACGAGTCCAGCCTACTCATATGTCGAGGGAGGCGCCTCATGCGAGACTAGGCTAGCGACTTGGGCCATTCGGAACTTTGCAAAGTCGCTCATATAGCTCCCCGTGCGAGACTTGGAGGTCTAGGCCTCCCTCTTGAGATTTCTCATTTATGGAGTTGAATTTTACACCCACACGGAGGGTTTATATAGGCAAAGGGTTTATGACAAAAAACCATAACTACCCTTAAGGGATGAGAGGTGGAGGGGTATTTTGGAAAATGTGGTTTATGAGTCCATGGTGGACTAGGAGGGAAGTGGTGGTTCATGGTTCATGATGGACCACCTCCTTTATGCACTTCTTTAGTTGACTTGGTTTGACTTGTTGACTTGGTCCATTGCCTCGTAGATGCCAAAGAGGATGTTATTAGCCAGCCATTTTCGAATTTATTTTTCTCCAACATGAGTTATAAACCGTGGCACTTTATTTTTACTTTCGCAACAACTTACAAAATAAGCAGATCACAACTTGTTAGCTGCCCTTAAGTCTCTCAACCACCTGGCCTAAGGGCCTCTTCTTTTTGGCTTTTTCATTGGCTTATGGCCTGGGGAAGCTACAAGCTGAAAAGAATGCAATTCAGTGGAGTTAAGCCCCTTCAAAATCCCGTTGCTAGCAGGAAGCTGCCCACATGCAGCTTCCCGAGCTTCTCGTTCAACCCTTTTTGGATCTGCCCTTCAAGTTGGTCATAATTACACGAAAATGCCACCGCGTGCTCCGCCCCTACACCCCTGCACCCCCGTCCTCCGCAGTCCCAAGCCCACCCCCCGCACCCCGCGCCTGCTCCCTGCCCCTCTCTCCCAAGACACCAGTCGCCGGCTTAGCTCCCCCGCCGCCGTCGCCGCCGTCGGCAGCGCTCCCCCTACTGCCCCCAGATCTAGTCCAGATCTCGCCCTCCTCCCCCGCCGGCATCCACGACCAGCCACCGCCCTCCTCTCCCGCCTGCTTCTCCTGTCCTTCCCAGCCCGGCACCACCCTCCTTCCCCGCCGGCATCCCTGGCCCGCCTCCGATCCGCCGTTCTCTCCGCCTCAACAGCCCGTGGACGCCGCCGCCCATCCTGCCACCGGTCTAGGGTTCGTCCCGGATCCGGTGACCTCCCCTCGACCTCGCCCCGGACCCGAGCTCCCCAGCCGTGGCCGACGACGAGCTCATCCCCTGCCAGCCCAGTCCTCCTCTGCCCCTACCGGCCCCGGCCCTCCTTCGCCCCCATCGGCTCCGACCCTCCTCCGCCCCGCGGGCCTCGCCTTCCTCCTCTCCTGTCAGCCCGCGTCGCCAACGCCGCCAGTTCTCCTCCCCCGCCGCCTGCGCCGCGCTCCCAGATCCACCATGGCCGCCGACGAGGTCGTCCCCGGGCGTCGGTCCTGTGCACATTGTGCATTTTTTTTGTGCAATTTTTTTTTGCATTGTGTTCTTGTGCATTTCTTTTTGCATTGTATTACTGATGTTGGATGTATGTACTGATGTGATGATATTTGATTATATGAGATATGATTATGTTGCTTCGAGGAAATGACTTGATAATGTAACAGAGATTAATTGGTGTATATTGCATATATGCTTTGTTTTGTATATACAAATAAATTATAAGATGCATATATGTAAATATTTGGAGCATAAAGTCTTAAGGGTATTGTAGACATTGCACTAGTTTATCACAAGGAATAAGCTCATAGAAAATAAGCTGAAAAGAATGGAATAAGGGCTTCCTCTCACCTGAGCTTCTCTGGACAGTTAAGTTTGAGTTGGCTTATGCACAAGCCCAAGCCGAAAAGAAGGGGGCCTAAGAATCTCAAAGGCTTTCAAGGTAGTTTGCTTCGTGCCAAAATTAGCCATACTAACAAAAGCTAACATTTTAGAGTTGCAAATTTGGTTGCCCATTAACTTCAAAAAATGAAATGAAACGGAATGCAAGTGTGAACAAAAGCTTGCTAAAAGTTGTGGCTATAACCTGCCAAATGCATGCCAAATATTGATAGAGCTAGCTCTGTCAAACACGGCAGTTACCAAGTCTAAGCTGCGTTCTTTTCAGCTTCTCCAGGGGCTTCTCCCAGAAGCTGCCCCCTCTCAGCTTCTCCCAGAAGCCGCCCCCTCAAATTCGTCAGGATTTCTAAACTAGTCATACCTTGATTAGTTTAGAAGCCCCGACGAATTTGAGGGGGCGGCTTCTGGGAGAAGCTGGGAGAGGACAGTTTCTGAAAGAAGCTGCCCGAGAAGCTAAAAAGAACTGGGCCTAAGGCAACCTGAACTTGAAAACAAGACTCCCATTCCTCGTGTACAACCTATATATACGTTCTAGATCCGTGGTTTGGTCAAAGGTCCGAGTCGGAAACCTGCCGAAAATCGTCCAAAGTCCAACCGTGTAAGCCACTTTTCTCACTCTGTGTGCGCCAGCTGCCAGCCAAGCCAGCCAAGCCTGCAGTCACCTTCGTGGTCGCTTCCATTTTCCATCTTCCATCTTCTTCCTTGCTGCTCCCACCCCCACCTCACCACGCCCGCAACGCAACAACCGAGTGAGCAGCGAAGCGAGGCTAGCGCGAGGAGCCAAGAAAGGGAAAACTCCACCACACTAGCAGCAGCGCATCCCTCCCTCTCCTACAAGAACCCCCCAACCCGAACCGCGGCGGCTGCTTCCTAGCAGCCGAAGCTCCCTTCCTTCCCCACCTTGTCCTCTTCCTTCTCCTTCTTCTCCTCCCCTTCTCTCCCTTTCCGCGGCGACCGACCCAAGGAGCGCGGGGAATGGGGGGACGGGTGGTTCTTGCGGTGGTCGTGGTGGCGGTTCTTGCGGCGGCGGCCAGGAATGCGGACGCGGCGGCGCAGGCGGCGGCGAAGGGGAAGTACCGCGCGCTGTTCAACTTTGGGGATTCGCTGGCCGACTCCGGGAACCTCATCGCCAACGGCCCCTCCGTGAGGCTCGCCACCGCGCAGCTGCCTTACGGGCAGACCTACTTCGGCAAGCCCACCGGCCGGTGCTCCGACGGCCGCCTCGTCATCGACCATCTCGGTGGGTGCCGGATTTCGGTTTCTTGCTTGCTTTTTGGGTTAATTCCTCCGAGATTTGGTCATGATGGGTTCCCTGCGTTTGGTTGGCTGCAGCGCAAGAGTTCGGGCTGCCACTGCTGCCGCCGTCCAAGGTCAATCACAGCAACTTCAAGCACGGGGCCAACTTCGCCATCACCGGCGCCACGGCGCTCGACACGCCCTACTTCGAGGCCAGGGGGCTCGGCGCCGTCGTCTGGAACTCCGGCGCCCTCTTGACCCAAATTCAGTGGTTCCGAGATCTCAAGCCCTTCTTCTGCAACTCCACCAAGGGTAAATGTCAAAATTCCACCTTTGCAGCTACGTAGGTAGTGGCGTGTGATGGGAAAGTTGGGAAATTGTATGTGATCCTTTGGTTCTTTTTATGTTTTTGTAGAAGAATGCAAGGAGTTCTATGCCAACTCGCTGTTTGTCGTCGGGGAGTTTGGTGGCAACGACTACAATGCGCCCCTCTTTGCAGGGAAGGGCCTCGAGGGCGCCTACAAGTTCATGCCGGATGTCATCCAGGCCATCTCCGATGGCATAGAGGTATTGGCTGCTTCTTTCTGTTGTCTGTTTGTTCATTGTCATGTGGAATATGATTTCAACTATTATTTTTCGTGTGTGTTGTAGGAATTGATCGCTGAGGGGGCGAGGGAGCTCATTGTGCCAGGGGTGATGCCCACTGGTTGCTTTCCCGTGTACTTGAATATGCTCGATGAGCCGGCCCACGAGTATGGCTCCCGAAGCGGCTGCATCCGTCGGTACAACACGTTCTCATGGGTGCATAATGCACATCTCAAGAGTGCTCTAGAGAAACTCCGGCCCAAGTACCCCAATGTGCGGATCATATACGGAGACTACTACACACCAGTTATCCAGTTCATGCTTCAGCCTGAGAAGTTTGGTTAGTTCTCAAACTCTTGAATCTTGTGTCATAGCTAGCTCAGGAAGCATCATGATCGAGTGATTTGCAAATTCGTTGTATGCATGTATTCATTTGTTAAAAGAGATACTAAATGGGCTTTTCTTAGCTCAGAATTCTTTTGTTTGGTTCTTACTGCTGTAATTACCTTAGACAGATCTTAGTGGTTATGTGCTTAATTTTTTCTTTGATGCAAAGTCAACTGTTACCCAGAGTCTGTTCTCCACTTCTCCTTGAAAGACACAATATATCATAACTAGGCAGTCCAGATCTGTGTAGAGATGCCTTAGCCTTCTATAGTAGCACTATAGCACATTGCATGATACGAAAATGACGGAACCCAATTTGCAATCTCAAAATCAATCGGAGTAGCTGCACTCATGTTCAGAGTATATTTGAAGCAAGGTTACTAATGCGTGCGCATTTAGTATAATTTATCTAGTCTGTAAAGGGGTACTAGCTATCACTTCAATTAGTACTCTTTGTTTCAGAACTTGCCCAATTGCTAGTTGTTTTCTTGAGAGGGGGGGCCCTTGTCAACAAAATTGAGATTCCAACATAAAAGGTCATGTGGGCTAACAACTAGGATGGTTTGATTAGTATGCCAGCTTTCAGCCCAACCTTTTTTTTTGTTCAGGCAGTTAAACCACATACCATGCTCTCACCTTGTTTAAAATTATAACCATGGCAACCCTCTTCTTTTTGGTATGATATGGTAGTTCCAGTTGAAAAGAGTCATGTTTTGATTGTCTCCATCAAACATATATTTATCATTAATGCTTTTACAACCTTGTATATATGATGGACTAGTTACTATAATATCCTTGTAACCTTAATTCGAAAAGCATATGTACCCTATGAATTGTAAACACATGTTTTCTTGTGTTAGAATATCACATGTTTTTGTGTATACAATGATCCCCTTCCAAGGTAAGAATAATTTACTTCTATGAGCCTTGTTAAGATGGGAAACGTGTCCACAAAGTACAAACTGTCACAGATAAGAGGAAACTTTGCTACCTAACCTATTTTGTTTTTCTTAGCACATTGTTGAATCACTTTTTTCAACGAGTCATTGTCGCGGCAAGTACAAACGTCTAGTAATTGCTAAGTTAGCTGACCCAAACCTTTTTGGTGATCCACTTTTGTTTTCATCTGTTGCTTGCTTAACTTGCTGGCAATGGACCTTCGATATGGTTTGTGCTTGTATCTTTTTTAATTAAGAAAACACGATGGTAGTGCATTTGCTTGATCCCTGTTTGTCATATCTAGGTCACATGTACTCGTTTTCTAGAATCTCCATTTCATTGTTGTCTCGTAGCAGAAAGCATATCCTGTACTAATTTAGGGCATGCCTTTGCCAACCTAATTTTACCAAGACGTTGCTTCTGTCTAACTGCTAGAGAGAAAGGGTGCAGATGCATTATTGTTGATGAAAATTGGGAGTTGTATTGATTTCAAGCGTTAGTCCTTTAATTTTAATGCAAGTCAATGCAGGGGCCTAACAATATCTGCTTTTGAATTCAGGATTTTACAAGCAGCTACCTAGGGCATGCTGTGGGGCTCCTGGGTCTGTTGCCAAAGCCGCTTACAACTTCAATGTCACAGCCAAATGTGGTGAGCCTGGTGCTACTGCTTGTGCTGATCCGTCGACCCATTGGAGCTGGGATGGTATTCACTTGACGGAGGCTGCCTATGGTCATATCGCCAACGGTTGGTTATATGGCCCTTTTGCAGACCAACCGATCGTTCAGTCCTTGTGAGAATGCCACTTTTGCTGTTGTACTTGTAGAGCATCTCAAAATAGTGCACTGAACTGGAGCAGGGAAAGTAATTCTTCTATATAGTTCCAACTTCCAATGTTGCATACATGTATATTTTCCATTTGATTGAATTCATTGCGGTGGGGTACAAAGGTGTAATAGGGATGTCAAAAGCTTGATTTGTTCATTTGTCAGGCGGTATAAATGTAAAATGTAACGAACACATGATTATGTATATTGCCTCGGGGAAATATGATACTGATTGTCCTTTTGAGTATCTTCCGATTCCCTGATTAAAGCCTGTCCGGTTCTTAACTTCAGCTTTTGCCTGAACATGATGTGCTTTCTTGTACAGATAGTAGCATTAAGCCCGTGCTTTGCTACGGTGAGGTATTTCCTCTCCTTTTTATGTAAATTATTAGTTTTGTACAGAGAGTAGCATTAAGCGCGTGCTTTGCTGCGGTGAGGTATTTCCTCTCCTTTTTATGTAAATTATTAGAACAAATGGCTTGCGTAAAGTTCAGTTGATATGATATATATGTTATTGATGAAGTTCAAAGATTTTACGCATGGCATTGTTAATGTTTGTAAATTATGCCATGGCATCTTGTGTTGAGGAATAAGATGGAGGGAAAAGGTTAAGCTGACACATATTCGCTAATTTCAATGATAAATTAGCAAAGCTTGCCTGGCTGTCTATTATTACTGCCAATATGAGAGGTTGATGTTAATTTAGAGGAAGTGTAGGATATGATAATCTGTGTATGAAATTTCTTTATGCACACATGCGTGTTTCTACTTGTAAATAATTAACATATTGCCAAAGAACTACCGTTCCTTACTGAAGAAATGAACATGGCATTATTCCTGGAGAAGAATCCCCTATTATAAAGTTGACAGTGACCTGGATGGAGAATTAAGAACAGTGCAAGCAGGTGGGAGGTGAAACTTGAAACTAATCAACTGAGCTGTGGGATTTGTTTAATACAGCATGTTTGCTTGCCATGTGGTTAGCACTTATTAGCAGCCCATGAGCACATGTTAGCAGCCAATGAACCCTAGTTTTTAAAGTGTATCCTCACTTGTTGTAAAAAATGTCTTGGGTACTACCTACCGAAGCAAGTAAAGACAGTTTACTGAACATGATCCAGGTTGCGTTGTGCTTAATCAGACAAAAGATTCATTACAACAGTGTTGAAAATAGCCATTGGAACAAAGGGCAAGTCCAGATTCCAGAAGCCTTAGTCCACATCTTCGTGCTTCGCAACTTTATATATGGTTGGACTCTGTGAAGTGGTTAACACTTCGAAAAGAACGCCATGTGCACCATACAGTATACAGCAATCATCTTGGCCTTCACCTATGTGCTTTCAGTGTTAGAGGCCGTCTAAACTTGGTCAAATTTGCACAAAAGAATGTGTCACATGTGTTGTAGACGGCATTGCATGAGTTTACTAGTAGATTTTCTAGGATATAATCTCATGACCTCCTGGTGTACCACTAAACTATTAATCGTGCTAATCACAGTACAACCGATGAATGGATGATTAAATTGATTTTAGGAACATCTTATCTGCCAAAATTATTTAAATTGTCACTACAAAATTCATTTGCTACGATCTACATTTCATGGTCTATATATTTAAAAATAGAAAAATACCTATTTTCAGTCCCTTAACTATCATAAAATTCTAGGTTTACTCCCTGAAGTCCAATACTGCCTAAACTTCAATACTAGACATTCCTAGTCTCTCAAGTATCAAAACCGTCTAACTTTGGTCTCTTGCCCCATCGAAAACGGTTTTGGCGATGACATAGCGATGATTTCACACACATGACAGCTCAACAAGTAAATTTTTTTTATGGCAAAACCAAAAAATCAGAAAAATTGAAGGCACTTTCTGGAACTCGGATAATTTGAAGAAAAATCATGAAAAATAAAAAGCATATTAAAAATTCAGAAAATTTAGAAAAATTGAAAAATTATATATTTTTTAGGATACTACAAATTTTAAAAAAAATCCAAATTTTTAAAACGAAAATTTACAAGAAAAATGAGGGAACAATAAAAATAAAAATAAATTTCAGAAATAACCAGGAAATTTAAAAAACATGAATATTCCAAAAATGTTATTGAAAAGTTTGTGAATTTTAAAAGTGCAAAATATTCAAAAATTAGATAAAGGAGACCTTTTGAATTATATTGAATTCCATACTTTTTCAGAATATTTCTAAATGTTAGGTGTTTTTAACATTCCTTGGATCTCTCGTAACTTTTCTAAAATATTTCTGATATTTCTATTTTTCCCCAATTTTTCTCAACTTTTTTTATTTTTTGTGCTGACTGGATTGCCACATGTGCGAAACCACTGGCACGTATCGTCAAAACCGCTTTTAATGGAGCTTGGGACTAAATCTAGAAGGTTTTGACAATTCAGGAACCAAGAATATCCGATATTAAAATTAAGGGATCAAATTTAGACATTTGCATTAGTTGAGGGACTAAAAATAGATTTTTTTCCGTAAAATATAACGTTATTAAGATACTTGAAAGACGAATTTTACTTATATCATTTTGTAACCATTTGTATATTTAAAAATTGCAAAATGTAACTGCGTTATGACAATAATCTCAAGTTGCTAGGTAGCATCACAAACAACATCGGATCAAAGTTCACGCATTACACGAGTAAGAATTAACTGAGCTCGATTTCTTTTTCTAATTGAGTATTTAATGTTTTGCCTCACGTCAGCGCTTGCAAAGATAACATACCCCATATCTTAGAGATCTGCAGCGCGCAACTGGGCAACATATTGACTTGGATCGGAGCATCAATATGTTGATCGACATTTCAGGTGCGTACAGATCATGAGTCAACTTAAGCTCAGGTTTTGTGCACGGCGTACGGCCCAGACAAATCCAGGAGACAGAGCTGGAGACGAATTAGAGACAGAATTAAGCATCGCTCCTCGGTTTCATCGAATATTTTCTGGATTTCACAAGCAACTGGCGGTGGAGTGTGCTGGACGCCCGGAGGACCTTGAATCCGACTGTGCCCGAGCCGCTCAATTCCTTGGAAGCCCGGAGGAGCAGCGCTGCAGCTCAAACGACCAAGGAGGCAATCCGCTTTGGCCAATTAATTGCCGGAGGTGGTGTTCCAAGTTCGAAAATGTAAAAGGCGAACAGAATCAGGTCGCTCACGACACGATCGAGCTCGCGTAGCATGGCAAGCGTACGCGGTGTGGCGCACGTCTGTGCTGTCTTGTGTTGAGCAGTTTTTGCTCTGCTCAGGGATGTAAACGTGTTTCTGATATGTGCATACAGGTATGGTTTCTTGTATCTTGCGAGAAAACACGTTTACAGGAAAATACAGGAAACCATACCTTTATGCACATATTAGCAAGTGCACGTATACAATGCACGTTTTCACAATATATATAGCATAAAAATATAATCTATACAACATCGTGTCGAAGGAGGCAAGCGTGGGCACGGCGGCCACGCTGGCACAGATTCGGAAGATAGGGGCTCTGGAGGGTATAGCAGTGGCAATGGTAGAAAATTATCTATTAACTTTAAGTAAAAATAATGATAGATGATAGATAATTATCTATCAACTTTAAGTAAATGACAATGATAGTTAATTATCTATCAATTTTAGGTGGCAGAACATCAAATCAATATGAACTGTTGGATGCATTTAATCAGACATGACTGAGTGGCCTGTGTACATTTTATGGAGTAGAGAAAGAAAAGAAAAACCAAACCTTTTAATAAAGTAGTATAGATGTGCTTCATGTACCGAACTACCAATACCGTGTGAGACTAAGAGCATCTCTAGCCCATCCCCTAAAAACCTTTAATCCCCTAAAAAAATTTCATTTGGGGAATTAACACCCACCTAGCCCTTCCCCTATATCTTTAATCCCTCAAAAATATAGCTTTTCATCCCTCAAAATTTACCTCCCTTCCCCAAATTTGCTCTGAAAAGAGCAACTCTCCCTAAATTTCACTCTCCCTCACTCTCTCTCTCGCCCCCGACCCGACTCGCGCCGCCGCCGCTCCCGTCGCCGCCGGCGACCCCCCCGGCGCTCCCTTCGGTCCTTCCCGCCCCCCCGCAGCCCCGCCTCCCTCCCCCCCACCGTCTCCTCCCTCGCCGGCGCCGGAATCCGCCGGAATCCTCTCTCTCGCCCGACCACGCCGCCGCCGCCGCAACCTACGCCGCCGGCCGTCCGCCGCCCCGATGACCGGGGAAATGGAACCCCCGACCCCTGCCGCACCTCCGGCCACCCTCTCCGGCGCCGGAATCCCACCGGCGGCGGCGAATTCGGCGCCGACCGCACTGAAGCGCCGCCGGTGAAGAAGAAGAAGGCCGCGGCGCGGCCTCCGCCTCCCCCTCAACCTCCCGCGGCGCCGACGGCCGCGCCGACACCTCCGGCGACCGCGCCGCCTCCCCCTCCTCCTCCGACGGCCACCCTCTCCGGCCACCCTCTCCGGCGCTCGACGAAATGCCCGAGAGGCATTGTTTTTTTTTCTTTTTGTTTTGCAATGATTCAATTGAATGATGAATGATGTGGTGCATTTGTTTGGAATGTTTGTGCAAATTTTTAGAAGAAATAGCAAAAAAAATTTTTTAGGGGATTAAGTTTTAGGGGAAGGGCTAGGTGCACTAAAAGTTTAGTGTCTTATATATTGGGGATTAAAGGATAGGGGGAAGTTTAGGGGATTATAGGATAGGGGAAGGGCTAGAGATGCTCTAAGTAGAGCAGCTGACCGCAGGACATCTCTCCGTTTACGGTTTCCCTCCTCACGGCTACTCTGTGCCGGCAGTGAGTTTCTCTATCCCCCGACCTGTGTTCGTCTCGGGCTCCTGGTGTCGTTCTCGTGCCGATAAAAGGGCCCCACTACAATACCCGGCCTGGATCACATTGTGGAATCGGTTTTTGAAATCCTCAGATCGGTTATTCGAAACCTTGTGCGGCAAGTTTGGTGGCCATGGCAGAGCATCTTGATGCGGATGTGTTTGGGGAAGATAAAGCTGGGGCACGGAACATGGGGACTCTTGATCAGCTTCTTCAACACCTCAACCTAAAAGATGAAGAAATTGATGATGTGGTTTTTGAGGAGGACGACCAGGATCGGGACGAAGGACCTCAATGGCTAGCTCTTGCCAAGGTCCATACAACAAAGCCTTTCAGCTACACAGCCTTCTTCTCCAATATGCGTACGGCATGGAGCTTGGCGCATGATCCAAAGTTCCGCGTAGGAGAAAATCTGTTTGTGGTGCGCTTCTTCTGCCTGGGTGATTGGGAGAAAGTTATGGCAATCGGACCATGGCTGTTCAGGGGATTCGGCGTTATACTGGTGGAGTATGATGGACTGAGCCATATGAAATTAGTCTGGGATCCATGCCAATATGGGCCCAGATTCATGATCTCCCGGAGAAGTATCGTATGTATTCTGTGTGCTCTCAACTAGTTAGCCGAGTTGGCAAACTCATGTGTTTGGAACTGGATCCGCAAGGCGCGAGGGCCGGAAACTTCATATGCGCCTGAGTTCTTTTAGATATTCAGAGATCCTTAACTCGCCTTGTTTCGGTCATACGACAAGGAAAAAGGGAGTGTTTTCATGTCAAGTACGAACACCTCCCTCGGTTCTGTGAGGTGTGCAGATACTTAGGCCACAACTGCAAAGAATGTGGTACTGGAATACACGCTGAGAAGGACAAACAATATGGAGACTGGTTGTTTGCTGATGCGCCATGGCGTGGATGTCAGCGTCCTGATACCGGCAGTCGTAAGCCTAGAATGGGTTGTCGGGACGATGGATACTCTGAACAGGATGGGGCTCACAACATAGAAATTTTGAGAATTATGGGGAAAAGAGGAAAACGCCGATGGATGAGATTGACACCGCATCTAGTCCGTTGAAGCTGGTAACTTCCCACCAAGGAGATGGCAGCGGCTTTGCTAGGAAAGCCTTGGATATAACCGCTTTGGAGGACGACCAGTCTCTGAGCCGAGCGGAGCTGATGATGGCTGAGCACAACTCTCTTATACCTCCACCTCCATCAAGCCACTTGACTATTCGCGAACAAAAGCGCGTGAGGAAGGAATCAGTACAAGTCTCAATCTCTTCCACAAATGCATCATTGGCGGGCTCGTTCGAGGAGTACCACCAAGCACAATGAATCTCTTGAGCTAAAACTGCCGAGGTATCGGTCAGCCTCGGACAGTTCATGAGTTAGTCTGTCTGGTACAGACATATCGCCCGAAGCTGGTCTTCCTATTGGAGTCTCGTCAACCTACGAAGCATGTAGAAGGCCTAAGGTGCAGATTGGGGCTACGCCACTGTTTTGCTGTGGCCGGAGAAGGTAAAGGTGGCGGACTCACATTGTACTGGGATGAGACTATGGATGTGCCACTCCAGTCTTATAACAAACATCACATTGATGTGAAGATCCGAGATATAGCGGATGAGCGAGAATGGCGATGTACCTTTGTATATGGCGAACCTCGGCACCAAGACAGGCACCATATGTGGACGCTGCTCAGGCGCTTGAAGCATAACCTTTCCATTCCATGGCTTCAATCAATGAAGCTATGTGGCAGTTTGAACATTTATCGAAAACCAAACGTTCTGAGAGACACATGATGGATTTCAGGGAGGTACTATCTCATTGTGATCTCTACGATATTGGCTTCTGGGGATGGAATGGGACGTATGATAACCAATGTCTGGGTGACTGCAATGTTCGTGTTCGTTTGGATTGCGCAATGGTGTGCTCGAGCTGGTCCTCTTGGTTCCCACAAGCACGCCTCAGACATCTTGTGTCTTCCTGTTCTGACCATGCACCGATTCTGCTGGAACTGACTAATGCTCCTTCGATATAGGTTCAACAGATAAGAAGATATGAAGCAATGTGGGAAAGGGAGGAATCCTTAGCTGATGTGATCCAAGCTGCTTGGGACGGTGGGTTACGAGGCAAAAATCTGGGAGATATTAATGTTAAACAAAATCTGATGATGGGATCCTTACATTCTTGGAGTCGTGAGAGGTTTCGAAATGTTAAAACAGAGCTCTCAAATCTGTGAGACCGAGTGGCACAACTGCATTCACAGGGATGCTCGGAAACATATTGGGAGGTGCGTGATATGAAGAAGAGAATGGACGTATTGCTGCATCGAGAGGAGATTATGAGGCTCCAACGCTCCCGGGTTTCATGGCTATGCGAAGGCTACAGGAACACTAAGTACTTCCATCGGAAAGCCTCCTGGCGTGCGAAGAAAAATAGAGTTTTGAGGCTGAAAAAAGGAAGATGGCTCTTGGACAGATAGAGCTGATGAGATGGTAGATTTACCCACTAGTTTCTTTCGATCTCATTTCACAAAGGACTCCTTGGTTGATCCAGGTCCTTTGGTTGATTTATTTGAAGGAATGGTCACTGCAGAGATGAACGAGGTCCTATGTCGGCCTTTCTTGGAGGAGGAAATTTCTAATGCCTTATTCCAGATTGGGCCCCTTAAAGCCTGGATGGTTTCCCGGCCTGCTTCTTCCAACGCAATTGGACTATCTTAAAACAGGAGATTATTCATAGTGTGACTCAATTCTTTAAAGACGACATTATGCAGGAGGGGGTTAATGATGCTACTATTGTGATGATATCAAAGAAAAGCATTCTCAAAGAAGTGAAAGATTTTTGGCCAATTAGCCTGTGCACTGTCATCTATAAAGTGGTCTCCAAATGTTTAGTCAATAGACTATGGCCATTGTTGGATGAACTAATTTCCCCAATGCAAAGTGCCTTCGTGCCAGGCCGTATGATTACTGACAATCCATTCATCACCTTCGAGTGTTTTCATGCCATTTAGTGCTCTGACAGGGAGAGTAAGAACTTCTGTGCTCTCAAATTGGACCTTACTAAAGCATACGATCACGTTGACTGGTGCTTCCTAGAGCAAGTGTTCGAGAAATTGGGTTTTCATCAGCAATGGATTCATTGGAATATGGCTTGCGTCATCACGGTCTGATACATAGTTCATTTTAATGGGTTTCTCTCGTCCCCTTTTTGACCTTCCTGAGGTTTACGCCAAGGTGATCCTTTATCTCCGTATCTCTTTTTATTTGTGGCTGATGGACTGGCCCGTACTCTACAGTCATTCTGAAATATGGACCAAATTACGCCAATGAAGATTTGCAGAAGAGCTCCAGGGATATCTCATCTCTTGTTTGCAGATGATAGTCTGCTGTTCCTGAAAGCAAATCATGCACAAGCTCAGGCAGTCAAGCAAGCTCTCAACATGTTTGAACAAAGTACGGGACAACTGATTAACCCGAGCAAGTATTCAATTTTATTTAGTCCGTTCTGTGCTCGTGGTACTCAGCATGCAGTCATGGCAGCACTTCAGATCACAAGTTCGACATTTGAAGGAAAATACCTGGGCCTTCCAACTCCTACAGGATGCATGAAAACCGAACAGTTTCAACAATAACGGAACGTTTTGCTAAGCGTCTTTCGTCCTGGTCTGAAAAATATTTGTCCTCTGGAGGCAAAGTGGTGCTGACTAGAAGTGTTGCACAAGCAATATCGACCTATCACATGGGTATCTTTAAGATGTCTACTCATTTTTGTGAGGAATACTCTCGGATGATTAGGAGCTTTTGGTGGGGTGAGGAAGCTGGGCATCGTAAGATTCATTCGACTGCATGGGACAAGCTAACCTGCCCCAAAACTCTTTGGGGTTTGGGCTTTCGGGATATGCAGCCTTTAATCAAGTGCTTCTCGCTCAGCAGGTGTGGAGATTAATCCAACAACCATACAGTTTGTGCGCACGACTCCTCAAGGCGAAATATTTCCCCAACAGTGAAATCACTGACACAACTTTTCCTTTGAATTCATCTCCATCTTGGAAGGGTATTGAACACGGTTTAGAGCTACTGAAACGGGGCCGCGTTTGCTGAGTTGGGAATGGGATCAAAATCGGATATGGCGTGACCGATGGATTCTGCATGCTTTTTCTGCTGTTATTCCAGTACGTAAAAGTTTTAATCGGTTGCGATGGTTTTCATGACGGGCACAAAACAATGGGACAGATCCTTACTCAACCAACTATTCCATGCGTATGATGTGGAGGCGATTCTTAAACTGAAAATCTCAGCTGGACCAGGGGAGGATTGTTTAGCATGGCAACCAGAAAAAACTGAGCTCTTCTCTGTTAAAAGTGCCTATCGGCTGTCGGCTGGCCTGGAATGATACTCCTCAAGCTCGGCAAGTTGGCACCACTAGTAGTGCTGGCAATGGTGATCGGCAACTTTGGAACAACTTTTGGAAAATTAAAGTTCCGCCCAAGGTAAAGATCTTCGCTTGGCGTCTTATTCATGATTGTCTAGCTACAAAGGAAAACAAATGGCGTCGCAGGTTGGAAACTTCTAGGACCTGTGATCTCTGTGGTTCATCTGCTGAGGACAGTTTTCATGCCATTGTCTGCTGCCCCAAGGCCCGCGCTCTTCGTGCTGAGAAGTGGATGTTCTGGACTCTCCCGGAAGAAGCTTTACTTATCTATACTAGCCGAGATTGGCTCCTAATTCTCCTGGATACTCTGAATGACACAATGAAGTCCCATTTGCTGTTGGTGTTTTGGAGAGCGTGGTTTCTATGGAATGATGATGTTCATGCAAAGGGTGATGCTTCCATTACTCAGTCTGTCAACTTCCTGCTTGCTCTAGCTGATTCCCTAGCCCCTGGAGGCGCTGTGCAGAGCAGAACGAAAGGCAAGGAGCCGGCCAGGCGGGAGATAACTCTGCACAGCGTACAGGAAAGTGCTTTATGTTGGATGCCGCTGGCAAAAGGACCAGCCAAAGTTAACGTTGATGGTGCATACTCAACGGCAACTGGTAAAGCAAGCATTGGTGTCATCGCTCGTGATTGCCGTGGTCTAGTCTTGCTCTCGTCGTGCAGAACAATTTATCACTGTTCAGATGCTACAGAGGCGGAAGCTTGAGCTCTGCTCAAAGGCTGCTGACTAGCAGTAGAGTGGATTCATATGCCAATTACTTTTGAATCCGACTGTTCGTTTGTAATCTCTGGAGTGAACTCTCTGATGTTGAGGCGATCCAAATGGGCACCAATTTTTCAGGACATTTTCACGGTGTTGGCCACGATCCATGAGGCAAAGGTGTGCCATGTAAAGAGGGATTATAATAAAGTAGCACATGAGTTAGCTCATCTGACTCAGAGGTCGGGTAAATATGCGGTTTGACGATTACATGCTCCATCCGTCATTACTGATATTTTTAGCCGCGAATGTACAAACCTTGATGGTTGATTAATACAATCCCCTTTACACTAAGAAAAAAAGTAGAGCAGATGCTGATATGCAATTAGAGTCAAGTCAGTGTTATTTACCATGATCCATGTTATGTTCTACTTTGGAAAAAACAAATTCTTGTGTGCACCTATTTAGAAACGGTTTCATCATCATATCTCAGGAAAAACCTGCTGTCGTCAATGTTCCTGTATTGTCTCTGCGTCCTACTCTCCTAGAACCGTCGAATGCTGAGAAAGGTTAATAGTGCATCAGTAAAAAACTGAAATACTTGAGTAACAATCACGCGCTAAATTGATCAAAATAAGACATCTCGTGCTATATACTTGCAAGAATGCATTACCAAATGCAGAAGGTCGGAAAAAGAAATGCTTCTCAAAGAGGCATGTGGTGTGGACATCCACAAAATTTTCGGCTAGAATGCTGGGATACGTATGAATACAAGGTTGATATTGAGTTCATGTACCAGTTAATTCATTCAAAAGCTCAAAATACTGTGGAAAAGTAGATAATATATTCGAGGGTTACAAATATATTATGACTTATGAAAATATGTCCTTATCTTCGTGGGCTATATCATCTCTGGATTATCGTCAGTTCATGCGTTGAGATTCATATATTTTCCTTATTTTCACTATAACACATTATTTCACACCTTAATAAAAATTATACAACAGCGTCATGTCTAAAACACGGTCAATGCAGTCTGGGTTCAACTATCACTTGACCGTTAATTCATTTTCAATGCCATGCATAGAAATAGATTAGTACAAGCTAAAATATAGATTGGTTCATCACGAAGAGTAGACTGTTGTATAGTAACGACATAAAATATATAAATCTCAAGATACGATCTAACAGTAGATAATGAGGTGGTATAACCCACAGAGTAGAAAATCCAGACCCTTATAACTTATGAGCCAATCCACAATTCATATGCACACAGTGTAGCCCCCATTTAGTTCAACTAACTATATCTTTTGATTTCGTCCGAATGGATGAAGGCGCTGACAAACACAGACATTATTCATAAAATTCATCAAAATCAGAACGGATAGTTATGTATCTTGCCCACAGCCGGAACATAATCGACCATTACCAAAGGCGACTATTTCTGTACATCATTTTCTTTAGATAATAGAGGTGTCTTTTTAGCCTCTACATCAATTATGCATATAGTTATTTTTATACATCATCATCAAATAAAAACATGGATTTACTAATTCTCGATCGATCAACCAATAATTTAGAACATTGACGCCACCGATCGTCGGATCTCACACGACGCGTGCTTTGGTTGACGCCCTGGTTTTCCTCTTTGGCTGGTGGCGTCAGTCATCTTCGCCTCCGACGACAGTTGGGGGTTTGTTTTGGGTCCCTGTTGGCGCCGTCGTGCCGCGGCCGGTGGTCCCGTTCGTGCCGCTCTCTGTCGCTCTGTTCTTTCTTCCCCTGCATTTTGGTTTGCTTGTGACGTAGCATCCCTGGACATCTGAGCCGTGCCTCGTATTGCGTCCTACACCGATATGCAGCCGTGTCACTGGCCTTTTGCACCATGGCTCCGGTCGCGTACTTCAGCTAATCACCTTGTCCTTGGTCTGTGCAGCCATGCCTTTCCTCCTATTGGGTCTTCTCCCGGTCTTCGTAGCTGAGCCCTTCGCCTTATCCTTGGTAGGTATGCTCGTGGCAAAGCTCAGCTCCTCCGCCTTGTCGAGGCGTAACGGTATTTTAACATTGTACTCAGTATTTACGTGCACGTCGTACATTTAAGCAAGAATTTCGCTAGTTTCGTGAAGTTTTTGGGTTTTTCTAAGTGGTAGACATGGACAGGAAGCGTGCTCACGCAATTGTACGTGTGTGTTGTATATGCGTGATTATAGGGATGAAAATGTATGGATACTTTCTGACCGACACGTATTCGATAGGAAAATAAGATAATTTTTAAATATAATTTCGGATTTAGATAGTGATTTTCAGTTATGAATATGGATATGGTTCGGACACTATCCAACCTTATTTGAAAATATCTGAAATTTGATCCAATAGTATCCGGATAATTCTCATTCACTTATGTTTTCAGCCCAATATATCATGGACTGACTTCACCAAACAAACAAACCAATATGCCTACATGGACGTAGAACCTTGATGTGTGATGTAAATATGGACCTACTGACAGTTAAGTGGGGGCTCATTAGTAATAGAAATATTGAGCCTTGTAACTACTTCATCTATACTCCAAATCATAGCTCGACAAGATCTTCGGCCTGGTGCCATCCAACTTGGAATTTATCATTATTTTGATAAGTGATAACCTTTGAACATTATTTATATTTCTATTCTATTTTTTACATGATGTTCGATAAAATATTCGTCATCGTACCATATTTGATGGTTATCTATCTCCATATTTGTGACAAAATGATCTGCATCCGTATTCGTATCCGTTTGCTATTCGCTCGGACTTCGAATTCGAGAAAAATATGGTTGGAGATATATTTTAAGTGATATCCGTATCCACTCTGATTATATCCGTATATGTGATGGTGGTATGTGTGTACATGTGTATCGTCTTTTAATCAAAAAAGAAAACTATGCTGCCCAGTCAGTCGAAAAAATAATTCGATGCGCAAGAAAGCCTGCAAGCACAGAGGCGGAGCCAGGAGGATGCAGGGCCTGAATATGTTATATAACAAATAAGTGGGCCGGTATCATTAATTCAAACAAAATTCATAAAACCAATAGGTTATGGTAGACTTTGTTTTATGAAATAGCATGCAAAACAAGAAGTGCAATAGATTTTTGGATGAAATAGTTTATAGAAACAAGGTATACATGTACCATAGGGTCATTGCTCGGTCCCTTGTGATGCATGAACGGTACGATAATAATAAAATTAAGTACGATAAAAATTATATTTATTTCTATCACTTTCTCATACTATACACAGTTACACACATGTATCTACAGTTCAAGAGACAATAGAACCTAACAAGAACTTTTTCTATACAACCTGCGAACTTATTTGGTACTAGCATTAGATTTTACCCTTGAAAGATTAAACACCGAGAAGCTCACATTTTTTTGAAATATTATTTTTTTCAGAAATTTCTGAAATAATACTCCGTCTCAAAAAATTTCAAAAATGGCTTCAATCGCCACCACCCGTGGCGGTACGGGCCAAATCGCCACGGTCTATGACGGTAGGCCGAAATCGCCACGGCCCATGGCGATTGCGGGTTATCGCCGCCGGCTGTTACGATATTTATGGCAATCGCCAGGGGTGGTGGCGATAGCGCCCAACCGCCACGGGTGCTGACAATTGCGGCGTTAATTCTGCGCGTTAACTGCCAACCGCCAAGCCACGTGTTGAAATCGCCATGGGTGGTGGCGATTGTGGTCGTAATCGCCAGGGGTGGTGGCGATAACCCCCTGGCCTATATTAAGGCTCGCAATCGTCACCCGAGAGCAGACGAGGAGGAGGAGGTGGAGGCAGCCGGCCGCGGGAGGAGAGAAAAGGAGAGCGCGGGTAGAGAGGGAGAAAGAAAATAGAGAGGAGATAGGGAGGGAGGAAGTGTGGGGATTTTCTGCACCATTTTGGAGGTAATTTTTTGAATCTTTTACCGTAGAATTAGGGGTAAATTTAGGGTAGATTTATAGGAAGATATAAATTTATGGTAGATTTATTCATAGTATTTAGATATAATCGTAGATCTAGAATTAGGGGTGAATGTAGGGTACATTTGTAGCAAGATATAATGTAGGATCGATTTATTCGTAGTATTTAGATACAATCGTAGAATCAGGGGTAAATTTATGGTAGATTTATTCGTAGCATTTATAGATGTCATAACGTGTAGAAATAGAGTACTATTTTAAATAGTAATGTATGGTAGATTATACAGATGATTAGTTCCAAACAAATTGTACCCACTAGTATTATATTTACAAATCGAGTAGACCAATATTTGGCGCATGGCAGGATCTAAGACTGTATAGACTAAAATATTACATTTTGGATGGCAGGAATGTCAGAAATAGTCAAATTTGTAGTTTACTATGGTATTGGTACCATCCGTATAGATGACTCCGGGTCCGTCGATCTTAGTAGTTTCCAACAAACGAGACTAAGTATGCAAGATCCAGACAGATACCATATCAATAATATTAAAGAATGGTTCACATGGGCCTTTGGTCTTGATCCGGAGGTCGCAAGTGTAACCTTGTAGGCGTATTTTAGCAAGTCTTGCAAGCATGTCCGGTGGGATTTGTTCCCGCTAGATCTGACAAAAGACTGGCGGGCTTGGCTGAGGGCAAGTAAGAAACGCAACGGTTCCCATTATCTGTTGGTCCAGGCAGTAGCTAAGCAGGTGTCATCTGAAGAAGGCGGAGGCGGAGGCAATGGAGTTGGACAGAACAGCCCAGCGGCAGAGGAAGTTGTTGGCGAAGAAGGCACTGCAGCGGAAGTCGGTGGACTTTCTGCTGGACCTTCTGCGGTGGAAGTCGGTGGAACTTCTGCTGGACCTTCTGCGATGGAAGTCGGTGGACCTTCTGCTGGACCTTCCGTGACAGGAGCTACCGAATACCTCAGCGGTTTGGTGGACGAGGGGGAGATACGCGAGGAACTAGTGCAGATCATGGAGCATGATGATGCCGTTGCTAGAGAGGAACAGAGGAATGTCGAAGATGGTAGCAGCGAAGAGGACGAAGCTGAGGATGAAGAAGGAGGGGACGATCCGATTCCTAGTATGTGAAATCTTGACATGTCCACCATAATGAATGTTGAGGGCGCAAGTGATGTTAGGTATCCATACAAACCGAACGAGATTGTCCAAGGCGCATTCTATGACACGAATAAAGAGGTGAAAGAGGCGGTGAAGCTTCGGGCGATGTCGACATAGAGGACATTTCGAGTGCAGAAAAGTTGCAGGGATCAGTACTCCGTGAAGTGTACGACTGCTGGGTGTGAGGGTTACGTGCATGCGTCCCTGAGGAAGTATGAAGTGCAATGGGTCATACAAGGGTGGTGCCGCATACATGTGTGATAAGTGGTGTTCCTGACACCCATCGGAATATCAGTGCTGAACTCGTGGCTGGGTTGATGTATCACGAGATAGTGAAGAATGTCTGCATTCCAGCACAGTTCATACAGACATTTATAGAGAGCAAATACCAGTATAGCATAAGTTATGCCATGGCATGGAGGGCTAAGCAGATCGCACTGGAACGACGGTTCGGGACATTTATCGATTCATACCACAATTTGCCATATCTTCTGGACACACTGGGCCAGAGGAACGATGGAACATTTGTTAGCCATCTCTTATTGCCATCTGCGGACATGCCTGGAAAAATTATGTTGAATGGTGCTTTCTGGTGCTTTGGCCCATGCGCAGAAGCGTTCAGACATTGTCGGCCGGTTATTTGTATTGATGGGACATTCATGACAGGCCAGATGAAGGGGACACTGTTTACCGCAATTGGGGCAGACGGAAATAATCAGTTAGTTCCACTGGCAATGGGCTTCGCTGACTGCGAGAGCTACGATAACTGGTTGTGGTTCCTTGTGTGTCTGAAGAAAGGTCTTGTGAAGGATCGACCAAATGTGTGTGTTATTCATGATCGGCATGCCAGGCTGCTGCTAGCAATTCGCCATCTGCAGGAGTGGCGAAGACTCGGGAGGGGGAAGATTTGCCAGAAGATTCCAGTTGGTATGACATACGGAGTAGGTGGTGCACGCGCCACTTAGCGGCCAATTTCTATCGCCAATTCCAGAACAAGCAGTTGATGAACCTCTTCAAAACGTTATGCAAACAGAACCAATCTAGGAAGTTTGACGAGTACTGGAGCAGACTCGACGAGTTCACGAAGAAGGAGGTTAGACAACGTAACCCTGGGGAGGTAACACACAGGCTTTGCGACCTTTTGAGAGTTGACGATCCAAACACTAGGAGGAAGGTTTCAAACAGGGTGAAGTGCTTCTCGGATTGGATAAGTAAGGAACCACTTGAGTAGTGGTCCCTCCTCCATGACACAGACGGTGCTAGATATGGGATCATGACTAGCAATCTTGCTGAGATTTACAATTTTGTTCTCAGGGGGGTACGAGGTTTACCCCTAGTGGCCATCGTGGAGGGTTCGCTTCACGGCACAATGAGGTACTTTCAGGAGAGGCGTGCAAAGGCTATACTGCATATAGAAAAATTCGGTGGAACACCTTACTGTGCTAAGATTATGTTGTTCATTGAGGAGAAGGCCAAGAAGGCGCAAACGCACAAGGCCAGACGCATGGGTAACGTGCAACGTAGGTTCGAGGTATGTTTGAAGCAGAAGAGTGGATTTGGGGTTTGCACACAGGAGATTACTCAGGAGGTTACTTTCAATGTGGAACCAAATACCTTTGCTACGTGTACGTGCAACAAACCTATGCTTCTTCACAAGCCTTGCTCTCACGTCCTTGCTGCGGCTGCCAAGACAAAGATGGACACGAGGCCGTTCGTATCGTACTACTTCACAAAGGAGGCTGTCCGTGATACCTGGACAGGAGAGCTATATGGTTTTCGTGTGGTGGATAATTTCACGCAGGTACCTTTAGGCGAACGGTTCTATGTCCCCGATTTTAGCCTCCTCCGAGCTTCCGTGGGACGACGCCGGACTCGTCGTATTCATAACACGATGGATGAGGCGGAGGCTGGTGGGCCAGCCAAACAATGCAGCTATTGCAGGAAATTTGGCCACCGGGTGAAGACATGTCCGAAGATGAAAGAAGACCAGAAAAGAAGGGAGGAGGAGGCGGCTAGTGCTACCTCTGGGTCAGGCCATCAGTAGTATATGTCGCACTCTTTGTATCATGTAATTTGCTAGTGCGTCTGAACTTCATGTCGTATTTACTTCACGTACTTTATGTATTTCATGTACTTCGTGTATTTCGTGTATTCGTGTTATATGTACTTCGTGTGCTTCATGTATTTCATGTACTACTTCATGTATTCGTGTTATATTTACTTCGTGTTATTTCAATGTTTTTTGTATCGCATGAATAGGTATGGCTGGCTTTGAGCTTATAGATGAGCGAGAGGACCGAGAGCACCGGTCTAGGCAGCTGGCTTCAGGAGACCGTGATCTCGGAGTGTTTCATACTCGTACACCTGATCACGCGTGGAGGATTCACGAGTCGTGGATCGAGAGGTACATTAGTTGATTGTATCTATATTATCGTGTTTCAGTACTAACTACACTATTTTCTGCTCTGACAGGCTGGCGTGGTCCGGTTTACTACCACTCGCACGTATGGTCGAGGCGGTGGGCGACGAGGACGTCGGAGACCCGGCTGCTGGAGTGGGTCGTTCCAGGAGGTTTCCTTTCGATGCCTCTTTGCTGACCGCGCTTGTGGACAGGTGGAGGCCGGAGACCCACACCTTCCACTTTGCCTGGGGGGAGATGACGGTCACGCTTCAGGACACGGCCTGCCTACTTGGCCTACCTGCGGTAGGTCCGCTCCAGGCTCCTGCTCACTAGCTTGATTCACTGGCGGAGAAGTTTGCCCCAGCTCTACCGCCTGGGCCACCTGAGGTTGAGGTGGCAAGGGCGGGCCAGAAGCACGGTCCTAGGTCGATGTGGCTTCGTCAGTTTGAGGTACGTATGTCGTTTAATGATGTTCGACATATTCGTGGAGGAATCATCCTATTTCTGTTGTCTGACATATTCGTGCAGCTGGATAGCCTGGAGCAGAGATTTCAGGGAGATCTCGACGTGTACCAGCTGAGCCGGGGACTCGAGGCGTACGTGCTCTGGCTGCTTGGGTACGTGATGTTCACGAGTGCCTACGGAGACAATGTGGACGCTCGCTACATCGGCCTGGCACGGCAGATCGCAGATGCTGAGTCAGAGGATCAGCTACCTCCGACGAGCTGGGGGTCTGCAGTGCTTGCGGGCTTATACCGAGTGCTCTGCTCCGCCTGCAAGAGGAAGGGCGCCAATGCCAATCTCACAGGCTGTCCGCTTCTTCTCCAGCTGTGGTCGTTCGAGCGCTTCCCGGTCGGACGACCATGGGTGGACGACTTAGCTTACGGCGCAGAGTTCTACCGTGGAGCAGGGCCGCAGTTGCCGCAGGACGGACCAACTTTCGGGTCCATGTGGACAAGAAGAACAGTGAGTTACTTTGTCTCTTCCGCAGCTTGTATTTGGCTATAATATTTGTAACTCAGTTCGTAAGTTGATTGACTATGACTCCCGTATGACGTACCTCTTGCAGCCTCAGTGGGCGAGGGCACAGGTACGAGGCTATTACCTCTCTTTCACGGAGCAGTTCCAGCACCTCCCTGCGCAGAGTGTCATATGGGAGCCGTACTCCCATGATGCGTTGGCGCAACATGCACTGGACCGGAGGATGTCTTCACTGTGCCGGCGGGATGAGAGCTACTGGAGGACCACTTCGAAAATTGTCTTCGACATCTTCGTGAAGGACCACTCACCACACCGTGTGATGAGGCAGTTTGGCTTGTACCAGCAATACCCGCCTCCACACGTACCACTCGTCGAGCCGAACGCACACACGTAAGTCAAGTTTCAGAAACTCCTATAGATTTCAAATGACTACTACTTTTACGAGATACAAATTCATTACGTAAGCAGGTGGAGTCGCAAGGGAGGAGGTACTAGGGAGACACAGTGGGCATCACGGATGGCCCCTTTCATTGCCGAGTGGGACACTGCTCTGAACAACGTCCTACCCGAGGAGCGGCCGTTTCGCTACGCGGAGTTCGACGCCTACTTGTAGTGGTATTTGCCACGTACACGTGTCCATCTTATTCGTGGAAGCGAGGATCCTGACGAGGCGGCGGCACAAACGACAGACATGTACCCGATCCTCGCGGCTGAAACTCTAGATTTGGCGGTTAGTAAATTTCGTGCTTCGCTTCTCCGTGTTTATTTGTTTATTACTTACGTGTGCACCTATGGTTCTCACTCTTCAGGGACAGTGGGTGACAGCGGTGAACACGGAGGTCACAAGAGTTCTTCAGCGTCACCCACCTGGCACCGAGGACCACGCAGGCTTGTCCAGGGTCGCGGTGTACACTAGGAGGATCATGGACATATTCAGGTGCACGCGCAGGGATGACGTTGTTGCCGGGGCTAGCTCAAACCAGGGAGCACAGAGACCACCACGTCCTTCATAGACGAGGCACCGTCAGCCTCGTACCTCTCAGCCGCCGGGGCCCACAGAGGCGGGTGGTTTTGCGTGGCAGCAGAGTGCGTCCCCACTCTCCATGAATCCACAAGGTAAAACAATTCTCGTCTTGTACAAACCATTATTCCTTACGTTGTTATGCTAACTAATTCCGGTTATATACAGCTCACGTGCCGCTTCAGGTGCTAGGTAGTCCGTTTGACTACCTCCTCAACAGCCCCGACACTCAGGGCTTCAGTTTTCACGACGAGCCGGACGAGTCGACTCCACCTGGGCAGTTCGGCATGGCGCAGCAGACTCAGCCACCGTTGCCCACGCAGGATACACAGGTTCACGAGGAGGATGACCCGACACTTCGGGTGGGCAGGGCTCCTAGAGCGGGGGGCGGGGCAGCCTAGGCAGAGATACTCACCGTCGCTGATCAGGAAGAGGGGACGATGAGGCTGGGCGTCCATGACTTTCGTACTGTATTACATTATATTCTATCAGCATTTCGTACTGTATGATTTAGTACGCCTGTATTCACTACTACGTGTTAGTACTTAATGGTCGACGAACCATATCGAATTAACATCTAAATCCGATTACGTAAGCATAGGTTACAGAGCCACGTTACACTGTCACATTAATAGTTCGCTACACATATCGTACGTAGAATAAGCACTTATTCGCTACCACTTCTAATGCGACTACATGAAATCATCTTCGCTATCGCTTGCTTGGGGCCCTGGAGCGGGGGCTTTGAAGCAAAACAGCTTCGAGAAGTCCTCATCACTCGACGAGCACTCGGTACACGCCTTTTTTGATGAACTGCATGCGCCTTTGTCCTTTGATGATCGAACATCTTTTTTAGATGTGCTCCCATGTTTTGCCAGAGGGGGAGTCCAGCAACTTTGCATTCATCTTCTTCAAATGTTGTATTCATTAGGTGTCTTCTCCAAGCAAATGGGTCTCTCCAGAATCGGTCCGCATGCCCAAAGTTTTGAATCTCGTAGTTCAGCAACCCTACATCCTCCGGATGTGCCTACGCACCGACAATGTGATGTATCAAACGAAAACGGTGCATGAAATGCTTACGAACTAAGAACAAAGGAATTGTGCTAACCCTTATGTGCTTATTGTACTGAGATTGCGGGATACTTATCGTTCCTTCGCAGAATTCGCCTTTCATGTACTTCGCCCCAGGTAGTTTTCTAAGCTCGTTCACCCTCTCCCACATCTTGTGAAACTCTCTCAAACGCTTGCACACCTGCTTGTACATAATTCTAGGGAAACCCTTTCTCGCTAACACCTCTGCAAGAGCACGCGTATGAACCTCCTCAAAGATCTACGAACGCATAATTTTACAACTCCACCTCCTCATTTCCGCACGAGTAAGAAGTTCGTAGTCCATTCTCGGGTTCCATACAGCATCACTGCCATATAGTAATTAACCCGAATAATTATTATTATACAAAACAAAAATTGTAGATCTCAATGTTCCAACACATACGAGGAGGAAAAATATTACAAGACTTACCTCTATCATGGCTATCCATCCGCGAACTACTTCTTCTTCTCCTCCCAAATATAAACAATCTACTCCGAGATACCAATAATTTTCCGGAAGAACTCGGTGAAGATTAGCTACGTGTTGGGAGCGTCTGCTCATCCGGTTAAATAGCAGCAGGGGGTTCGGACCAGTCGCCACGACCAGTGGCGATTACAGACAAATCACCATGGCGTCTGGCGATTGCATAATAAATCGTCCTGGGTTGTCTATCGGCAAGGGAAAAATCGCCACGACCTAAAGCAGAAATCGCCTTGGGTCGAGGGGGGAAATCGCCACTGCTATACAGTACAAATTGATATGTGTCGTGAGAAATAGCCATGGGTGCTGGCGATTAGAGCAAATCGCCATGGGTGCTGGCGATTAGAGAAAATCGCCATGCGTGCTGGCGATTCCATATTGAATCGTCAATTTGGCTGGTGATAGCAAGAAATCGCCACCAGCCGTGGCGATTAGTCTGAAATCGCCATGACCCGTGGCGGTTAGGTCCCTATCGCCAGCGCCCGTGGCGATTGAGGCCATTTTTGAATTTTTTTGAAAGGTTGTATTATTTCTGAAATTTCTGAAAAAAATATTATTTAAAAAAAATCCTCATTGGATGGCTGGGTAGGAACGGGCATCAGAATTCAACAATCTTTGTCCCAAAAAGTTAGTGCATCTAATGTAAAAATACATGTTAATGCTAGATGTTGGAGAGGACTATACAACAATAACATGTCTTTTGGGGATAGAAAATCTAGGGTATAATTTTTTTTCAAAATCCCTCTCTTGCGATCGTTCGCCGCCGTGAACGGCTCGGCAACGCACTTCTGCATTCTCTCGACAGTTTCCAAGTGTATGAGGCCCACCTGCTCACTTTTCCTTCTCTCATTTATTTTCCACTACGTGTCATCTCTTCCATGGAGAAAAAAAAATCTCTCGTCACCATCTTTTCCAGAGGGCAAAAAATCCCCATCGCTTCCTCGATCTGCACTGTGCCTAGCTCTCCGATGCCTTGCTGCCGGCTATTGCCGCGCCACGCGTGGTTGTTCTTCACCTCCATGCTCGGCCCTCTCCCATCTTCCCCACCTCTCCCATGATCCTGCTAGGGGTTTCGCCGCCATGGTTCTCGTGGTGCCACCGGGTTGCCGGGAGCTTCGCACCCCCACGCTGTAGGGGCCGAGCCCTCACCCGGCTTCTCTCTCTCACGCGAGCACACGCGCACACACAGGACAGCAGGAAACACCGGCAAGGATTCAATCTGGAGAAGCACAAGACGCAAGGATTTGGTTCAGTTCCCCTTCAACATTGGGGAACCCTTTTTTTTCTCTTTTTTATTTTCTCTAGGCTTGCTCTGATTTTCTGAGAGCAGAGTATCCTTATACAGCTGAAACGCTTTTTACTTCGTGTGCTACAATGTTTCCAAGTTCAGTATGGCAGCTAAAGCCTGGGCTGCTACAACATTTGCAGCTCCAGTTGCTTATACAATTTTCCCAGGTGCTTATACAATTTGCAGCCTGACAATCTTATGCATGAAACAAACATACAAATGTTTATTGAGAGCTCTGGAGCATGAATGAGATTAACCCAACATTCTCCCCCTTAATCTTGTTCTTGTCATCTCACTTCATTGACTCCAATCTTGTCCCTCATCTCCTGGAATTTCACCCGTCCAAGTGATTTGGTCAAAATGTCAGCCAGCTGATCTTCAGTACTCACATGTTGCACATTGATCTTTCCTTCTTCCACACAATTTCTGATGAAGTGATACCTGGTATCTATATGTTTGCTTCTGTTATGATGAACAGGGTTCTTGGTTAAAGATATTACAGACTGATTATCTACCCTGATCAACACTTGCTGCGGCTCAATGGACTTCAATTGAGCTAGTAAGCGACTGAGCCAGAGTGCTTGACATGCAGCAGTACTAGCAGCAATATACTCCGCTTCACGGGAGGATAAGGCCACCACTTTCTGTTTTTTGAGAGACCCATGTAATCAAGTTTGAACCAAGAAAGAATACTGTGCCAGTTGTACTCTTTCGGTCATCAACATCCCCAGCTAAGTCACTATCGCTATAACCATGTAGGTTTGCTCCCCCCACTTCATCCCTTCTATAATGATAGCCCAGGTTAACAGAACCCTTTACATACCTAAGAACTTGCTTAACTGCTGCCATATGCTGAATTGTTGGAGATTCCATGTATCTGCTAATCATGCCAACAGAGTAAGCGAGATCAGGGTGAGTGTTCACAAGGTACCTTAGGCTTCCAACTACACTTCGATAGTAGGTAGGATCCACCTTTGCTTCTGTATCTGACTTAGATAGTTTGAGTCTTGGTTCCATGGGAATATGACATGGATTACAGTTTGCCATTCCTGTCTTCTCAAGAATCTTCTTTGCATAGCTAGTTTGGCACAAAGTAATACCAGTTGTACTCTGAACTATTTCAATGCCCAGATCGTAGGACAACAGTCCCAGATCACTCATCTTGAATAAAGTCATCATTTGCTCTTTCAACTTGACGATTTTTTCTCCACAAGATCCAGTGATTACCATATCATCGACGTAAACGCCAACTAACAACTTGACAGTACCTGTGCTTCTCACATGTATAGCATGTTCAACTGGGCATCTGTCAAAACCAAGACCTAACAGACTTGCATCGAGTTTTTCATTCCAAGCTCGAGGTGCCTGTTTCAGTCCATATAGGGCCTTTTTCAGCTTCATTACTTTGTGCTCCTGTCCTTGCACTTCATATCCTGGAGGTTGCCTAACAAATACATCCTCCTGAATTTCCCCGTTCAGGAAAGCAGACTTTACATCCATGTGATGTAGCTGCCAACCTTCTTGTGCAGCTAGAGCAACCATCAAGCGAATTGTTTCAATTCTTGCCACCGGAGCGAATACCTCATCATAATCAACTCCTTGTTGCTGAACATAACCCTTTGCAACCAATCTGGCTTTGTGCTTCACAACTGCACCTGATGGGTCCTTTTTCAATTTGTATACCCACTTAAGCCCAATGGTTTCGTTCCTGTAGGTGGATCAACCATAACCCACGTTTCATTGTCAGTGATTGACTTGATTTCTTCATCCATGGCTTGCTACCAACATATCTCTTTTTTTGCTTCAATGTGTGATGTTGGTTCCTCTGCTCCCAGTAGGCACAAGCCAGCCTCCAAATCACATGGTGGCAATGCATCAAGCAATTCCTGCACACTTTTGTACCCTTGTGGACCAACACTGTCTGGTGTTTCAATCCCAGGTGTGTTTGCATTCTCACCGTCTGCCATATCTGCAATAGGACTTTGCCCAACACTCAATGGTGTTTTGCTTCCTGGAGGTGTCCCTGCAGGAGTAACATCCTCTGCATCCTCCTTGTCTTGCCCTGTGATTTGAGTAACTTCTGACTGAGGTTTAATACTGGAGTCTTCAGTGGCACTGGCTGACACAGGATATGCTATGCTGAATACATCTCCTGCATATTCTGCTTCATTTTCAGTAACTTTGCTCCAGTCCCATTCTTTACCTTCTTCAAACACAACATCACGAGATACAATTATCTTCTTTGATTCTGGATGATATAATCTGTATGCCTTTGACCCAGCTTCATAGCCAAGCATCACTGTACGAATACTTCTGTCAGCTAACTTTGTGAGATTCGGTTTGGTTACCTTGGCATGTGCAACACAACCAAAAACTCTCAAATGCTATACTTTCGGTCTTCTGTTGTACCAAGCCTCATATGGTGTTTTATCAGCCACACTTTTGGTTGGTGCTCGATTCAACAGATATACAGCTGTTGTCACAGCTTCTCCCCACAATGCTCCAGGCATAGATTTGCTTTTCAGTAAGCTTCTTGCCATACCAACAATTGTTTGGTTTCTTCTTTCTACCACCCCATTCTGTTGAGGTGAATATGGTGCTGTTAGGTAATGCATTATTCCACGCTCTTCACAATAAGCTGCGAAATCCCTTGAGGTAAATTCGCCACCCCTGTCAGTTCGGAGTGCTCGAACTTTGCAGGCTACCTCTGCTTGTGCTCTGCTGCAGACTTTATGAAATGCTTCGAGAGCTTCATCTTTCGTTCTCACAAGTACTAACCACATAAATCTGCTGAAATCATCCACTACTAACAAGAAAAACCTTTTTCCGCTTGGTATAGGTGGAGAGATCGGGCCACAAAGATCTGCATGAACAAGAGCCAAGGGTGTATCTGCTCTGAACACTGCTTCTGCTGGAAATGAGCTCCTCCTCTGCTTCCCAACCAGGCAGCCATCACATACTTGTTCTACATGGCTGATTCGAGGCATGCCAATCACCATTTCATCCACGGCTAACTGTCATAGTGATTTGAAGTTTAAGTGACCATATCGACCATGCCACAGCCACGCTACCTCATTGCAATGTGCCATCAGGCACACTGGCCTTCCCATGTTCAAATCAATCAGATACAACCTATTTACTGACCTTGTTACCCTAGCCAGCAATTTCTTATCTCGGTCATAAATCCAGAGCTTATCCTCATCAATTACCACTTTGCATCCGTTTTCAAATAGCTGACCAATGCTTACAATGTTGCTCTTAAGTGAGGGGATCAGATATACATTTGCCAGGGCACGGTGCTCTCCATTTTGACACTGGAACAGGACAGTACCTCATCCAACAATAGCAACGGTTGAACCATCACCGAATTTTACTTTACCATTTACTGATCTATCAATGTCAGTAATTTTTGTCTCATCACCAGACATGTGATTACTTGCTCCTGTATCTAAATACCATACACCTCCCCCCTGCTTCTCAACATCGCGAGGATGAACCTTCTCTTCATTTAGAAATACTTCCCCTTTCACTTTTTTTGCAACATGATTCAGCTCACATGTTTGAATCATCAGTAAGGCTTGACCTTCTCCTTCATTTACTGCAACATACGCCTTCTCCTTCTTAGGTTTCTTGCAGTCCTTTTTGAAGTGACCATACCTGCCACAATTGTGACATTTTATCTTCCTGATATCAAACTTCCATTCCTTATCTCTAGTCTGCTCACTTTTCTGATTAGCACTGCCATGCTTTGGTGTGTACTCAGACTTATACTGCTACCCACCACTGCTCGATCCCTCTGCTGATTTCTTCTTGCCAAAGAAATATTCCCATTGAGAGCGAGACAACATGAGGTGTTCTCCATCCTTTGGATCACCAAACCTGGAGCGTATTCGCTCCTCATATGCCTTATATCTTCCAACCAGACCTTCCCCTGTCAGAGTACTCAGTGGAACGCATTGCTCGATTGAGGTGACAATCTGCATAAACCTGGCTGGAGCTGCAGCTAAAAATTTCTGCACTACCCTGAGTTCATGAATTACCTCACCGAGAGATCGAAGTCTAGCAACCAACGTGTTGATATGCTGCGCAAATGCATCGACCTGCTCGTCATCCGCCATCTTCAGCTCCTCGAAGTCCAGCCGCTGCGACTGCAGACTAGCTTCGCGGACGCGCTCATGGCCTACATTTGCCACCTTGATGGCATCCCATGCCGCCTTCGCTAAGTCACGGCCGGCGAGTGAGGCCATGACAGAGTCCGGCACTACCGAATAAATCCCTAGGAGCGCTTCACGGTCGACTTCGTAGTCAACATCCATGCGCTCGATTGCTTCCCACACGCGCACTGCCAGAAGAGCTACTCGCATCTTCATTGCCCATATGGCATAATTTGAGCAGGTCAGCTGAGGCCATGAGACAGTCGGTCGCGCTTGGGACTGCGGTGGTGCCAAGGTTGCCAATGGCAGAGTGGATCCAGATCCACTTCCACCATCGATTTCAATCCCCTTTAGCTTTTCTGCCGTCTTCTCCCATGCCTCCTTCTGCTCCGCCTCCAGCCGTACCAGCCGCTCCAGCTCCGTCGCCTCCGCCTCCAGGCGCTTCTGCACTGCCTCTGGTGTCTCGCCGCCAGCCATCTCCGGCGCCTCCTCCTAACCTAGCGGGCTCTGATACCAGATGTAGGGGCCGAGCCCTCACCCGGCTTCTCTCTCTCACGCGAGCACATGCGCACACACAGGACAGCAGGAAACGCCGGCAAGGATTCAATCTGGAGAAGCACAAGACACAAGGATTTGGTTCAGTTCCCCTTCAACATTGGGGAACCCCTTTTTTTTCTCTTTTCTATTTTCTCTAGGCTTGCTCTGCTTTTCTGAGAATAGAGTATCCTTATACAGCTGAAACGCTTTTTACTTCGTGCGCTACAGTGTTTCCAAGTTCAGTATGGCAGCTAAAGCCTGGGCTGCTACAACATTTGCAGCTCCAGTTGCTTATACAATTTTCCCAGGTGCTTATACAATTTGCAGCCTGACAATCTTATGCATGAAACAAACATACAGATGTTTATTGAGAGCTCTGGAGCAAGAATGAGATTAACCCAACACACGTGCGGTGCGGTGCCACGTTGACGAGATTTGCGCCAAGGCCAGCTGCTCCTGCGAGGAGGAGGTAGAAGGTGAGGCTCTAGGGTTTAAATTTTTTTTTGATTTTTTGGTTGAGAGCTCATCGGGAAATAGTTGAAAGCTTGTGATTTATGGTTGAAAGATTGATGATGTTTTGTTTGAATACTTGATGATTTTGGGTCGAAAAATAATTTTTTGTTGAAAGCCACTGAAATAGTTGAAATTTTGATGATTTTTAGTTGAAAGCTTGATGATTTTTAATTGAAGCTTTGACAAAAGTAGTTGAAAGTTGATAATTTTTGGTTAAAAGCTATTTTTCTCTTCATATTTTATTATCTTTGTTGGCTCCGGTTACAGTGACAATAGATACACCGTCACCAGGAAAAAAGTCAAAAGTAACCCCCTAACAAGTTGCAATGCCGGAATTGATCCCTCCTCAAATTAATGCCAAATATATCCCCGTGAAACGCTGTGCACATGACGCGTGGTACAATGGTGCTTTCAAGTCACGACGCATAAAAATTGCGGTTCCTACATGCGAACCATAGTGGGGGCCACCAACACAGCGCCACAGGCATCAGCTAGCGCCCGGGGCCGCGATAGGCCCGTCATAGCGGTCAAGGTCCGTGACACGCCCCGCACTGCGGCCCAAGCCTGCGACGGCGTCAGCACGCGCCTCGCGGCCCCGTCCGCGATCCCATGATGGCATTAATCAGCATCGATCCAAGCCGACAAATAACGTGTAGGCCGATGCACAAATTAATCACCCCACCATCGATCATCACCGAAGCAACGGGAAATAATCAAATGTCCTCATAGTTTGTCCTGCCTAGCTGCACAGGGAACACACGCTGCATATGCATACAACACTGTCTGTCACAGTGTTTTCCTTTGCTTTCTAAGGTTAATTATTGTGGCCTTGTAAGGAAGATCCTAGGCAAAACCTAACAAATAACCTTGGCCACAGGTTGTTTCCCTGGCTTGTAGCTAGTAGGGCTTAATTTTATCGGTGAAAAGAGCAAAGTGCAAGTGTATGCATGTGCACCAAAAGGCAAGCAATCCGGTGTACGTGCAACTAGGGGTCGCGGGCGGGGGCCGAGGCTGCGGTCTCGCGGGCGCGGGGCGCGACCAGGCAGGTCGTGGGCCTGGCTCCGAGCGCTAGCCAACGCTTGTCGCGCTGTGTTGGTGGGCTCCATCGTGGTTCACGCGTGGGAGCCGTGATTTTTATACGTCGCGATCTGAAAGCGCGATTTTGCCATGCGTCGTGTGCGTGGCATCTTACGGGAACAGATTTGGTGTTAATTTAGCGAAGAGACTATTTCTGACATTGTAACTCGTTAGGGAGTTATTTCTGGCCTTTTTCCCTGTCACCAGACACAGGGGTGGGAGGTTCGTGGGATGGCTGGGGAGGTGTGATTGGCAAAGGGGGATGTTGAAGGTGCAAAAGAAGAAAAGAATTCACGGTTTGGACAGAGCAAAGAAAAAAAATATAAACAGTTAGAATCTATACGTAAATTAGACGGCCCAATTTTTTTGCATGCATTGGGGGAGCCA
Source organism: Stipa capillata (assembly GCA_019208055.1). NCBI lineage: Eukaryota > Viridiplantae > Streptophyta > Magnoliopsida > Poales > Poaceae > Stipa > Stipa capillata. The sequence goes on along the minus strand of JAGXJF010000943.1, from coordinate 51,106 downwards.
ACGAACCGAGCACCTCGCTAGGCCTCCACGCAGCAGCCTCCCCAGCCGAGCGCACGCTCCCGAGTCCCGACGCCTCCTGCCCCTACTCGTTCGCTCCGTCGCCCGCACCGCACGTCGCAAGGCACACACCAGACTCCCGCATCGCATCTCGTCACTTGCTTTCCCTCCTCGGTTCCTCCCAAAAATATAATTCCCCAAATCCCCTGCTAACCTAGCGCCCCCACCCTTATCAGTGGTCAATCCTTCCACCGCCGGTGCTACAGAGGAAATGGTGATTTGTGAGAGCTTCTTGTGCAGGCTCAGGATGCTCTTGCTGTGTATCAATGTATGCCATGGTTCACAATTTTGCATCCCTAGGTGCGAGCTGATGTTTCATTAATATTGCAGGAGCAACTAACTAAATTACCGCTGTTGTGAGCAACTGGGCTATGGTCTGTTTGTTCCCTCCATGCTTAGTATGCTTGTAGTCTGCCTGGAGCATAGAATTTGTACGTGCATCTTTACACCTATGTGGTTAAATGACACTATTGTTTGCCAATCTGAATGTTACTGAACTCTTAAAAGGGTGAAATGAAAGGGAAAAATAAGAGAGGAAAAATAACCATATGTTTTTTTAGAGGAAACCGAACCATATGTGGCAAGGGGAGAATGTACCTTTGCAACGATATATCCTAATTGCGATCTAGGGAGAAATTTAGCGTACCATGAGTTAGCAGCCCCCTTACTCCATTCCTGGGTCCGCCACTTATGTGCTTACAGTTAGGTGGTCTGGTACTGACAGATAACAATAATATCATGGTTATCTGGAGAACTGTATAAGACCCAACTGAATCCCCACTGGCTCATCATAAACAGAACAGAGCGCTCGCCCAGGAAGTAGCTCAGGAACCAACAGGAAGCGAGGAACGTAAGCAATCTATTCATGATGTTTAGAGCAATGCACCTAGTTCTCAGGTTTACACCCCTCAATTCCTGTAGTCATCTGATTTAGGATTCTTCACGCTTGTTTGCTCCATGGACGAACAAACTTTGATGCCAACCTTGTCTGTCGTCCTATCTCACTTCTCCACAGCCTCAAACTCTCAAAGGTGTTATGGTTCTCATTTTTCGTTTTGTTGGGTGTTGTTTATTTTAGAGGAGTGGTTATGGTGTGTTGTCCATGGTAAGATGCTGCAGTTAACGCGCCATGATTGAATGTGCACTGTGGAGAGATGTAGGCTGGCCGGAAAGGTGGCCGTCATCACCGGTTCTGCCAGTGGCATGGGCAAGGCGACTGCCACCGAGTTCATCCGGAACGGCGCCAAGGTCATCCTCACCTTGGACGCACCTCGCCGCTTAGCTCGGGTTGCATGCTGCCTACACCCGCTGCGACATCACGAACGAGGCGCAGATTGCTGTTGACCTCGCGGCAGCACGCCACGGCCGCCTCGACATACTTCACAACCACGCCGGGATCAATGGGCCCATGACCACGGACTCCATAGCGTCCCTTAACCTCGCCGACTTCGACCGTACCATGGCGGCCAACGCCCCGTCCGTCATCGCGGGCGTCAAGCTCGCAGCGCGCGTGATGATCCCGCGCCGAAGCTTGTGCATACTCGGGTGCTCGGAGGCGGCGTAGCCACAGCGTACTGCATCTCGAAGGCCACGGTCATAGGCGTCGTGCGGGCCGTGGCCAGGGAGCTGGCGCGCCACGGCGTGAGCGTGAACGCCATCTCGCCGCATGGCATCCTGAGGCCGTTTGGTCTGCGCGGGCTGTCCGAGCTGCTCCCCCAGGCGAGCGAGGAGGAGCTGAGACGGATGGTGGAGAGGGACATGAACGAGATGGCAGGAACGGTGCTGAAAGTGGAGGACATTGTGAGGGCGGCGGTGTAGCTGGTGTCCGACGAGGCCAAGTACGTGAACACAACGTGAACAAGCACAGCCTTGTCGTCGCCGCGGGTTCATGGTGGGGAAGCAGATTAGCACACCGGCCCGTTGAGCAGTCCGTGACATGGTGTCGCACTCACACGTCGCTGTCGGAATGAATCAGCTGTGTTCTGGAAAATGTAATGTCGGCCTTCCATTCAGCATCGCAACATGATATCCCATTTTTGGAGAATCCAACAAACCTCACCACCTAAGCACTAGTAGCGGGAGCATGAGCGGGATTAGGACGTAATTTCAGTATAGCTCTTTTGCGAATTGCGATACACAGCAACTACTATGCACCGTTGTTGTTTTCACGTTCGCTATTTCTCAGGCGACTGAATTTGTGTGAGGATTTCGGTCGATTTTCTTGCTGTCGAGTTCATTACAATATTTCATGATTCGTGCGCTCGATTTTCTTCCTGTTGGGTCACTTATCTTGAGTTTATTGCTTAGTCGTTTCGTACGTTGGCTTCTCGTTGGCTCGTTAAGCTTTTGATCATGCAGTAGTTGAGTCTGGTACCCGCGCGTATCGTAACAAGCATGGGTCAGCACTTCTCAGTTTTACTAACGCGTAACATATTTGATTATGTATTGATTCTTCAAAAATCTTTGATTATGATAATTATTGCTATAGCATTTTTTTTCAATCTCTCGGGTTATGATTTTATTTAGGACCGGTCTTGGGCTAGTCGGCTACGATGTCGACGTTGCAAGGTTTACTATGTTTATCAGATGGTCCAAAAGGAAAAAAAAATAGACCTATTCAGAAATAAAATCATGTGACTTAGAAATATGCAACTATCCAATTGCAAATCTCTAAGCCTAAACTTTCAATAATTTTTCTGTGTAACTTATATAGTGATGATGCACAACTCGATCGATTGAGATTTAACTAATTCTAATTAGTAATTCCGTTTTATTGTCTATCATGTAATAGCTTGTCTGATAATTCATTTTTACATTGTTTAAATTTGTCTTGTCTCTTGTCTTACATTTTTAGTTTTCTATTAAGGTATAACCAGTCCAATGAATCGTTCTTACATATTTTAATTTTTCTCAATTTATTTCTGGTTTTATGTTTAAGTTTTCTTCGGGGTATAACTAGTCCAATAATTGTTTCTTACATAGTTTAACTTTTCCTTTTCTGGTTTTGTGTTTTGACTTTTCTATCAATGTATAACCAATTGAAAGTGCATCTAGGGTCCCGTTTTGATTAACGGACTAACATGTGTATTAAGTGTTGATCAAGAATTTAATCCCACTTTGCAATTTCAACCAGCGTGATGACTCTAAAAGTTGGAAAGAATGACGCTTGGATTTCTCAATGTTAAGGATATTTTTTTATAGAGTTTTTAGTGGTTCGAGAAATCACATTGAGTCTAGGGAAGCCATACTATTAAGAGGGAAAGTGCCGAGAAGTTGGCGTGGAGGCCTTGCTAATGCTCAATTCAGACCAAGTGTCATTTCTTTCAAAAAAAAGTCTTCAAAAACTCTACATACTTTTATCTCAACCCATCTCGGAGCCTCTGAATTGTCTTGGAGCATCCAAGTTCTATTCTAGGTGTAGAGTCCATGAACTCAAAGCCTCCGAGTGGCCCTTCTTTGCCTTTGGATAAATCTCGAAGCTTCGAGAAGAATGTCGGAACCTCTGAGATAGCCTCCTAGAAAAGCCTCAATTGAGGCACACTTTATCCCGGATAATCTAAAATTTGTCGGAGCCTCCAAGACCAGGTTCTGTAGTCTGCCTCGCTGAGAAGTTCAAAATTTGGAGTGTCCGAGTTGGAGCGTCTGGGAGTCGCTTCTGATCTGACATCTTCGAAAGAATTTGAAATCTTGGAGTCTCCAAGTGCCATGTCAGAGCATCTGAGATCAGCTTTTGAAAATCCTTTTTCAAAATCTCAGAGCCTCCAGGTTCATGTCAGTACCTCCGACATCGGCCTCTAATTTTGACAATCACATGTTTTTTAAATTCTCAGAGCCATCGGAATTTTCTCAGAGCATCCGAGTTCACCTTTTGACGGGTCAATCTAGCAATCATTTTGGATCCCGGATGGTCCGAATTTGTTGTCAGAGCCTCCAAGAATTGCACAGAAAGCCATAACGGCTAGTTTTGTTGTGGGGGTCTCTATATGTATCCTTCTTCCTCCTTGCACTCCTAACACTTTACCAAAATCTTCACTGCTCACTGTCCTTTGCCTCCACCTACTTCAAGTCTTGATTCTTGTGAGGAAAATTTTGAGACAGTAAAATTTGTGCCAAGTTGAGCATCAAGCAAGAGTTCATCTCCAAGCAGATCATCCACGACTTATTACTCTCGGAGATTGGTGTCTTCTAGATGGCTAGGCATCATTTGGAGCCTTCCGGAAGGTTGTGAAGAGCCCCACACATCAGCAAGCTTCTTGAGGGAAGATCACATTTCGGTGCCGACTTTAATTGTTGGATCAAGCTTTGTCAACGGAGACGTAAGATTCTGCCAAGAATCTATACTCTGACAATAAATCCTTGTGTCTCTCCCCTTTTTTTCTCTATGTAACTTGTTTTTACTTCCTCGTTGCGTTCTTAACTTGTTTAGCATACTAACACGATAGATTTTGCTTAGGGATACTGTAAAATCCTCAATTTTTTTAGAAGGAAAAGGATGTCACCCAATGTAATCAGTGGCAAAGCTAGGATTCACCCGATGGGTGGGGTACTAAAATTTTTTTTTGCTTTGCAAATAAAACATATAAGTACCTCCTTGGCAGTGGCGAAGCTAGGATTCACTCGATGGGTAGGGTACTAAAAATTTTTTTTTGCTTCACAAATAAAACATATAAGTAACTCCTTGGCGTCTCCTGCGGTCCTGCCGCTGCCGCCTGCCGGCCTCTGGACTCCGGCCACCTGCTGCCTGCTGGTCGAGCCGCTGCCGCCGCCCGGCTCCCGCCTCCGCTTAGCCCTTGCTCTCCGAGACTCCGACTGCACCTGCTCCCCGACCCCGGGCGGCCGGGCCCAAGGCTCGAGCTGCAGGCCCGCAGCCGCCGGGGGCGCCTCCTGCCGCTGCTGGCCTCCGGGCTTCGGTCGCCGCCCGCCTGCTGCCTGCTGGTCGAGCCGCCGCCGCAGCCCGGCTCCCGCCTCCGCTTGGCGCTTCCTGCCGCTGACCCCGAGCCGGCGCCTCCTGCTGGCTACCGCTGCCGGACTCCGGGGTCTGGGCTCCGGCCGCCTGCTGCTGGTGCCTGGTCGAGCCGCCCACCTGCCACGTGCGCTAGCCGCTAGGGCGCTTGCTGCCGCCTAGGGGCTGCCGGGCTGGAGAATGGAGATGGAGACCGAGTGAGACAGTGAGTAAATCAGTGAATGGCTGATTGGCTGGACTTCTACTAGGCTTTTGAAAAAAATTCGAGCAAAATGGGCTAGGCTTTGGGTGGTCCATGGACCACCTGGACCACCCTCCAGTGTCGCCACTGAATGTAATCTAAAATTAACTATTTTTTATTTGGTTTTTCTTCCAAAGTAATTCAAGGTTTTGAATTAATTTGAGAGATATAAAAGAGTTACGATTTTTAAATTATTCTCTTGAAAAAATATCTTTGAAAATATTTTTGTTGGATTCCACCACGCTCAAATTTATTTACTGGATTTTTCTAAGATTTTTTGGAAGGGGATTGATATTTATAAAGCCCATAACCCTTTTCTATGCATTTATTTAAGCTAAAAATGTTTCTTTTTCTCTGTTTTCTAAATCTCTGGGGCCGAAGACCCTTTCTCTCCCACCTGGCCACTGGCGCCATGACCCATCTTCTCCTCTAGCCACCTGGGCGGCTTGCTTCTCCCCATTGCTGGGCCTGCTTGCCCTCTTGGGCCGACTGCTGGCGCAGCCTAGCCTTCCTGCTCCCTCCCTCGGTCTTGGTCCAGCCCAGCCGCCAGCCTACCTCGCTTGGGCTGTGCTGGCTGAGTCGTGCCCTGGTGCTGCAGCCAAGCACGCATGTGGCCGTTTCGGCCATGCAATCGTGCACGTCACCTCCTTTTTGCCTCCCTTGCCTAGTTACCTATATAATCCTCCCTTCTATCCTCCATTTCCTTCCCTTTCTCCCCTCTCAATCACCCTCTCCACACATTCATCTTCCCGAGCTCCGGCGAGGAATTCCAGCGACCTCGACGCACCTCCGTACGATTCTTCGATGTTGGAGCATCCTCACAACGCTGCGGAGTCAAGCCCTCGACCGATTTTGAACTTTGTTGACTACGTCCACCGATTCCATGCCATCTTCTTCAACTCCGGCAAACTCCATTTTCCACGCGATTTCCTCGCACTTGGTGAGCAATATTCCAATTCTCCATTGTAATATCTCCACTATCCATGGAATATTTTCCCTCTCCTATCTCCCTCTCTCCCTCACATCTCTGTACATTGGATTGATCAAAACTCTCTACACAATAGAGTTAGCTCATGTACAGTACCCCTTGTCTGGCACTTCAATCTTGCAAAACCTTAATCTCTTATTTTAGTGTTAAAATGGATTGTTTAGGACCCCATTAACCTACTAGTACAACCAGATTTCAAATCCATATGCCAGATTTTGAACTATATTGAATACACTCGAATTTGGGGGTAATTTGACCAAATTTGGATCTGTGATGAAATATTTGGAAGTTATTTATTTTTCATAGGATACTAATATGTGTAGGAACCTCTCCATTTAATTTTATAACTTTTGGAGTTGTGTAGAATTTTTTAGAATTAATTTAAGCATTGTTTTAATTATTTAAAATAGAAATACTTTTTTTAATATTTAATTTTTGTATAAGGTAGATATACTCCAGTACTGTTTATAGTGGTATTTGAAACCTTGTTCTAGGCTTATTCTAATGTTTGTTGTTTCCTATTTTTATTAATATTTTAATTACTGTTTATATGTTGTTGTAGTTAGATTTCAGAGAATAGTTTAGACTCATTTGACCTCTATGATTATCTTAATTTAATTTGATTAGAATGCATAGGTAATTCTTAAGCTTGATATGTATTGCACGTATGTTATAATATATAGTTCTAAAGAAATCATATAATTCAATTATCTTTTATGCGTAATGTTATAGCTGACATGAGCTAATATTCTCTTCTAAAATTTTATTCATATATTCACTGGTTATGTTAGGTTATGCCATGCTTAATTCTATTTCATTAAGTCTCATGATTTAGTCGTTATGTGCTATCGCCGTGTCATTTGTACTGGTATGTAGGCTTCGAGTGGTACCCAACGTGTTAATGTTTAATGTAAAATATTAGAACATATTTACTATAACCATAATCTAAAATATTCTAATGTTATGTGTATATATATAGTTATGGCTTTGTCTTAGAGGACCAGTATTAAAAATTCTCTAGTGCTAGACCTCATCTCAATCTCCGATGCAATGATGCCTTCCCACCATCGTTCCCTTCCACCCAAATCTTCCTTCATCGTAGAACACGAAGAGTCGCTCTCCTGTTCCTACTGTTCGTCGTCCTCTCTACAACCACGTGCGCCCTCTGTTCTTCCTACCCCCAAAGCTTTAGCACTTACTCTTTTGAGCTCGATTGAGAATTGCAATGGCGGTTGTGGGTAGCTCTTCCGGGGCCGGGAAGCGCAAGATGGAGTCACCTCCTCCGTCGCCTGTCAAGCATACAAGCTCCTCTGACAACTTGGAGGTGCACTCATACTCGTCAAGCCCCTCTCCTCAAGACCCTCTCATACTCCATCAACTGGCATTGATCTACTCCAGTGCTGCCAACCACACTAGGAGGAGGCGCGCTTGCCTGACTCTAGATCTGGAGATCTGGGAGGATGCACGCCCACGAGCCACCAGATCTAGAGCGCCGAGAGGATACACACCCGCCGGCCACTGGATCTGGAGATCCTGGAGAAGGCACGCCTACCGGACACCAGATATGGAGATCTAGGAGGATGCACGCCCGCCGGCCACCGGATCTATAGCACCCCAACCACCCGGCGCCGCCTCTTCCTCCCCTCTCTCTCCCCTATGAAGGTAAAACCCTTAGTCCAACATGTTATGCCTTCATCGTAGTCTTTTGTTGATTATGCCAATGATGAAAAAAGACCCACTAATAAAATTGTTCACAATGCAAGGGTTTAGGGTAGGGTTAAAATTGTATTAACCCAACTTTACACCCTGCACCACTAAATCCTTCTGATGTGCGATTATTTGTATGGGCATTACTCAGAGGCATTCTTTCACAATCCTTACCTTCTCCAATGATGCGCTACTGTCTAGGTTTTAGGGTTTAAGGCGTCATGACAAATGATGAAAATGACCACATATGCACAATGTTCATGTAATGTGCAGTGAAACAGTTCTTGTAGAAACTATTAAAGATTTCCTTAAATCCATAACTCATTCTACAAGAACTTGCTCTACTATACAACCGTTACATCTTAGTGGCTATAGTTTGAGGCTACCGGTTTCATCATCATGTGTAATTCGTCTTGATGTTGTTTAGAACCCGTCTATTTGTAATTGGTCGCTTATAGAATCGGTCAGGAGAATGTTGTGCCACATAATGTGCCTGTAATGTAGTGAAACAGTTATTGAATTGTGACTGTTGTTTTCTTGTAAATAGGCCAGCCGTCGCCTTTGTGATGTCACGGCACACTGTATAAGACACTTTTTCTGAAAGAGTGTCTTGTGCAGTGTCACCGAGATGTCCCAAGGTGATGATGTTGTATTTTGGTGAAACTGTACAAGAAAAGTGATGCTGTATTTCGGTGACGCTACACAAGAAAAGTCGATGACGTAACCGATGCCTTCCGTGAGTGCACAAGATGGGTTTCCCTATCCTCAGCAACCGCGAGAGCCAGTGATGCTAACCTCATCGGTGGATCTGAAGTCTCAAGTAGGTAAAAACCTTTCAAATCTCTATACTTCATTTTTGATGATATTGAGTTTCTCACATAATCGATGTGGGAACAAATCCAGGCTCTCCTCATGGATACGTATTTCAAGGAATCTGACAGTCTTCGTGCAGACTTCAATCCTCATGCATACACATTGCGGTGATGATGCTGTAAATAGGCCAGCCTACTTCACTTCATATCCGTCGCCTTTGTGGCGTCGCGGGACACTGCACAAGACACTTTTTGCCCCAACGGTGATGATGTTGTATTTGGGTGACACTACACAAGAAAATTCGATGACGCATCTGATGCCTACCGCGAGTGCACAAGATGGGTTTTCCTATCCCCAGCAAGAGTGAATCCCGGCGATGCTAACCTCATCGGTGTATCTAAACTCTCGACCAAGTAAAAACATTTCAAACCTCTGTACTTCATTTCAAATGATATTAGGTTTCTCACATAATCTATGTACATTTTTGACAACGAGTAGTACAACTCTACTGTATATGATGGCCATATCCATATACGAAGACCTCAGGGATACCCTAGATACTCGGAACTACTACCGTATCTAAGAGAGGGACTCTAGGAAGATAAGGAAACTATCTGCAGGTGTCCGGATACCCTTAAACAAGGAAGCCAATCCCTACGTTTTAGGATGACAGATGTCCTACTTGGAGATGAGACCGTGCTAGACACGATATATCCTCTATAAAATAAGCCAGAGAACCTTGCGGACAGGACATCTCAACTCAGGCAGACAACCGCCGACACGAAAGCCGTACACATCCACCCGAGAAGACTTCCAAGCCAAGTAGAAGGGGAGACGCACCCCCAACATCGACTTTCGACTAGTTATAGATCCCATCTAGATTAGCTTTTCTCTCTTATACTTTGTCTCGAGATCAATGTAAGACACACAAGACGTATGGTTGTTATCCTCAGGGAGGCTCGAACCTGTATAAAATTTTTGGCTCCCAACAAATTGGCTTGGCATAACTAGATGTCCCCTACTCCTATTCTTTTCACCACGTATTACGTAAGATCTACAGTTACTGATCGTCAACAAATTTTTTTCAAGGTGGTGGACAAAACACTTCCCACTTGATTGATTAACCGGGACCGAATAGAGCACTTTTGGCTGATGAAAATGGAATCATCAGCCAAATGTGGGAAAAAGTCCAGTCCCTGGTCCTCTTCGTGGATATGCATCTCAATGAACCTAACGATCTACAACCAATAGTAGGCTGGTGGAATCATCAACCAAATGTTTAAATCCATCTATTTCAATACATTATGTCTGTTTGAAGTGTTCTTGAGCAAAAGACATTTAATGAATTTCAAATTACATGTAGGATGTACTATATGTTTGCTGATTTATGATGTGTGATAAAATACTTGTTTTCAGCGGGAATTGCTAACAGTCCCGAGGCTAGTCAAGAGTAAGGAAAAAACCTGCTAAGATAAAGCAGTCATCAATGATGAGTAGTTTAGAATACTCGCTAGCGAGAAAAAACTCATCAACAACGAACCATAGAAATAGATCATCAACTACAACCATCAACGATGAGCTCTTAATGAGCCTATTAGTCCAGATAGAGTCATCAACGATAGATTTCGTTGATAATCTATTATTAACGACGGGTAAAATATTCATCGTTAATGACATGAGATTATTAATGACCAACGATCAAAGACAGGCCTCAAATCCGTGGTTAAGTATATAGTGATAGAGTGTACAACAGTGACAGAGGGTGGAGTGATAAAAAGTATCCAACAAGGGTGATAGATCAGTGATGAAGAACGGAGCTATGCCTGAGCTAAGAAACATTTGTCTGCCTTACAATGCAGCTTCAAAATTATCGCAGCTCGAGATTTGTGTCGCGTATAGTAATACATCGTCTACAGCCGACGAGGATTGCTTGAAAGCGGGACCTAAAAAGAAAGGGAAATAGGTATTTCTGGAATAATTTGACGAAAATGGCCAACCGATCTTAACTTCAACATTTTGAAAGGAGAAGGAAAAGCTGATGTTCCACGACACGAACATTTACTATTTGACTAGTTGACCGCTTACAAACACAGCTTGACACATCATAACGTAGTCTCACTTACAGAGATCATATATAAACGTACATTATTCGACTCAGCTGAACACACCCCATAGAACATAGATAGCACACTAACGTGTGTTTACGCATACTAGCTGCACGACCAAAACCCCAAAGCTCGCGAACTTGCAAAGTGTCAGCTCACTCGGAATTGCTCCTTTCTTCCTTCGCTCCGACAAGCTTCGCCGCCTCTCCTTCGACGGGGATGAGCTCCTCTTCGCCGGCGACGATCCCCTTGGTGTGCTGGGCTATCCCGTACACCGTCGCGCCCACCGCCTCCAGGACGTCACCGACTATCGTAGTGTCATCTTCGGTACCCTCAGCCTGCCATTACATTACAACTGAGCCATCAACTATGTAGTACTGTATACACTTGCACAAACACCGTACAGGACACTTAATTGTGGTAAGGCCATGCAAGCGCGTATACCTTTGCCGTCGTGCCGCGGCCGCCGCCGGTGGCGGTCGCTGCTGCGTTCTTGCCGGTCTCCGCCGCTTTGTTCTTTGCTTCCCCAGCCTTCTGCTCCGCCTGTGAGGTAGCGTCCCTCGACCTCTGCGCCGTGCCTCCTGTCGCGTCCTTCACCGAGTCCTTGATGTATGCAGCCGTGTCGCTGGCCTTCTGCGCCATGGCTCCGGCCGCGTCCTTCGCCTTGTCTTTGGTATGTGCAACCATGCCTCCCGCCTTGTTCTCCATGTCTCCGGCTGTGTCCTTGGCTCTGTCCTGGGCTTGCGCAGTCATGCCGCGGGTTTGGTGCGCCATCTCTGCAGCTGAGCCCTTCGCCTTGTCCTTGGTTTGTGCGCCGCCCGCGTCAAAGCTCGGCTCCTCAGCCTTGTCGGCGGCTCTGGCTGCTGCCTCCTTCGCCTTCTCTTCGGCCTCGGCGGCCGCGGCCTTCCCTTGCTCCGCCTTCTCCTTCGCGTACTCCGCCACCTTCTGCGTGGTGTCCGCCGTCACCTCCTTCGCCTTCTGCGCCACCTGCGCGCCGGTGGAGACCGTCACGTCCTTGGCTTTCACCGCCGCCTGCTGCGTGTACCCGGCCGTCGTCTTGCCGGCCGCCAGCGCAGCCTCCTTCGCCTTCTCGGCGGCCGTCTTGGCGTACTCTGCAGCCGTCTCCCCGGTGCTCAGAGTGACGTCCTTACCCTTGACCGCTGCCTGCTGCGTGTACCCCGCCGTTGTCTTGCCAGCCGCCAGCGCCGCCTCCTTAGCCTTCTCGGCGGCCGTCTTGGCGTACTCTGCGGCCGTCTCGCCGGTGCTCAGCATGACGTCCTTGGACTTCACGGCGGCCTGCTTCGCGTACTCCGCCGCGGTGCCCGTGGCCTCCTTGGTCTTGTCCGCCGTGTGCTGCGCACCGTCCGCACCGGCGTCCTTGGCTTCGGCGCTCTTGACCGCGGCGTGGTCTGCCGTGCAGCGGAGCGCGTGTGTTGCCTTGTCTTTCATACCGTGCGTGGCGGTCGAGCTGGTATCTTTGCCCTTGTTGTCGTGGCTGCCCTCGGCAGCGCGGGTGGCCTCCGCCGAGCTCTTGTGCTCCTCGCTGCGGTGCCTCCCGATCTCCTCCTGGCCCGCGGCATGGCCACGGCCTTGGCTGTGGTCCTCCTCCTTCGAGGCATGCTGCTTAGTATCCTGAGACGAGGCCATCGTGGAGCCGTGCGCCGCGGCTCCCGGGCTTGTCTCCTGGCCACGGCCTTGGCCGCCCTCCTGCCTCGCGGGTTGGTTCTTGCTTTCCTGGTACGAAACCACCGTGGCGCCGGGCGCTTGGGTCACGGTCACCGTCCCCTTGGTACCGTGCGCGGCGCCCGCGCCCGTGGTCGCGCCTGCCTGGTTGGCCTTGTTGTACCGCTCCTGGGCGGCACGGATGGCATCCGCCGAGTTCTGCTGCGCCCCGGCCCGGTACTTCCCGATCTCCTCCAGGCCCATGGCTTCCCCGTGGCCTTGGCCTTGGCCTTCCTCTTGCATCGACGTGGTCACCTTCCGGTTTTGTTGGTGCGATGCCATCGTGGTTAGCGAGCTAGGCGATCGAAGATGCGCGCAAGTGTGCTCAGAAAGCTTGAGCAGGACGTGGTTTGATGTGGTGTTGGACGTGCGGCTCGAGTTCTGGTGATCAGTGGCTTCCTGATTCTTGATCGGCAGCTTAGCATGGCGATGCCTAAAATATTGCCACAGAGCGGTTCGTCTTTGATCGGTCGAGGTTGACGCGGCATGCTGAGCCTGACACAGTGACACGTGTAGAGGTGAGTTGACACGTGCGAAGGAGAGGATAGAGTCATAGGGAGGGAAGCCGCAATGGAGTTTCATCGGGTACGAAGCAATTTGCGGCGAGGGACACGAGGGCACCTCTCTTCAGGTCGTGCCGATCTGCATGCGTGGATTGGGATACCGGCTACTGTCATCCGGTACAGGCCGAATGCATTTGTACGGATTCACCGTCCCACTGACTAGTGATTCCTGCGTATCTCTAAATAAATCCTTTACTCACCTAGACGTGGGACACCATGTACCCCATATATTATAGAGTGTTAAATATGGTAAAAATATTTAGTATTGTGTAAAGTGGTACATATACAATACCATAGAATGGTTGAAAACATATTGACTGGAAATGCACAATATACAGATACTTATCCATGTAAGAGGTGGACGGTGTATACATACACGCTGTATCATATGCATGGTAGAAAATTCACTCTCCGGTGTACAGCCTAGTGTCGTGATCCGCACGGATACACACGGACATGGTTTAAACTCTAAAACACTTTTTTCTGTTTAGAGTCGGACCAGATACCGTCCAGGAGACAGAGCAAATAACAATCAGATATGTCGTACGGTTACAAATATATTATCGATGTGGTCTCAAAAGAGAAACATATTTAATATTCACATGGGATGCCAAACTCTAAATCCTAAATTGAACGTCATCAGTCGAAGATCTTGTTGAGTTGAACGAAATAAACATATACTCTCTCCGTCTAAAAATATAAGGTATACACGTATTCTAATATCTATAATTAAATCTATAATATATTAGTTATGTGACATAAAAATGATATCATTAGAAAGTATTTTTGAAAACGAATTTAATGATACCACTCTTATGTCACATAACTAAAATATTATAGGTCTAATTTATAAATTTTGAGATGCATATACGTCTTATATTTTAGACGAAGAAAATATATCACTTGCATGATTTAGTCCGGACAAACAAGTTATAACAAAGTAATGCTTTTCTCTTAATAGTAGGCCTACTTAAAGCTAGCAAAGCCCATGTTAACATCCTATAGCTAGGCGCCATGTCTACGTAGACATGTTTCCTCTAAAACACGCAATAATACACCCACCGCCCATGTGGGCTTGTGTGTAATATCATTGCATAGTTTATCAATTAACTATGCGAAACTAAGGAAGTTATTATTGCCCACTACTATAAAACAAGCTTTTTTAGACCCCTTATCTTAGCCGGTTTTAGTGAAACCGACTGCGGTAGAGGAATCACAGCCGGTTAAATATACCTCAGTCGGTTAGAAAAAGAAAGCAGACTGAAATAATATCTACCTCAGTTGGTTAGAAAAGAAAACAGACTGAAAAGATATCTTAGTTAGTTCAATATTTCAGTCGGTTTTTTGCACAAACCGGCTGAGATATTTTTGCACAAACCTATCTACCCTCTCACACTACTACAAAAACGGTATTCATCTCCAAGCCAGATCTAGCTATTCCCCACTCCGCCGCCTCTTCCTCCCACGACTCCGCCGCGGCCCGGGAGATCCGCTGTCCTCGCCTCCCTCGCCCTCCATCCGCCGTGGGCTCGGGTGGCGAGGCACTACACGTCGTGCTCCTCCCGAGCGCCGGGATGGGCCACCTGGTCCCTTCGGCCGCCTCGCGGTGGCGCTCTATTCCGCCGGTCATGGCCGCGTCGAGGTCTCCCTTGCCACGGCAAACAAGTACGTCCTCTTCACCACCTCCACCGTGATGCTCTCCCTGTGCGCCTACTTCCCCGCCTACCTCGGCGCGGTGCCAGTGCCGACTATCCCATCAGCGACGTCGACATCTTGGTGTGTACCGTGTCCCCAAGGCCTCCGTCCCGTAGGCGCTGCACGACCCCGGCCACCTCTTCACCTGGCAGTTCATCGCCAACGTGTAGCACATCGCATCTTCCCCCTCCTCTCTCTTGCTCCTCGCGTCGCAAGGGAGTAATGGTGATTTGATTGTTTGTTGTTTGTCACAACCGATTTGATTTGCGGTTTGACTGTTTGTTGTTTGCAGCGATGAGGAGGAGAGCAGCGGCGCAACAGCGAGGAGAGCATAGTGGCGAGGAGGAGGAGAGCAGCTGACACAATTGGAGGTGCGGATCTAAAAATTTTCTATGGTGAAATGTTGATGATTTTTTTGTTTTGGACATGAATTAGTGATATGGTCCAGATCTGATCCAGTTCTTATTTGTGGTTTGGTTTTTCTTTGCTAGATTTCATAATGCAAAAGGAGGATTTCACATGATCATCTGAAGAATTGGAGGAAGGAATTAAGAATTGGATGGTTGTGCGTCGCACTTGTTTGGCCATTTTCCATCGCAGATTTGTGCAAATGATTTTGCGTTAGATTGTGCAAATGCTTGTAACTTTTAGGTTGGAGGAAGCCAGGACTTGTGCAAATGGTTGTAACTTTTAGGTTGGAGGAAGCCAAGACGGGTAGCATCAGTATTTTTTTAATTCAGTAATTAACAGCCCAGCTGATTCAAAAGTTTGAACTGCCTGAGGAAAAATTTCATCTCTGACGTTTTGCTAGCTGGAACCAACTGAGATAATATCATATCTCAGTCGGTTTTGTTTGTACAACCGGCTGAAGCGTTATTATCTTAGTCGGTTTTATAACTGGATGAGATAATTTGTATTATTAGCACCCTTTCTCTACAGCCGGACGGTAAACCGGCTGAAAAATCAATTTTTCGCCGGCTGAAAAATCAATTTTTCGCCGGCTTTAATTGTGTGTTTTGTAGTAGTGGCCAAATTTTAATTATAAGTCTTCGGCGCTTTTCAGCATCAAAATGATCTCAAATGGGAAAGTGCTCGTCATGGAAGTTGTTTCTCTCGTTAAGACAAAGAATTTTCATATTTGGATGACGGTATTTGAACTTCATATGCAAAAGTCATAGCCAAATACGACATCATGAGTTAGGTGCGGCATGTTAGGATGACAAATGAGTGGGTAGGAATCTTTTCCTGGATATTGTCTAAGATACTATCCGAATACACCGATAGTGACTACATCATATTCAAAGCATATCCGAGAATAACTGTCCAATAAAGGTACCATATCCGGTGGATATCTGAGTTCTGGTACTGACGTGGCCATTAGCGTCATAGTACTGACGTGGCCATTAGCGTCATAGCTACTATTTGTAAGTTGCGAGATTTGCGAAGTGTTTCTCTCGTACATACAACTCCTGTTCAGCAACCACAAATTAGAAATCAAATTGGTCCAGAGGGAAGAGAGTGTGGCAGGATCAAAGGGGAGAGATGACGCAGGGGTATTTGGAGTGGCGCCAAGTCATTTGAGGAGACAAATACTACATGCAGTAGCCGAGCATCGAGTTTTGATTGGTTCTATCTGTATTGAAGTGCCACAAGCTGAGCCTAAAAAGGAGGAGATCAGACCAATGTTCAGGACACCATCACGTTGGATTTAAATCGGAGAGATCCCAATACAAATATAGTTTGATTCCCATTTCAATTGGTTTTCAAAGAAACATGGGTTTGTTCTCTTCAAAAAGTTAAAGAGATCCGATTGGTTAGTTTGTTAAATAGAAAAGAAGTGTCCAGGATCTTCTCCTAGCGGACGTAAAAAGAACGACTCCTTATATCCTTAGGTGCGGTTGTTTGGAAAAAGGGTATGTTAGTTAAGACATAGAAAAAGAGTCCATACTTATTTCCTGCATCGACGTCTATGTCAAGGTGTGAGCGTGGCCTATTTAATAGGCAGGCTTCGGCTTTTGTAACATATACAGGCGATCGATTGAGTTGAATAAAAAATAGAAAACGCTTTAAATTGGGAGGCACCAAAGATGAGTTTCTACAATCCCTGGTAGGGGAATTTTCATTGTTGTGCACGAGATTGGTCTTGGAGTTCGTTCCTTCAGATGCTTGTCTCTCGCTTGATCTGAAGGTTTCTTCTTCTACGTCTGTTTCTTTTATGACTACATCATATTTAAATTGGAGAGATCCAAGTCCAAATATAGTTTGATTCTCATTTCAATTGGTTTTCAAAGAAACATGTGTTTGTTCTCTTCAAATAGTTAAAGAGATCTGATTGGTTAGTTTGTTAAATAGGAAAGAAGTGTCCAAGGTCCTCTCCTAGTGGACGTAAAAGGAACGACTCCTTATATCCTTATTTGCAGTTGTTTGGAAAAATGGTTGGTTAGTTAAGACATAGAAAAAGAGTCCATTCCTGTGTCGACGTCTACTTCAAGGTGTGAGCGTGGCCTATTTAATAGGCAGGCTTCGGTTTTTGTAACACACACAGGTGATCGATCGAGTTGAATAAAAAATAGAAAACGCCTTGAGTTGGGAGGCACCAAAGATGAGTTTCTACAATCCTGATAGGGGAATTTTCATTGTTGTTGTTGGAGAAACAATAATCTCTCCTAGACAGGTCTATGGAATCCTACATGGCACCTACATGGTAAAAGTTTAAGTCAATCCAAGATCAAAACAAGTCAACAAGTCAAAAATGGAGGAGGTGCATGAGGGGACTTGGTCCATCTTAAGCATGCACCATCGCTCCTCCCTACCTAGTCCATAATAAAGCAATAGACCACTTTTCCCCTTTTACTCCTCTCTTTTTCAACCCCCCAATGGGCACCCATAGTCTTTTGTCATGGGACTCTTGCCTATATAAGTCTCCCCATGGGGATGTAAAATTCACCTCATAAATGAGAAATCTCATAGGGAGGCCTAGAGCTCCAAGTCCCGCACGGGGAGCTCTAGGAGCGACTTTGGGAAGTCGCAAACGGTCCGAGTCACTAGCCGAGTCCCGCACGAGGTGCCTCCCTCGACATAGGAATAGGCCATACTCCACGAGGCGGTCGAACCTATTCAAAAAATATCAAAGTGTCGCATATTGTCGAGTGTACGATGATTTTCTCATAAGGCCGCTGTACACGGCCCATTACTATCGCACTCTAACCGTCGAGCTATCGACACCCCCTCTTCTGTGTTGTTTCTACGATAACAATAGTGACACCGTCCGTGGGGAACTTAGCCAACGTGAGAAGCTATGGCCCCACCTAAGCAAACTTTCATCGAAGCTGAGACATCGCTCGTCCGGAGCAAAGGCGCAATGACTCG
Organism: Stipa capillata; assembly: GCA_019208055.1. Classification (NCBI taxonomy): domain Eukaryota; kingdom Viridiplantae; phylum Streptophyta; class Magnoliopsida; order Poales; family Poaceae; genus Stipa; species Stipa capillata. The sequence continues at coordinate 32,883 of JAGXJF010000943.1, read as the reverse complement.
AGGTTCCAAGAAAAAAGGCGGCACCTCGAAAGCAACTGAGGATGACCACTTCGATGCCGAACGCATCGAGGATATGGAAGGAATCATCCAGACCCCCTCGTCACCGCACTACCTGTCGTACTGGAAGACGAAGTACTCAAAGGCATCCTCTCGGAGCCTACCTCAGTACCTCAAGAAGACCCGATGAACTTATCACCAACTTGAGGGCGCTAGCAAACGCCGAGCTCCCAGACTTCGATGCCCTCCGAGCATTGCTTGGAATCCTGCAAACAACCGTCGCGAAGGGATCCGCCGCGCCCTGCCTCCAGAGTCAAGTCGTGATACCGCATCCCCCGATTTCTTAAACACCTCTATCCAACATCGTCAGGACAGATCATGCGGCATGAAGAGGATCCGAGCTGACACATGGAGGGTCGCTAGCATTCAACGCCGCATACTACCCGCACTTACCACCAATGGCACACGCAGCCATCATTAGCAGGGCACCATTGTTCAACCCCTTCTAGGGGTCCGTCTACACTAGTGCACCCCAAGACGTGGTGCCACCAACGATGAGGCCGCCTCCTCGAAGTGCCAAGACAAGAAGTCCACCCCCCAGGAATTGCGTTGCAAGGTGCCCAAAACCACCCAAGCCGGAGCGCCCTTCAAGGAAGTCGTGCTCAGAATGTAGATGATAAAGGCCATGGGCGGAGCATCGCCAATGTCCGCCAAGTCAGGAGGAGTGACCCTCGGGGAAGCCAAGCGCCAAGTCGCCATAAGCAAACACACACCTACTGGGAATAACAGGTTGCAAAATCTGGGATGGCCATGGCATCTAAAAGGCACCAGCGCGACCGCTCCAACTCATCAAGGAGGTCACGAGACCGTTCTCTGAGCTTGTCCTTTGGGGAGGGAAGCGGCACCCGAAGCAAACGGCATCGGCACCGGGGGGATAGAGGCCACAGGCAAACTTGCAACCCTCTGTCAAGGGAGGTCCAAGAAGCCGTCTTCCCCCAAAAATTCAAGCCACCCACGCTGAAACAATATAGCAGGGACTCCAACCCCTTGCAATTCTTGGAGGTATATTTCAAGGCCATTCGTGCTGCTGAAGGAGGACCCATGGAAATGTGCAATCTCTTCCCCCTCGTGCTAACAGGGATGGCCCAAACTTGGTTCTTCAACCAAAGGACAAACTCTGTCAGATCATGGGAACGCCTCTAAGAAGTCTTCATCGCAAATTTTCAAGAAAACTTCACACAAGCCCTCTTATCAAATGAGCTCTGTACCCTCAAGCAAAAGGAAGGGGAGTCCCTGCGGATTTTCTTCAAGTGCTTCTCCAAGGTCCGTAGTCAAATCGCCAACGCTCCAAGCACGACGGTGACCGGTGCTTGCATGCAAGGATTACTTCCTGGAGAGGCAAACCGAGCCCTCAATCAGAACCCTCCACGGACCACCGAGGAGTTGTATCGCAAGTTGCAAGAGTACACATGAGAAGAAGACGGCGGCACTTCTAAACTCAAGCTCTCGTCACACTGTTAAGCAGAACAAGCGGAAGCTCTCCCAAGCAAAACTCTAGAAACAAGAATCGCCCTTACTCCCAGGAGCAGGAGCTCATGGCCATCGACAACCAAACTCACCAACGTGATCCTAGGAAGCCTGAAGGTAGGTGGTGCACTTTCCACAAGTCCAGCAGTTACTGAACAAATGAATGTCATGATCTCCACGCTCAGGAGGAAGATACCGCGTGATGAGCCCCCCGCTTTACCAACCCACTAGCAGCACTGGGGGCTCCCCCTCCTCCAAGAACAACCTTCCAAACTCAAGTACTTGTAAATGGGCTGACCACAGAAATGGAGGATCTTCCTTTCCAGCAACCCAACCACATTGTCGACATAATACAAGGAGGCTCAGCCTCCGGGAAGAGTTCTAAGAGGAAACATAGGGAGTATGCAAGAAAGGTGAACATCTCTGGGGCACTTACACCTACTCCGCCACCCAAATGGGCGAGCCATTAACACTTCCCGCATGATGATCCGCTTTTCACCATCACCACGGTAGCCAATTACAAGCTCATCCAGATCCCCGTCAATGGTGGAAGTTTGGCAGATGTCTTGGACCTCCATACGCTCAAGAACCTGCTGGAGCCACAAGGGGGCCACGAGGATGGTTCACTAGAATCATCGCTCTATCCGATCACCGGTTTCATACCAGGAAAATCCATCTAGCCGCTCGACCAAATCAAGCTCCTCATGACCTTCGAGATTGTGGAGAATCACTGGACGGAGCTTGTACGCTTTGACATCGAAGACATGGAACCATCATTCAACGCAATCCTAAGAAGGACCGTCCTCAATCACTTCTACGTTACAGTGCACCAAAATTTCTTATGCCTCAAGATTCCCATGCCACAAGGACCAACACAGTACACATAGATCAACCCCTGGATCGCAAGTTGCTCCAACTCCACGAGACAATGCCGTCAGGGAAATAATCACCAAGAGTATCAACTTCCCTTTTTAGCGCCGAAGGACCCCATGTGGATCCATTCGGGAAATCTACACCACAACCTCACCCCGAAGAAGAATTGAAGAACTCTCACCTCTTCATCAACAAATACTTGCGTTTAATGAAGATAGGAGCGGAACTCTTTGCTCGATCGCGCGCTGGCATGGAAGGTCCTCCGTCATGGACATCACCCTTCATCCAAGTCATTAAAGGTGAAGCCGATGACAAAGACCCCTGGCAGGTCCAAGACGTTATGAATATGCCCCATAAGTGTGAGGCATCTCAAAAGATGGCAAAATCTATCCATGCGTCAGTCTCGGTTCTCATGAACAACCCAGTCACGTGGTTATTTGCCCAATGGGGGAATGAATCTCTTGGGACTATTCCCATCGGTCAAAGGGGGCTACCGACACGTGGGGACGGCAGTTAAATTACTTCATCGAGAGGACTGAAGCCAAGCCGCTCACATCCATTACCTCACGAACAGTGCAAAAATCCTTCTGGAAAGACATTATTTACCACTTTAGTGTCCCTGGCAAGTTAACTGCCACCAATAAGACTCAATTTGATGCTTTATCATTCAGAGATTTCCTTAGCCGTATGAAAACCACCTTTCGCTTCGTCACCACAATTTCACCATGAAGGACGAATGCCTGGCCCACACCTGGAATGGAGACAAACTCCACAAGTTATATACTTAAAACTCTTTGTAAAGAGCCACCCATGGCCAATGCCTCCCGAGGCTTCTACCCTCCGCCAAGAGAAGTGAAAATTAAGCAAATTGCGAGCTCCCATGAATCAGTTCTTCTTACCTTCGCTCCTGAGATGCAAGCGAAAGTGCGCACCATTAGGGCCCCCGCCTTTCCCTTTCCTTCGCGCAAGAGATGTAGTTGAACCTCATGAGCTGTTCCACCTCCTTCGCATCTGAGAAAAAAAGGGCTAACCCACGTGCCACTAGGGCCTGTCGTTTACCTTCACGTCGTGAGGCCATGAACCACGAGCCTTCGTATTGTGTTCCTCATTTTTTAATAAGAGTGTCATCATCGTAGTGCCGCGAGAGAAACCCCAGAGGCCTCCTCGATTGAATAGGACAAATGATGCGTGGTGATAAGATGCCTACAAAGCCCTAAAGCAGAGTCCATCGTGTCTCTCTACAGCGGCCCACACACCTTTGACCAAGGGTGCTCGGTGACTACCCAAAGAAGATCCGTCTTCCCGGGTACAAGGACTCCACTAGACTAGTCATCCATGGTCCTAGGCGCCTTGCCGAGTCGCGCTAGCGGCGAGAAAGCTCTAAGCTCTAGCTTAGGCGGCTGACATGCCTCTAACCTAGGGTGCTCGGTGACTACCCAGGGAAGATCTGTCTTCCCAAGTACAAGGGCTTCATTTAGACTAGTCATCCATGGGCCTAGGCGCCTAGCAAGTCACACTCGTGGCGAGAAAGCCCTAAGCTCCGGCTTAGGCAGCCGACATGTCTCTGACCCAGGGTGTTCGATTACTACCCAGGGAAGATCCGTCTTCCTAAGTACAAGGGCTCCATTGGACTAGTCATCCATGGCCCTAGGCACCTAGCCGAGTCGCACTCGCGGCGAGAAAGCCCTAAGCTTCGGATTAGGTGGCCGACATGCCTCTAACCCAGGGCACTCGGCGACTATCTAGGGAAGATCTGTCTTTCCAGGTACAAGGGCTCCACTGGACTAGTCGTCCATGGCCCTAGGTGCCAAGCCAAGTCACGCTCGCAATGAGAAAGACCTAAGCTCCGGCTTACGCGGCTGACATGCCCCTAACCCATGGTGCTCGGTGACTTTCCAGGGAAGATCCATTTTCCCAGGTACAAGGGCTTCATGACTTGTCATCATAGCTCTAGGCTCTAGCCTAGTCGCGATGAGCGGCGTACAAGGCTCCGACCAACTCACAACTCCGACAGTGGATGTACATGGCAGGCCCCGAGCCAACTTGCACGCCATCTTGCCGAAAATGTCAAGGCATAGTATCCATTACAAGTCATGAAAATCACGCTAGATGTGCAAAGTATCCGCTACCGAGCTTAGGCCATGTCGCGACAAGCAGCACACAAGGCTTAGGCCAAGTGGAAACTCCAGTGTTGAACGTACATGACAGGCCCCAAGCCAACTTGCACGCCATCACTTGGGTGCTACCGATAGAATCTTTAGCAAATCGAAGAAGAGGCAAGGAAGATCACAAGCTCCACCAAGGATACCCTCAACATCCGCGTGACTAGAAACAAAGCACATCAATGAGAATCTCCGGATTTGGGGGCTGCAGGCTCCAACCTCCTCAAAAAGCCACAAGCTCCCTTGGCTAAGACACTAGCAAACCCTTCCTTTCCCTTGAAGGTCTCGGGGGCTTGGGCACAAAATTCACCAAGCCAAGCATTATGGACTTCACCTTTCCCCCCAAGTCAACTTCGTACTGAGAACCGACCACTGACATAGAAGACGTCGTGAGAATGCAGGACAATTCCATGTCTATGAGGCATGTGCCCCACATCCTCCAACTGCTCGAGGTGCTCAACATCCATCAGATCGGCCCTGGATTCTCTTCCAAGCCATTGGATCCTCCTACCAAGCTGCCTCTCTGACGCGTGCAATATTGGCCTATTCCAACACTCGGAGCAAGGCCCACTAGACGAGACACGGGTGCTTGCCCCTAGCCTACAGTGGCCGATGATCAACGTGATAGTCGGCCCTAGCCTAGGAAGAATGGTGCTCCCCAATAGCCAGGCCTTCTTAATCGCAGGTTGTGGGCCGGACGGGCGCCCCTTGGGCCCAGCTCAAATGGTTCCTTTTTTTCCGCGGGTCCAGGTCTCCTTTCCTTCTTATCAAGGTGGCGTTTTCTACCCCTTTTCTTGTTATGATTTTGCGATAGAGCCATAGCGAGGACCGTCACTCTCATAAAAGAGAAGATCAAAAAAATTATAAAAAGAAAAGAGCAAAAGATAAAGACCCGTTGGGATACGATCCAAGAAGTCCTTTTCTTTCTCTTTGGCAAGAAAAGATTACCTTTATCCCTAGCAGCCAAGAATATCACAAGTATTTTTCATACAATCCAAGAAAGCAATGTTTAATCTCAAGGACAGAGGGAGAAGGGAATCTGCTGGCATCCAGAAGTTGACCCACAGTCACTACCGTAACTACAGCTCAAGAGGGCTCCTGTTAGGGAAATAATAATCTCTCATAGGCTGGCCCATGGAATCCTACGTGGCACCTACATGGCAAAAGTTTAAGTCAATCCAAGGTCCAAGCCAGTCAACAAGTCAAAGATGGAGATGGTGCATGAGGGGGCTTGGTCTATCATGAGCATGCACCATCCCTCCTCCCACCTAGTTCACTATAAAGCAATGGACCACTTTTCCCCTTTTACCTTTCTCTTTTTCAACCCCCCAAGGGCAACCATGGTCTTTTGTCATGGGGGTCTTGCCTATATAAGTCCCCCTATGGGGATGTAAAATTCACCCCATAAATGAGAAATCTGATGGGGGGAGGCCTAGAGCTTCAAGTCTAGCATGGGGAGCTCTAGGAGCGACTTCAGGAAGTCCCAAACGGCCCGAGTCGTTAGCCGAGTCCCGCACCTCAACTTGGGAAGTCCCAAACGACTCAAGTTGCTAGCCGAGTCCCGCACGAGACGCCTCCCTCGACATAGGAGTAGGCCGTACTCCACGAGACGATCGAACCTATTCAAAAAATATCAAAGTGTCACATATTGTTGAGTGTCTGATGACTTTCTCATAAGGCCGTTATACATGGTCCATTACTATCGCACTCTAACCTCGAGCTATCAACACCCCCTCTTATGTATTGTTTTGACAATAACAACAGTTGTGCACGAGATTGGTCTCGGAGTTCGTTCCTTCGAATGCTTGTCTCTCGCTTGATCTGAAGATTTCTTCTTCTACGTCTGTTTCTTTTATGACTACGACTTGTCATTGTTTTGTCAAGTACCAAGAAAAACCACGTAACAACAGATCCATTTCTTACCTTAAGGGCTGATCATCATCAAGTGGTATCAAAGCATGGTGTTGCTCATGGTACTATGTCGATCAATATATCAGGCTCCACCAATGGAGAGAACCATGGTGTTGTTGTTTCGCAGGAAGTTGTTCCACCTATGTACGTTGCTAGTCTTCCTTAGGGTGTGTGTGATGCTTTGGGCCTCACATGTAACTACGTCATGCAATGCCATGACATGATGGAGGAGAAGCTAAGAAGAAGGATGGACAAACTTGTCACCCAATTCGACACATTGGCGGACCTCATCAACAATCCATTGACGCCAAAACCTCCACCACCACCATCGGCTCCACTACATTATGCGCCACCACAGTGCGATGGACGTGCTGATGTTTGTGATCACTGTCTGGCGGCACGCGCACACTTTGAAGATGGCCACCTGGACAGTGATGCTAATCACACAGCAGGGTACGCACCACAACATCAACACTTGACCCCTGTCTAGAAGCTGTCGCCCGTGTCGGTCAAGTTGTACGTGTTGCTGGCTATGACGAGGGTATTAGACGCGTGAAGATCATAATTCCTCCTTTTTCCAGTAAGCGCAAGCCAGAAGATTACTTGGAGTGGGAGATGCACGTCAATCAAATTTTTTATTCACATCACTACACTGAGAAGAAGAAGCTACAACTTCTGGAATTGAATTCACTGGCTACACGCTAATCTGGTGGAATCAAATCTATCATGCCAGACATCATCCGACGACATGGAGACGGATGAAGGAGCTTATGGGGTGACGCTTTATTCCTGAGCACTATAAAAGAAACTTATACAATATGTTGCAGTGCCCGTCTCAAGGTAGCCTGAGTGTTGATGAATATTACAGAAAGATGGAGCTACTTATGATCCGAACGGTGACACAAAAAGATGAGGAAGCAATGATGGCACATTTCTTTAACAGCCTAAATGTCAAGGTGCAAGATCGTGTGGATATGGTGAACTACTACAACATATAAAATCTTGTGCATCAAGCTCAGCATGTAGAATAGCAGGCCAAACGACATCAAGCCAACAATGTTCACGGTACCACTTCTAGCACATGGTGACGACCAAAACAAAAGTTCGATGATGCCGGCACTAGCTCCAAGATGGCGGTGTTGAGTCAACCAAATGGGTTTGTACAGAAGGAAGCCTCAAAATCAAGAGCATCGAGAGCATGATTCTAGTGCGCACTCCACCGCGCGTACTAGTGACATCAAGTGCTACAAGTACAGAGGCAGGGGCATGTAATGCACAATTGTCCTAATGAGAAAAGAGTGATGCTCACAAAAGACAGCTATGCTTCAGCCAGTGATGAAGAGGAAACTACCGAAACCCCTTAAGGAAAAATCTGATGATCTCGAAAAGGAATCAAATCAGGTGTTCAGTGCTAATGATGCATCTTCGTACCCAGTCATCATGGTGCAATGTGTGCAAAAAGATCATATTGATGACAAGGGGCGCATTGGAATATTTTTCAGCTGGAGTGCAAGATCCATAACACCAATTACAAGTTGATCATTGATGGTGGAAGTTACGCCAATGTAGTCAGCACGGGGTTGGTGGATTTTATAGGTTTGCCTACATGGAAACACTCACAACCTCACTGTATCGAGTGGATGTATCATATGGGAAGCTGAAGGTTACTCACAAGATGCGTGTCAATTTTTCCATTGGCGACTATACTGATATGGTGATATATGATATTGTGCCAATAATGCGTGCCACTTGTTATTGGAGAGGCTGTGGTAGTATGACCGTAGTGCTACCTATGAAGGTTGAACCAACACTTGCTCGTTTTGGGATGTTGGGAAGCAATGTGTGCTGCGACCAATATTTGAAAATGCAATCAATGTGTGTATGCTAAGGTTTCGCGGCAGAAGGAGATCACAAAGAATACCCTAAAACTAAGGACGGTTTCGTTTGAAGGAGGAGTGGATGATGTGGTCACTAGTGCCGTAGCTGCTATTTGTGAGCTTCAAGTTCGCGAAATGTTTTTCTTTTGTACATACTACTCATGTTCTAGCTTCAAGTTCGCGAAATGTTTTTCTTTTGTACATACTACTCATGTTCTAGATCACAAATTATTGAAATCAAGTTGGTCTAGAGGGAGGAGAGGGTTACTTTGGAGTGATGCCAAGTTATTTGAGGAGATAAATACAAAACGCAGCAGCTGAGCATCGACTTTTGATTGGTTCTATTTGAGGAGATAAATACAAGCTAAGCCTTTCGGGACACCACCATGTTGGATTAAAATCGGAGAGATGCCAATCCAAATATAGTTCGGTTCCCATTTCAATTGATTGTCAAAAAAGCGTGGCTTTATTCTCTTCAAATTAGTTAGAGAGATCTGGTTGGTTAGTTTGTTAAATAGGAAAGAAGTGTGCAGGATACTCTCCGAGATGTAAAAGGAAGGATTACTTATATCCTTAGAGTGCATGTTAGTTAGAGATAGAAAAAGAGTCTTAGTTTCCAAGTGTGGGTCGGCGTCTACGTCAAGGTGTGAGCGTGGCCTATTTAATAGGCAGGGTTCGTCCTTTGTAACGCAGAGTTGATTGATCGAGATAAATAAAAAACAGAAAATGCCTTGAGTCTGGAGGCACAGTCGATGAGTTTTTGTGATTCTTAATAGGGAAGTTATCATTGTTGTGTATGACATTGGTCTCGGATCAATTTCTGTGCAAGTTCATCCTCTCGACTGCTTGTCTCTCGCTTGATTTGAAGGCTTCTTCTTCTAGATCTATTTCTTCTATGACTACTGCTGCTAATGCTCATTCACTAGTACATAACAGGTCTTTTAAGACCCCTCATCGCACACGGTTGGTCGAAATCCGTCATCAATGTGAACATCGCAGACGGTCAGCATTTCAATCCCGTGTGTGATGTGCCACGGCAAACTAGGGCCGTGTGCGATGTGAGGCACATCGCACACGATTTGTTCTAAGAAAACCATGTGAGGAACATCGCACACGGGTATTTTCTAATAACCGTGTGCGATGTGCTTCACATCGCGCACGGTTATTTCATATATGCCGTGTGCGATGTGCCTCACATCGCACACGGTTATTTCGCTCGCATCGCACACGGTTACTTTGTAGGAATGGTGTGCGATGTGGTAAGTATCGGTGAAGGTTAATTTTGATAACCCGTGTGTGATATCAACTCGACTTCTTCTGTGTATAAATGCGGGACCTAGTCATTTTCGCCGCGTTCGAACCCTAGCTTTCTTTCACAAATGCGCTGTGGCCGCCGCCTCCTCCTCCCCGAGCCCCCCGAGCCCGGATCCGGTCGCCGCCTCTTCCTCGAGGCCGACGACCGCTCCTCCGCCTTGCAGCAGCGCCGGCGCCGGTGGAGGCCGCCGTTCTCCGTCGCGTTTGTGACATTGCGCTGCACTGCACAAGACACTTCTTTTGGAGAGAGTGTCTTGTGCAGTGTAAAAGCAATGTCACAATGGTGACGACGCTCTATTGCGGTTACACTGCACAAGAAAACTACGTGACGTATCAGACGCCTTCCTCTAGGTATTACCTTTCCGAACCTCTGTACTTTATTATATGCTGATTATACCGTGCTAAATTGTGAATTGTGACTGACATGATTGTGTGCTTCGATCAGAGGTCAGGATGAAGCCCGAGCCTAAGAGGAGGTGCACGCATCAGATGTCGCATTCTAATGCGTCATCGCATTCTAGTGAGTCCACTTTCATGTCAGTGTGTAAACACTCTAGCTAGCACTTTGTACCCATGAACTAAGCCCGTAGATAGTTCGTTTCCATATGAACTGAGATGTGCAAAATTCTTTAGCAACTTGTGCGATGTCGAATGTGTTGTACATATATATATGGTTGAGATGTGGACTTGTCAAATTTGAGATGTGGAATTGAGATGCAGAAAATTCATTAATTTGTGTTGTGGATGCTTGTGATATATATTATCCTGTGCATGCGGGGATGTTATTCTGCTTTTCAGAGGTGGCAAGCAAAACGAACTGATGAAGCCAGGAAACATGCACAGCACAGACGGGTCACATTTCAGGCCCGTGTGCAATGTGCCCCACATCGCACACGGTTATTTCAAAGATACCAGTGTAACATCATGGGAACCGTGTGCGATGTGGAGCCACATCGCACACGCTTTTTTCGGGCGACCGTGTGTGATATGTCGTTCTGAAAATTCTTAAACTTTTTCATAGGTAGCCTCCATCAGTGACGGATTTTGTTTGATGACTGTGTGCGATGTCGCAAGTATCAGTGACGGTTAATTTTGATAACCCGTGTGTATCAGTACCGAGCTCGACCTAAATGCTCCAGTTTCGAGCGCGCGGGAACGGTGCCTTGTTGTAAGGGCGGGAGGGGTGGCGCACAGCGGCTAATTGGAGTGGCGGTGGGCGGCAGCTGCGGCGGCGGAGGCAGTGGCGGGCCGGGGCCGGGACGGCTGTATGTGAGCTCTGCTAGCAAAGACAGAGTACGCGTATAATCCGCATCAAGTCGTCCTTCGGTTAATTTTTAGGTCGATATTCTGCATGCAGTGCTAGCAAAATCATGCCATGTAGTTTTCCTGTTGTTTGAAATCCTGTAGATGGATCGAGGTTGGATGTCCGAGAGTCGTACAAGTCGAGCATATATCAGTGGCGTCGTTGGTTTCATGAAAGTCGCCGAGGCAGACATGAGGAACAAGGGGGAACTGCTGATTTTCTGTCCATGTGTTGAATGTGAAAACTCTAGACTGTGGGAGGACCCAAGAGTGATCGAAGAACATTTGTTTCGGAGGGGTTTCAAGAAGGGATATACATGTTGGACCAAGCACGGTGAAGAGCCGGTCATGCACGTAGAAAATGAAGACGGTGATCATCATATGCCAAACCCATATGATGGGCAGCCAGATGGCGACGATTGCGATTCCGATGGTGATGATACTGCTATTCCAAATCTGCAACAAATGATTCATGATTTCGAGAGCAACCATGATGATGTAGAATACAGGGAAATTCATGGGCTTGATGGAAGACGCCGAGAGACCATTGTATCCAAACTGCAAGGCAAAGCACTCCAAGTTGTCAGCGACACTTGACCTCTTGAGATTGAAGGCAGCAAGCGGATGGTCGAACACGAGCTTCACAAAGATGTTGGGTCTTTTTGCAGACATGCTTCCAGATGAAAATAAGTTGCCAAAAAACATCTACGAAGCCAAGAAGGTGATTTGCCCCATGGGACTAGAAGTACAGAAGATACACGCATGTAAGAATGACTGTATGCTTTATCGCAATGAGTACAAAGATTTGCGTTCATGTCCGATATGCAAAGCTCCTCGATACAAGCGTAAGTTTGCAAAAGACAAAGACAAGGCCGATGATGAGATCAAGACGGGAGTCCCTAATAAGGTTGTGTGGTACTTGCCTGTAATTCCTCGGTTGAAGCGTTTGTTTGCAAACCCGAAGGAAGCAAAGCTGATGCGTTGGCATGCGGAGGGACGTAAGAATGATGGAAAGATGAGACACCCGGCTGATGCTGCCCTAGTGGAGAAGAATCGATGCGAAGTACCCAACCTTCGGCGATGACCCAAGGAATGTAAGATTCGCAATGAGTACAGATGGAATGAATCCATTTGGCAGCATGAGCAGCAGACACAGCACTTGGCCTGTGCTTCTGTGTATGTACAACCTTCCTCCTTGGCTGTGCATGAAGAAGAAGTACATCATGATGTCGATGCTTATCCAAGGGCCAAAGCAACCTGGAAATGACATCGACGTTTACTTCAGGCTGCTGGTGGAAGAACTACAAACATTGTGGAAAGAGAAAGGGGTAAGGGCATGGGATGCGTACAAGAAGGAGTCATTCGATCTCCGTGCACTGTTACTCCTTACCATCCAGGATTATCCAGCACTTGCTAATGCTTCGGGGCAGAGTACAAAGGGAGCCAAAGCATGTGTCACATGCATAGATGATACCGCGAGTGTCTGGCTTCCGTTCTCGCGCAAAACCGTATACATGCGTCATCGGAGGTTCTTGAGAAGAAATCACCCTTACCGTAACATGAAAGAACAATTTGACGGTAATACAGAAAGAGGCGCGAAACCAAGGCCTTTTACCGGCGAAGAGGTCAGTGAGATGGTAAAGGATGTGAATGTCGTGCTTGGCAAGGGACATAAACGCCCCCGTGAGAAGAGCGTGTGGAAGAAGAAATCAGTTTTCTGGGACTTACCTTATTGGAAGGACGTAGATGTACGTCACTGCATCGATGTCATGCACGTCGAGAAGAACGTGTGTGACAGCGTTCTTGGTACATTACTGAACATGAAAGACAAAACGAAGGATGGCATCAAGTCACGAATGGATATGGTCCATTTGGGCATCAGACCAGAGTTAGCTCCAGTAAAGAAAGATAAGGGCCAGACGTATCTCCCACCTGCCTGCTACACTTTATCCAAGAAGGAAATAGTAGAGTTCTTGGGCTTCTTGTATAGTGTCAAAGTCCCCTCTGGTCATTGCGCAAACATCAGGAGTCTTGTTTCAATGGAAGACAAGAAACTAATTGGCATGAAGTCACACGATTGCCATGTAATGATGACACAGATGCTCCCGGTGGCAATCAGAAATATTCTGCCCACAAAAGTTTGAGAGGCGATCATGAGGCTTTGTGATTTCTTCAACTCGATATCTCAGAAGGTCATAGATCCCGATACACTGGATGATCTGCAAGAAGAGGTTGTGAAGACTCTATGCCAGCTTGAGGTGTTCTTCCCGCCCTCGTTCTTCGATGTCATGGTTCATCTTGTTACACACCTTGTGTACGAGATAAAGATGTGCGGGCCTGTGTTCCTACGCAGCATGTATCTGTTCGAGCGGTTCATGGGAATACTCAAGCACTATGTTCGGAATCGGTATCGGCCCGAGGCCAGTATCGTAGAAGGATATACCTCGGAGGAGGTGGTTGAGTTTTGCACCGATTACATGCACAACTTGTTGGGGAACGCGCTACGCAAAACAAAATTTTTCCGCGCACGAACCAAACCAAGAAACACTATCGAGGTGTAGGTAACGATATCATACCTTCGACGATCACGTCAATGCAGCGGAGAAGTTGACCGATGTCGATGAAGTCCGCAGACTCCCGCAGCTAGGTTATACCTCCCAGCCGCGAGAGCGATCTCCTCGTGAATAGTTCGCCCGATCAAACGCCGAAGTATACGACGTCTCCGAGGTTTCCACGCGTACCGGATCAGCGACACCGCGGTAATGTGTGGACCAGCACACAAGAACAGCGGGGATCTACGAGAAGGAGAAGCAGCAGCGCGCCGGCAGCTGTACTAGATCCAATCTAGAAGAGAGAGAAAAAGAAGGCTGTGGCCAATCTAGAGATGGCCGGCCTAGGGTTTAGTCCAAGGGACTAGGGCTGCCTCCGGGGCTGCTTGGGATGCCCTTTGAGGTGCCCTGCCCCTCTATATATAGGGGTTGGGGCAGCTCTCCCTAGGCAGGTGGAGTCCTACTCCAGCAGGGACACCCTGTTGGAGTTGGAGTCCAACTCCACTAGAACCTTCTAGAACCTTCCAGAACCTTCTAGAATTTCTAGAACCTTCCAGAACCTTCTAGAATTTCTAGAACCTTCCAGAACCTTCTAGAACCTTCCAGAACCTTCTAGAACCTTCCAATACTTTCCGGAACACTTCCGGACATCATCGGAACCATCCGGGACCTCCCGGAACACTTTCGAGATCATCCGAAACACTTTTGGAACCCTTCTCTCTCGTTCTCCATAAATCGTAGCATTCCTAAATGTCGCTAAAACGTTAAGCGTGTGACCCTATAGGTTCGAGTATATGTGGACATGTCCGGAATACCTTCCGGTCAATAATCGTCAGCAGGATCTGGACACCCATAACGACTCCCACATATCATCGAAGATCTTTATCGAGCAAACCTTGTATTGTCGCATACAATTCCTTTTGCCTCACGATACATTACACAACCCGAGGCGAGACTTTGACGGTATCCCTGTGATCAACTCCTTGATCACCATACCTAGTTATCCTCGTTACCGGTTTGTACTCTTTTCTCGTTTCCGTATTCCGGTATCCCCGTGACTAACCTTTTAGTCACAATACCTGGCCAGGCGATGCTGGACACCGTAATACTGAGTGGGCCCAGAGTGTATCTCTCCATCGCCGGATGGGCAAATCCCAGTCTTGACATATCTAGAACCACGATATACTTTCTGGTGTACCTGGAAGTCACCTTTATAATTACCCAGTTACGGCGTAACGTTTGATGACCCCAAAGCAACCATCCGGTATCCGGGTCTATGATATTCTCATGGTCTAAGGACGCAAGTAAACGTTAACACATCATGAGAAGATACTGACAACATATTGACGAAGTGATCTCGCAGTATCTCATAAGGGGTCTATCCAACACCATTGTTACCCTAACAATGTGTTCCTATTATTGCCGGCATCCTTGTTACATTAACAATGCCCATGATCAGGAAAACAAGATCATCAACAATACATGAGCTAGTCCAGAGGCCTGACTAGGGATCTGAATGGTGTTTATTATTCCACACATGCAATTAGGTTTTCCTCTGAATCTCATATTCAAGAACCAATGCAATTTTAGCATAGAACATAAACTTAATCATGAACATGAAAATAGAATAATAACAACTTTATTATTGCCTCTAGGGCATATTTCCAACACAACTCACAGCCTATTGGTGTGCCCAGGTCTCGTCATGAGGGAAGGCTATCTGGAAAAGGCACTGTTGGAAAAGAAGTTAGCTGGAAGGATACTCATCTATTTGACATTGCACATTTTACGGTCTTGCAGCACATGACAATAGTTTCCCCTTATATAGAAGAACACGTGAACAAGCTACGGCAAGAGTTCCCAAAATTGCCATACAGTCGGATCTTGAACAAGCACAACAAGACATTCAGCCAATGGTTACAAAACCGTATCGTAGACGGGCCGACAGATGACACGTTAACGTGGTTGGCCAAAGGGCCAGCATTTACAGTTCATAGTTGGCAAGCGTACGACATGAATGGGTACACGTTCTACACGAAGGATCGAGATGAGAAGACCACATTGCAGAATAGCTCTGTCCGAGTAGAAGCTATAGATACAGATGGACATAAGGAATTTACTACGGGATCATAGAGGAAATTTGGGAGCTTGACTACGTCACATTCTGGATTCCATTGTTCAAGTGCAAATGGGTCGATCTCAGACATGTCAAAGTCGACAATTACGGCTCGACTTATGTCAACCTCAGCAAATTGGGATACATAAATGAACCCTTCATTTTAGCCTCCCAAGCTACCTGAATTTTCTATGTGAAAGACCTCGCACATAAGAACTGTCATGTAGTGATGCATGGAAAAAGGAGGATCGTAGGAGTTGAGAATGTTGTCAACGAGGATGAATACAATCAGTTCAATGACTTGCCACCTATTGGAGAACGCATAAGAATCGACGAGCAAGACCAAGGGGAAACTTGCTACTACCTACGCCAAGATCATTCCGATGGGCTAGTATACAAAGGAAATCATGTAGTGGATTCATGATTTATTTTGAATCTGATACTCATTTCGAATATGTTATCGGTTGAAGTTAGCAAATTATGTTTCGAAAAGTCATCACAGAATTTTTGAGTCTGATATTCATTTTGAATATGCAATCGGTTGAAGTTAGTAAATTATCTTGTGGAGTCATCGTAGAATTTTGATTCTGATATTCATTTCGAATACGTATGTAATCGGTTACAGGAGTCACATCGCACACGGTGAACACCACAAACCCGTGTGTGATGTGACTACATCGCAAACGGTGAACTCATATAGCCCGTGTGTGATGTGACCTACATCGCACACGGTGAATACCTTAAGCCCATGTGCGACGTGGTGGGGTCACATCGCACACGGTCAGAAGCTGAAGCCCATATGCGATGTGCCTCTCATCGCACACGGGCAGAGCGTCTGACCGTGTGCTATGTGATTTGCAACCAGAAAGTAGACATTTCGAATGCAGATTAACAAGACATTTCGAACACAGATTAACAAGACATTTCTAACACCGATTAACAAGACATTACATAACAAAAGGCCTCTTCCAGTTGTTGTGAAGAGGAAACATTACGTTGCATAACAAAAGCCTAGAATACACATGATGTACTAGGGAAACAAAAGCCTAACAAAAGCAAAGGAAAATAAAAACTATCTAAATCGACTCCAGTGGCAGATCTTCATCCACAGGGTCAGGCGTCAGAGCGGCGACATTAGCAACTATGTAGAAGCTCACCATCTCGGCACCCCACTGGTAGCACTTCGCGTGGAGGCGCTGGACGATTTTTTTTGTTCCTGCAGTGGACAAGGGTACGCCCCGGCTGGTGGTGAGCTTCGAGGAGAAATCCGAGGTGCCGCGGAAACTTCTTTTCCAAGATACACCAGATGGTGTATGCATCGGTGTAATTGACGGGGTCAGCGTTGTACGCACAGAGAAGGGTGTCGTCGGTGGGTCCAAACTCGACCAACTCCAGTGCCCTGGCAGTGGCGCGGGAGATATCCATGGTCATCTGCACGCGGTCCTCACGGATGGGCGACTCCTCGCACTTCCGCTTCACCGAAGAGCTTCCTGCAGCGGCCATTATGAACAAGAAGATCGAGGAGGTGGCTAGAGCCTAGAGGTGGCATTTAGAGGAATGAAGTACGGAGCAGGAGGCGCGGCTTATAGGAATGAAGATGGGAAACCGAAGAGGCGGTGGTTTATAGGGGCGACTCTTCGTGCTGCGGGCCGCGATCACATCGCACACGGTTGAGTCGACCAAAACCCGTGCGCGATGTGAGTCACATCGCGCACGGGTATATAAATCTGCCCGTATGTGATGTGAGTCACATCGCACACAGGTATCCAAATCTGCCCGCATGCGATGTGATCCACATCGCACACGGACATTACTGGTTACCCGTATGCGAGCACTTCGCAGATGGTTAAGAGTAAGGACACGTGTGCGATGTGGGTCTCATCGCACACGGGCGGTAGTACGTGACCGTGTGCGATGGCAGGCCCGGGTATAACT
The DNA here is from genome assembly GCA_019208055.1 of Stipa capillata. Taxonomy (NCBI): domain Eukaryota; kingdom Viridiplantae; phylum Streptophyta; class Magnoliopsida; order Poales; family Poaceae; genus Stipa; species Stipa capillata. The sequence continues at coordinate 15,320 of JAGXJF010000943.1, read as the reverse complement.
AGTAACTAGGTCATCCCGTCCATTCACCAAAACATTTCGGCTTCGCGCGCGCCGCCTCACCTGAATTTCCGTCGCCTCTACCTCCCCGAGCGCCACCTCGACATCTCCGGTCGCTGCCTCCCCTGTCGCCGAGTCCCCGAGCCGCCTCCCTGTTCCGAACCGCCTCGACATCTCCGATCGCCGCCTGTCCCGGCACGCTCCCGACAGGTTAGGGTTCTCCGTGTCCTCACAACGAGTAGCAAGTTAGGGCTATATCAATGCGTATGTTCTAGTGCTGCTTGTTAATATTTGCGTGCAGAGGATTATTTGTGCCCGCAGTACCTTTACTTCTTGTTATTTCTGCCATTATCATCCTGTTGATTAGCTATGACGTCCGTAATGAATCGCCGGACTTTTGTGCAAGAGAGATCGAAGAGAACTCATCATCACAGCCGGAAGGGACCAGCACTGATCAAGCAGAAACCCTATCAGTTGTGAAGAAGGGAAGAGGAATTAGAAAACCAAGCAAAAAACCCCAAAGAGTATGGCAAGTGGAGGCCATCGACGACAGAACCGCGGCTCCTACCGAACCAGAGAAAACAGAGAGGAAGTTTCGAACCATGTGCGGGGCGGTGGTAAGGGAAAGGGTCCCCATTCACTTCGAGGATTGGACAAAGGTAAGTAAGGACCTGCGCGAGGCCATAGTGCTGGAGATAATGCAACACTTCAGGGTGCCAGAGCAATGGAAAACACAAGTGAAAGAATGTGCCCTCTCGAAGGCAAAGGATGCTTTTCGGAATTTTAAGTACGTGTTGCACAAAAGTTTATGAAGCAGAATAAGGATCCCTTCGAAAAGCATCAACACATTCTACCTGAGCAGTGAGCCAAATTTGTGGAGATGCGGCGAACGCCCGAATTTGAAGCCAAGAGTGAGGCAGGCAGGGCTCTAATTGCGAAGAACAAACACTCCTATAGAATGGGGGTCAAAGGATACTATGGGAAGCGGAAGATTTGGGACAGGGAGGACGAGAACCGACGCCTCTGGGGAGGTGATGTGCCTTTTCCTGATGTTGCGGCAGATCAGGCAAGAGACTTCCTGAGAGCGAGGTCTACTACCGATTCCTCAGGTCAGGTTGTGTTACCCAACCCAGCAGACCAGGAAGTGTACCAATCTATGGTAAGAGTGACTACGTACCTCATTCAGTCGTCGGTCTATATTTACGACAATGCTTACGTACCTACTAATTATAGGTTTTTATTTGCAGAGAGAGCTAAGCGTCCAGGCTTTGCAAGGCTCGTTCAGCCTCAAGGGTGCAATGACATTCTCACGGCCGCTTTGGGAACCAAGGAGCCCTCGGTCGTGTTGGGCGATCGGAACCAATGTCACCCGTAGGAAGGCCTTCCCTCAAGACGCGGAGGAGATGCGTGTGAGGAAAAGGGCGAGAGCGAGCAGAAAAAAGAACAGATGAAACAAGAGCTGCTCGCCCAATTTGCGGGCATGATGGAGGAAAGGCTTGCACAAGAAAGAGCTGTGTGAGAGGAGACGTACAGAGCACAAGCGGTTGAAGCTGCTGCACACCCAAGCCCCGGTGCACGCAAGAGTAGCTGTGCATTAGCTCCCGATGGGGTTGAAGGCCATGAGGAAATAGCCAAGTCTCCTATCGATGACATCACGGGGCCGACGAAGTGCAAGCTACAAGTGCTAACAGCGCACATGGCTTTTCCATTGGTGGCAGCTAGCGGGTTGGTTCATCCACCGGCTGAGGGAGCTACCGTGCATGGTGTACCGATACAGCCAGGGTTCGCGAGGTGCACCGTCGATAAAGTCGAGCCTGGCTTCCAGAGCTTCCCGCCATTCCATGTAATCCAGGATGCCGAACTCCAGACCTTGGGACAGGCGGAGATGTCCTTCGTCCAGTGGCCGAAGAAGGACATAGTCCTTGTGCCCTTCACATCGGCACCACCTCCTGCTTCCCCACCATTGCCTACTAAATCTGAGCCGCTCTTCGCAGCACATCCCGTCATGAGCACGTGGTCTAAGTCGCCTTCGTGCCCACCAGCTCAAGAGTCACCCAAGCAAGGGCCGGTGCTTCCGACACCACAAAATCTTGACTTACCGCCACTGCCCCCACCAGTGAAGACTAAAAGTACGAGATCAGCGCCGCTGAAGGGCACGGGCAAGGAACAGGGCAAGGCAAAGGACCAGGGCAAGGGCAAGGGCAAGGGCAAGGCCAAGGAGCTGGGGATGATGACTGACGAAGAATTGAACCGATTGTTCCCCCCTAACGGAGCTCGCACGCACATATGTCAAAGGAGAGCCATTGCTACTCCCCAAACACCTGGCGGCAGGTATGTTATGCAGAATGCTACATGACCACTATATGAAAACTATGTAAAGCTAGTGAGTCGAGCATTCCGGTGTGGTTCAAGAAGGGGCATTTCCTTCATGATTTAGATAATTGTTGCACGGTGGGCTTCGAGGACTTGTTTCTCCTCTTCAACCTGGATGCCCTCGATGCCTCCCTCATGAGATGCTTCACATTGTAAATATTTTATAAGAAATTCCACATTCTGGCAACTCTCTTTTGTTTCGTAAATGATAAACTCCTTTCTTTCGTATGCTTAGGCACATGATTACTGAATGCAAGGCTCGGAAACAACCGGTGGGTTTCTTGGACCCACGGTTGGTCTCGAAGCAACAAATCGACGGGAATGAGGAAAGGGTCTTTAATTATGTTGTCCACGCGTTTACGGCTCAACAGAACAAAGAGTTCATTCTCCTTCCATACAACCAGAAGTATGTGTGTTTTTATACATTAGCTGTACCGCCATTGTCATCGTTCCACACGGGTTGTGATATCTTTTTTGCAGCGACCATTGGATCTTAATTATCATCGTACCTAAATGGAGCAAAGCCGTCCACCTTGATTCCCTCCAAGCGGCACATTACGACTACTCGGCGGTAAGGAAATTCTTGGATAGTGCTTTCACCGAGTATGTCAAGCATGGAGGGAGGTGCTCACCAAAGGGAGACACGGCGGGCTTGCAACACGGAGACGACGACTTGGTGGAGGTAACAATTGGTACAGCATTCCTCCTAAGTGCTAAGTAATGCTAATTGATGCCCTAATTGATGTCGTAATTCCTCAACAACTTTTTAATGTAACCAACAGCCAGAAGGAACCAACCTTTGTGCATTTTACATTTGTAAGCAAATGATGAGGGTTGTTCCAAGTTTGAAGACAAAAGGCACTGCTGGCCTCCCTACGGTTAGTACTATCTGTGAGACTCAAGATTTTACTTTTTACTTATATGCACCTAAATCTGAATTTAATGACTTCGTGCAGATTTTGAGTTCGATGGACAAAGAACCGTTGAGTGAAGCCGATATTGTCGAAGTTAGAGGACAGTTTGCCCACTTCTTCGTCACGCAAGTCATACCGGAAAAGAGACAATTCAGATCACCTTGATTGTGAGGTATTGATTTTCTTTCTGTGGCTGTCAACCTTGTCAGATCCAAACTTGTACGAATGTTCGCTGTGAATGGGTAAACTCATATTCAATTGATTCAGTTTGCTTATATACGTCGGCTGTGAAATCTATGTGATCTCTGTTTTATTTGTGTTTGGATCAAATCCGTATATTTGCTTGATTGGTGAAATCTATGTATATATGTGGCTGATCAATGAATTTTGTGAATGTGGCCGATGAATTTTGTGAAATGATATTGTTGCCTGAGATTTCCTGTTGTTATTACTGTTGCATTCCCAGCATCGCACACGGCTCGGCGGCCCGAATCGTGGGCAATGTGCGCGTCAACGCACACGGTCCGGAGCAACTGGCCGTGTGTGATGTGGTTCGTCATTGCACACGGGCTGAAACTTCTGGCCGTGTGTGATGTGGAGCAGTCATCGTCCACGATTCAGACCGTATAACCGTGTGCGATTCACACATGATTTTGATCAATGTCCTAATAATCGCACACGGGCCGAATTCTCTACCGTGTGCGATGAAGTGACTCATCGCACACGGTTGTTTCACATTTACCATGTGCGATGCGGCTACTCATCGCACACGGGACTACCTTAAAAGCCGTGTGCGATGTGCGTATCATCGCATACGGCGATGGACCCATGTGCGATGTGCCACCCACATCGCTGACCAGCCTGTATGCGAAAACCATATACGATGAGCTTTTTTAACCGTGTACGATGAGCTTTTCTGTGGTAGTGGTTGTGGTTTCATCAAGTACCGTGAAAGATCCTACCACAATAACAAATCAAGTTCTCACTTTGAGGGTTGGTCCTCATCAGGTACCAAATGCTATCTAGAGGAATTTGATCCATAGATCAAGAACTATTTGAACCACTTGCACCCCTAAAGGTGGGTAATGTTTCAAACAAAATCTCTCATTCAGTAAAATATATCTAGATTGGTTGATGAATTACCATACTAGATCTTGTTGGCCCAACTTCTCAAGGCATCACAACTGTCACTCAGCTCCTCTCCTTGCCTGGGCTATCAAAAAAGCTCGAGTTCAACAGGCTACTTATGCTCAACTCGATCTAGGCTCGAGCCCTAAACAAGTCTAGGCTAGCGTAAATAGCTCAACAAGACTCACTTGGATGCATGTCTATACAATTTTGATAACTTTACCGAGCTGAATTCTAATCTACTCGAGCTTTATCGCACTTAATATATTTTACGTAGCCGACCAATGTTTTCTCTAACCTGTAGTCACTATATCGAGCAGGACTCAAAGTCTGCTCGAGCGTACTCTACTTCCATCTGATTGGACATTGTTAATTTTGTGTTATTGAGCTTTGTCGACCCTGGTGGCAAGCTCAGAGGACTACACAATCTCGCTCGAGTTGAGGGCTCGCTCGAGCTGAGGGCTCGCTCGAGTACTACTCCCCGCTCGTGAAACTTCAAAACACACTAAACCTACACTCACCAGATAAAACAGACAATTTACATGAGACCAATTCAGTCCGATTTTGACATATGTGGCACCACGTGCCCGTCACGTCGTCTTATAAATATAAAAAACGAGCGGCTATTTCTAAATCAATTGAGAAATTATATTTCTAAGTCGACGAATTTAAAGGTTGATTCTTTATTTAAAAGTTAATTAGGCAATTGTATATTTTAAAAATTATGTGTAACTTTAGATTTTAGAGATGTTGATCAGTTGCATATTTCTAGATCTAATAATATCATAACTTGAGTGTGTAACTCGAATGACTGAGATATAATAATATCGTAAACAACTGAGAAATAACAAATCTCATAAGAAAAAATATGGATATACTCACTTGTCATACATTCTCTCACTTTTCCATCTTCTTTGATTTTCATTTACGGGCTCCGTTCATTTATTCGTTGGTCCCGCATTGTATAGTCTTCTTTCTTTATATTGTTGTCATTATATCAACGAGGTTGTGTCAAAAACGAGGTAAGGCGTTACGTCAGATCAATATTTGTTCAAACAAACTTTCCAAATGATCTTAGGGATAAATTTTCTACTTCTAATAGTTGAAGGTACATGACGCAGGGAGGGGAGGATGCGTAGAATAAACCTTTCCTTATTTTCAAAACTAGCATGTTGTCACTGCATCATTATACGGAAAATGTTTTTAATTATCTGTAATTTTATACTAAGTGTACGTATATATTATTATACTATTTATAAGGATGTCTGATTAACGACGGAACGTGTTATTGTGTGTGATATCAGGTCGACATGTAAAATTTAATGTTCAGATCACGAGCTACTTGGTTGGTTGTGCGTTAGTTGGCAGATCTTTTGTACATGATATTGGATACCCTAAAAAGTTCACATTACTAGGCGGTCGATCGTTATACGTGATATGAGATTAGTACGTAGAATTAATTGAGCCCACTATATCTAGAAGTATGAAAATATGTCAAGTCAACCAGTGGTTTGTATGAGAGATAGTCAGTCGTACATCACATTAAATCGATACGTGAAACTAAAGTTCAGATCGTGAGCCAACTGCTTGGTCGGTTGTATTGAGCCGATATGTTGATCGTGTGTTTATTAGATAACTACAGACTAAAATTTAAATCATAAGCCAACCAATCAGTTATACATGATATTAGATAAATACACATAATTAAAGTTTAAATTATGAGCCGGATGATTGATCGCTTTTTACTAAACCAAAGGTTGTTGGTACGTTATATTGAAGTAGTCGGTTATTTGTACCGAGTCAGTAAGTGGCACCTCAATGCTCATTTCCTCCTTCCTTTCTCTCTCCTCTCTCCTCTTGTCACTCTCGTCCTCATCACCCTCTTTGACACTCCCTCTCCCCCTCATCTCCATCAACGCCATCAGCCAGAGGGAAGGAGGAGAGGGGCTCAGGGCCTGCTTTGATGTTGTACATCCTTATAGTTTAGGTGATGTGCCTCACAGGTTTTTGGGTTAATGCCGTTTTCCCCTTCAAATAACATCGTAGAGCTCGAATCAGATGCCTTCTCTGCCTCTCTTCGCTCTCTTCTGCTTGGCCATGACAATGGCGAGGCGGGTAGGGGGAGGCAAGTAGAGGAATGGGTAGTTTTCATACCGGCGCTGTTTTCCCTTTAGATCTAAAGTTCTCTAGTTCCTTCCTCCATGTGATTCTTGCTCCATGTCCATGAGTATAGCCGACCAACGTACGCACAGAGACTCCTAGTGGCTTCAGATTTGCGATGTTTGCAACATCGTCGTCCATGATGGCGCATCGGTTTACCCAGTCGCTCTCTGTCTTTCCATCTATGTTTTTTTCACAAGTACAATAAAAATTCCCACCCAAGTTACCGCCCTTTGAAGATGCCAAGGTTGACGAATAGAAAGGTTTGCCTCTTGGCATCACAAGGTCTAGCTTCCTGCCATTCCGAACGTTCAAGGGTCATTATCTCCTTCGGCACACAAGCTCCACCACATGTAATGACATCGGTGGTTTTTCTATTCCTCCTTCCCTTCCTCCTACTCCAAGACGATTGCTAAGGGTGTGTTTGGTTGGGTGGATAGAGGTGGGATGGGAGATGGCCATCCAATTTTTTGAGGGATGAGGTGTGTTTGGTTGGTTGGATGGGGGTGGATAGGGATATCCACCTAGAGGAATATTCCTCTAATATGCTGGATGGGGAGGTTCAGCCAAAAACCGGATGGGCTCATCCTAATTTCTTCTAATCATGCTTAACCTTCTAATCGTAGTTAATTAACCTTCTAATCAAAGTTAACATTTTTTTCTCCGGCCGCAGCACCCTGCCGGCCGCTATCCCCGCCGGCCGTCACCCCCCGGCCGCTCCCCGCCCCCTGCCGGCCGCTCCTCGCTCCCTGCCCCCCGCCGGCCGCTCCCGCCTGAGCTCGGCCCGCCGCTCCCCGCCCCGAGCGCCGGCCCGCTGGCCCCCGCCGAGCTCCGCCCCGCCAGCCCCCGCCCGTGCTCCGCCCCGCCGGCCTCCGTCCCCAGCTCCGTCCGCCGCCGGCGCGAGCTCAGCCCCGCCGCTCCCCGCCCTAAGCTTCGGCACCTGCCCCGAGCTCCGGCTGCTCCGGCCCCTGAGCTCCGGGAGGATGAAGAGAGAGAGAGAGATAGGATGGAGAGAGAGGGAGGATTAGGGGAAAATATGGAGATAGTCAATGATGTATGGGGCCTGCATGTCAGTGGCTCATCCCATCCAATTCATCCAATTTTTGTCAAACAAAAAATTAGCCCATCCAATTCACTTCAATCCACTGAACTAAACAAAAAAATGGTTCACATCCCATCCAAAAAAAATTGGATGGTCTCATCCCATCTCATCTCATCCTCCAACCAAACGCACCCTGAAGGAGGCAGCTCCGTGAGTTCCGCTCGCTGATTCATGGGATGGCATCGACCCTATCCCACATTACCGGCGGCGAGCGGTACGTGCACCATGCACGTAGTACCCTGGAGGCGGCAATCGTCATCGGTAAAGCTTCACTTTGTGCGACATGTAGGCTGACTCTTGTCCCCCTTCCCGTGTGTTGCAGGGACCGTGTACCATAGAGCAATTTTGTAATTTTGTAATGCTTTGTGTTTAATGAAAGTTGAGTCTTTTAAAGAAAAACTTATTAAGTGTCGTATACTATGAATGTTGGCTACGGTGACCTCGGTCCCGGCGCCATTCTACCAATCTTATATACCTCGCTATGTATCTATATTTTTCTACTATGAGACGATTTATAGACTAGTCTAAGATAGGCAAAAAAGATCGTCTATCAAATTTGGTGGACCCGGTACTAATAGTTTGTTCCCTTCCATATAATCAAATATCTGCTTTAGACCCCCGATGAAATCCATCTACTCCGCAGCGACCTTTCCTCTCCATCTTCTTGTTCATGCTCTGACCTACCCAAGCTCCAATCCGAACCCAATGAAATCTCTCCTGTAGTGAGTCTACCACCGAGAGCCACCGATGTGCCGTAGCTTAGCGTCAACGCCGACGCCTCGCACCCCCAACCTCTCCGCCTCTCACCCACGTCTCCGCCATCGCCGTTCCCGTTCTAACCTCATCGCGCCCGTGCTGTCTCCACCCCGTCCGCAATCTTGGACATTGGTTTTTGAGGTATGAGCTTTTAGTCATCCAGTGCACCTCCACATATTTGGGGGCACACCATCTAGATCCGACTCTCCGGTGCTTATAGGTATTTTGGACTTTGCTCAGTAATTTGTATTGCCTTTGGTTATATATCACAAATGGAGACTCTGTGACTGTTGAGTTCTGGGCATGCCCATTTTTCTCGTAAGGTGGCTTTATTTTGGTAGTAGCGTGATAACTTGCTACACGAGTTAGATGTTGTAGACCTGCTCGGTTTACTGCTAAATTCGTAGAACCGAACCCACTATCCTGTTTGACCTTGTTCATTTTTTATCCTGCCTGCGAGTTTGTGATTAGTGGACTCCTCGTCTTAAAACTGTTTGCCCCAACTGAGCTGAATCTGGTTATTTCGTTGTTCTGTCAAATGTTATCGGTTTTCTTAGCACTTACCGCACTTGGGTCATGTTTGCATGTGTGAATTCAGGTGCCTGCCCAGGGTTGCCTTTTCTTAATGTTGAACTTACATAGCTGATAGCTCACGGTCAACATTCAATCTCTTCCGTTATGTTATTCATGTTCAGGCAATCTTCAATAGTCCATTTTGCGTTCCAATGGTGGATTCGTTCCTTTTCTAGGACATGCTTAAGCATAGAAATAAGATTTGCATGTAAGAAATAAAGCCAACTGAGTTAGCTTATGGCTAACTGTAACACCCGTGGTATGGAGCATCATTGGTTATCCCTAGCTCAAATAAGCATTTAGAACTATCTAGTAGTAAATTTTTGTTTGCACCGAGTAAACATAGAATGAAGCAACTGAGTTCTATCTTGATATCGCAACGTCTCCACACCTTACCTTTTCATCATGTAGCCGCCCAAGAAGGCATGAGGTCTATCTAGCATTTCAGATATATGGTATTAGGCTAATTTTGGCATTAAATGCTCCCTTACGTCTGAAAGGAAATGGCAATGCAAGAACATAAGAAAGGTTGCTTTCCTCAATTTCTTGGTCTGAACTCTAGTTGCGATCGTGACATGTTAATCCTTTTGATTTGAGGTGCAATTCCTGTATACTTCTTATATTGTCAATTTTTTATTTATAAAAAATAGGTCCCACCGGGATTCGAACCAGGTTACCAGATTCAAGTCTAGAGTGCTAACCACTACACTATGGAACCGGTTGTTGTATGTGGTCCCTTTATGATGTCATTTATGACATATTTCCACAGGCATATAAAAAGGCAAGCAAAAATAACTTTTTGTACCTTTTTTCTGTTTTTTTTTGGGTGGGCTTGCATCATTTTGGTTGCAACGAGATGTGTTCCTTTTTGAGCTTTCGTATAGTTGGCATCCAGATTGAATATGGGAATACCAGAATCCCTTAATTTAAAGTTTTTTTTGTTATATCATTAGTGCTACTCCATGTATAAATGTATGTTGTCTAGGGCATTACATGATCTTCAAAACATAACTTTGACCATTGATTTTCTGCAACAACCTGTCAGTAAATGTGATCCTAAGAAGGAACAAGGTCGAGCTAGGGTTTCAGATATATATTCTTTGGCTAATCTAGCACTAAATGTTATCTGAAGTCTGACATAAATTAGCAACGCAAGAACATAAAAAGTTTGCTTTCCCTAATTTCTTAGTCTGAACTCTTGTTCTGATCTCGACATGTTAATCCTTTTGATTGAAATGCAATTCATGGATATTGTTGTATTGTCAAACACCTTTTTTTATAAAAACGTAGGTCCCACCGGGATTCAAACCCAGGTTGCCAGATTCAAAGTCTAGAGTGCTAACCACTACACTATGGGACCGATTGTTGTATGTGGTCCCTTGATGATGTCATTTATGACATTTCCACGGGCATATAAAAAGGTAGGCAAAAATAACTTTTGTACCTTCTTTCTTTTTTTTGGGTGGGGTTGCATCATTTTGGTTGTAATGAGATGTGTTCCTTTTTGAGCTTGCGTGTAGTTGGCATCCAGGTAGAATATGGAAATACTAGAATCCCTTAATTTAAAGTATTTTTTGTTATATCATTAGTTCTACTCCATGTATAAATGTATGTTGTCTAGGGCATTACACGATCTTCAAAACATAACTTTGACCATTGATTTCTACAACAACCTATCAGTAAAATATGGTCCTAAGAAGGAATAAGGTCGAGCTAGGATTTAATATATATCTTCTGGGCTAATCTTGCACTAAATGTTATCTGAAGTCCGACACAATTTAGCAACGCAAGAACATAAAAAGTTTGCTTTCCCTAATTTCTTATTTGAACTCTTGTTCTGATCTCAACATGTTAATCCTTTTGATTTGAAATGCAATTCCATGGATATTGTTGTATTGTCAAACTTTTTTTTTACAAAAACGTAGGTCCCACCAGGATTCGAACCCAGATTGCCAGATTCAAAGTGTAGAGTGCTAACCACTACACTATGGAACCGGTTGTGTTTCCATGGCATATAAAAAGGTAGGCAAAAATAAACTTTTTGTACCTTTTTTCTTTTTTTTTGGGTGGGGGTTGCATCATTTTGGTTGTAATGAGATGTGTTCCTTTTTGAGCTTGCGTATAGTTGGCATCCAGGTAGAATATGGGAATACCAGAATCCCTTAATTTAAAGTTTTTTTGTTATAATTAGTGCTCTCCATGTATAAATGTATGTTGTCTAGGGCATTACATGATCTTCAAAACATAACTTTGACCATTGATTTCTACAACAACCTATCAGTAAAATGTGGTCCTAAGAAGGAATAAGGTCGAGATAGGATTTAATATATATCTTCTTGGGCTAATCTTGCACTAAATGTTATCTAAAGTCCGACACAATTTAGCAACGCAAGAACATAAAAAGTTTGCTTTCCCTAATTTCTTAGTTTGAACTCTTGTTCTGATCTCGACATGTTAATCCTTTTGATTTGAAATGCAATTCATGGATATTGTTGTATTGTCAAACTTTTTTTTAACCAAACGTAGGTCCCACCGGGATTCGAACCCAGGTTGCCAGATTCAAAGTCTGGAGTGCTAACCACTACACTATGGAACCGGTTGTTGTATGTGGTCCCTTGATGATGTCATTTATGACATATTTCCACAGGCATATAAAAAGGTAGGCAAAAATAACTTTTTGTACCTTTTTTCTTTTTTTTTGGGTGGGGTTGCATCATTTTGGTTGCAATGAGATGTGTTCGTTTTTGAGCTTGCGTATAGTTGGCATCCAAATAGAATATGGGAATACCAGAATCCCTTAATTTACAGTGTTTTTTTGTTATATCATTAGTGCTACTCCATGTATAAATGTATGTTGTCTAGGGCATTACACGATCTCCAAAACATAACTTTGACCATTGATTTCTACAACAACCTATCAATAAAATGTGGTCCTAAGAAGGAACAAGGTCGAGCTAGGATTTAATATATATCTTCTTGGGGCTAATCTTGCACTAAATGTTATCTGAAGTCCGACACAATTTAGCAACGCAAGAACTTAAAAAGTTTGCTTTCCCTAATTTCTTAGTCTGAACTCTTGTTCTGATCTCAGACATGTTAATCCTTTTGATTTGAAATGCAATTCATGGATATTGTTGTATTGTCAAACTTTTTTTTACAAAAACGTAGGTCCCACCGGGATTCGTACCCAGGTTGCTAGATTCAAAGTCTGGAGTGCTAACCACTACACTATGGAACCGGTTGTTGTATGTGGTCCCTTGATGATGTCATCTATGACATATTTCCATAGGCATATAAAAAGGCACGGTAACAATCTTTTGCTATTTTCCCCTTTTTTGGGTGGGCTTGTATCAGTTTGGTTGCAACGAAATATGTTTCCTTTTGAGCATGCATATAATTGGTATCCGGATGTACAAGATTACCTTGAAGTCTTTTTTGGTTTATCATTAGTACTACTCCATGCATAAATGTATGTTGTCTTAGGCATTGCACGATCCCCAAGACTCAACTTTGATAACTGATTTCTATAATAACCTGTCAGTATAATGTGGTCCTAAGAAGGTATACGATCGAGCTAGGATTTCAGGTACATATGTCTAAGGCCAATTTTGGCATTAAATGTTCTCTTTAGTCTGACAGAAATTAGCAACGCGAGAACATAAAAAGGTTGGTTCCCTAATTTTTTATTCTGAACTCCTTTTCTGTTCTTGATATGTTAATCCTGTGGATTTGAAATGCAATTCATGGATACTTGCTGTTTTTTTTTCTTAAAGTAGGTCCCACCGGGATTCGAACCCAGGTTGCAGATTCAAAGTCTGGAGTGCTAACCACTACACTATGGAACCAGGTGTTGTACATAGGCATTTGATGACGGCATTTCTGGTCTATTCCATAGACACTTTAGTCGCAATGAAGTTGTGTTACTTTGTGAGCTTGCATATAGTGGCATCCAGATATAATATGGGCATACCCAAAAAGATCCCTTGATTTAAAATTCTTTTGGTACAACGTCAGTAATCAGTACTACTTTGTGTATAAATGTATTCCGTTTTGGACATGCATGATCACCAAAACAGAACTGTGACTGCTTATTTCTATAATAATCTATCAGTAAGAGGTATATAATTATAATATGTTGGAATTTTGTAAACATGAAATAATGTCTGTGCAACCAATTCATGTACTTCCATATACAATTGCTCTGAAGTTTGAGAAATTTGACTACATCCATGTGATGGAAGTGAACATTTGTGAACTAAAGAAGGCAAACATTTGTGAACTAAAAAGGTGACATGTTTACATATGTAAAATACAGCACACAGTCAAATCTAAAATTATGAAATTAAAAGCTGGTTTTAATCTAAAGGAGCAATAAAAGGAATTCATGGTAATATATGGAACAACCTAATGGGGTGAACACATGCCCCCAAAAAACACAGTTGGTCTACAGCCGCAAAAGTTAGAAATTGTTAAATTGTGTGTATCATTTGTCTATGTAATTTGTAGTAATGAACTAGTGATACAACTACACGACACATACACATTGCTGTCAGACCATTTAGCATGCAAGTAGTATCAACAAACTAAACTTGGCCACATACATAAACTAAGGCAGGAAAACAGTTTGAGGCGTAATCCGCTCATCTTTAATATATGTCATCATGGAAAATACTTCTTCAATCCTGCTTTTTATAAATGTATGTTACCATGGTATGGATGTGATTGCATTTCCCAGCTTTGACTGATAATATACGCGAAATCACCTAGATTGGCCAGATGAATATGGTAACGATAGGTTGGTTGTCAAAAATATTTCTGCAGCACTACAATATTACAAATGTACAATTATTTGCTTGTATTCAAGGGGATGACTATGTTACAAACAACTTGTAAGTACAAAAAGCTTCCCAACATTTTTTTTTGTGATGCTTGTATTGCAATGAGGCCCAATGGGCAATATATAGTAGACAAGGAACAGGGGTTTCTCCTTGTGCCCTGATACACTATAGGAGGAGGTTGGAGAGTTGACCAAATCTGGATGAGGAGGAGGCCAAGGGCGCCTTGGGAACACCACTTTGGGATGGACCGAAGGGAGTAAAGTGAACGGTTTTGAGATTTTGAGGTTGTGTTTTAGACAGTGTTGAAGTTTAAGGTTGAAGACTTGGGCAACAGTTAGAAGTTGCAAAATGGACTTCTTTCCTATAAAAATCGACCGTAACGGCACCTTTTTGAAGCTGTACACTGTACAGAACTACATACATTTGTGAATGAAAGCAATATTATACAATTGAAAGGTGGTTCGTGAAATTAGGGGCATTGGCTTGTTGCATACATACATGTTATTCTTGCTGAAATTTAATTTCTTAGTTTCTTATAGATTTAGTAAAGGCTCTGAGTTCTTGTGATGCATTGCATGTTTTCATCTGATTGTAGGTGAGAACAGGCCACAGGACCAACCATTACCACATTCACAAGCATGAGAGAACTCCCAATGGGTCAATGATGAACTGTTAAACGATATCATGATTGGGTGAAAGAGTTCTGCAGGATATCAATGATGAAAACAAATCTTCCGTTATTTTTCAAAAATTTCAAAATTATTTGATTGAACTCTGGATCCCTCTTAAAAAATGCATTACATCTCTTTTCTGCATTGGCATTTTTGCCGTTCTAAACTAATCAGAATATTGTGACAAAACATGATTTCACACTAATCATTCTATCATGAAGTCTTAAACCCTGACAGAAATATTATGTTAGTGACATAAAGGGAGATTGTCTAAATTACTGGAATAGTAGATATTGAGACATGGTATTTAGTACAAGCCAGAAAAAGGCGTGAACGTAGTAACTAGAGCTTGTCAAGTCAACTTGTCTGGTGCCTCCAATATGCGCATCAAAGTTGAAAATGGCAACAGATTGACTCAATTCATCGCATGATATGAGTAGGTTGGGCCAAACTCAATTATTATATGCTAAAGTATAACACTACAAATAACTTATCATGTCTGGATATTCATACTAGTATGAATACATATTTTAACTCTGTTTTCCTTTTTGAACGGAAAGACGAGCCCTGCCAGTATACATATTTTAACTCTCTCCTGTATATTGTCTGTTTTTCTATCATCGTGGTGTTCACCATTTGGTATGTCTTGTTTTTGCCTTTTCCATAATCTAGCACCTGCTGCTGTCTTGCTGATGGCACAGAGGATATGGAGTCCACCACGATGGTTACCATACTTTAGCAGTGGCACGATAGCAAGTTTCTTTAAGAGTGCCATCTCGAGAGTGAAAGGCCGTGTTGAGGAATTAGG